>LPNX010780615.1:409957-451440 GCA_001517045.1 Pseudotsuga menziesii | reverse complement strand
AGGGGTGGGGTTGTTGAGTCAGCCGAATCTGTCGGGGTGACGATGGGGTTTTGGTCGACGGAACTTGTGCTTCCTTCGGGTGTCGACTCGCTGTTGTCGAATAGTGGATTGGTGATAATTTGTCTTCGTAAGGACCCACTGTCACTTGGTGTGCTCAGGTCTGACTCTTGTGTATCTTCGGAAGATGTATGTGGTAGGGGGGGTGCTCCTTGATGTGTCGGCAGGAGCAAGTGGATACTACGAAAGGAAGGTGCCGTTTGAAAGGTCACCCAATTTCCTTCGATCGGTCGACGTATGACAAGATGTCGACCCGGGTATGGTTCATCGCCTAGTCGGTTCCAGAGTGTGATGTCGCCAGCTCTTAGTCGAAGGTCATCTTCAATAATAGTTTGTATTCTGGTACGCGGATTTACTGTGGAAAGGGTTACTCCTTCGTCGGGAACAATTAGTTGGAGAGCTTCTGGCTGCTCTATCCACATTTCATCATCTTCAGGGGACGTTGCTTCTTCTTCTTCGCCTTCTCTGCGTCGGTCATGACCCGACTCTGGCGGTACTTCATCATGGTCGGTCTCCCTAGGGTTTTGCTGCAGCTCTGCGGCCCTTTCTCGTCTGGCTTCCCTCTTCTTCTGTCTTTCATCCCTTTCGATTCTCTTAATGTCTGACATACTGTAGTACAATACTATGCCTTCAGTTCCTCTTCGGTCGATTATGCATTTCTGGCGACGACGACTCTGGTCAACTAGGATCCACTATGCTCTAGGTCCGACACACGACCAGCTACCCCCCCATGGCCTACCCGACACTTTTTAGAAAGCTCGGATAGTGTTTACTTACTCAGGAAGTATTCTTACTCCCTTTCAGCAATGAAATTTTCCCACTGCTTTTGCTTCTCCGCCCAATTAGTGTTTGAGGGTGGGTCGAGTAATAGAGGTCGAGGTTCAACAATGTGCCCGGCTCCTTTCTCTATTAAAAAATTGAACAGTAAAGCTGGCAAGGAACACAAGAATTGATCAGTAAATTCTGTGAAAAATTTCTGTCGAACGGTTTCCACAGAAGTCCTGTCTTCGACTGCTTGTTCCTCGCAGAAGTCGTCGGCTATCTTTTCGAACCACTCCGAGAGATTCGTACGTCCTCCTCGGATCAGTTTCTGGAGTAACTGTGCTTCTTTAGTGTTGTCCGGCTTTCTCATCCAAAAGCTGCTTCAGTAGGTGGGGCACGGATTCGACAAATTTTTCGTGAGTTTCAGTAAAAAATCAGGCTTTGGCTTCTGCGACTGTCAATCTGTTCCTTCTCGCGTAATTTTGTAGATAGTTAGCAATTTTTCGCTCCCACCAGTCCTTGATCTCCTGCTCTGGTATCATATGTGAGCATATATTCCAGTTATGTACTACCGGCAATGGAACCAATGTTGTAATCCTACAGATCACATAAGGTTACCAATAATACATACAAAAATATACACAGATGCAAGAGACAAGAACTGATAACATGAACAGATTATATTATTCTCAATAGATCATACAAAGCCAAGAACTGAACCGCGTTCTTGTGTGGCTCAACAGCCTAATATACAGGTTACAAACAGTTACAATCATAACTACCTGTCGGTTCACCGAACCGACACGACTATTAGTTAACAGACTAACTACTGTGTTTACTCGGTCGACCGACGTAGTCGGTCTCTCGACTTAGTCGGCTGATCAACTAAGTCGGTCTTCGTTCAAGTCGACTTATGTCAACCTGCTCCTTCTACACTTATACATTATTGATTATATATGCTAGAATAGATCTAACACCATGATATATAGAATGCTTGTATCATTTACTTGTTGTTGAGGAAGTAATATATCAATTCAAGCTGAAGTTGGAAAGCTCAACGGGGATCTACTTCAACCGTCCGAAATAAGGTACAAGGTCTAATCCTTTAGTGTTAGACATTTAATTTCTATTGCATATTGGAAAGGATCGATTTCTGGAGTCAAGTTGTCTGTTGTGGTACCCCAAGCCATATGAATTTCTCTTCGTAACAAAATTGGTGACTCTGCATTAAGGCATCCCCATCATCCAACACGAGGTACTCAGCAAAGCTGTATAATGTGGAAGGACTCTATCATAAGGTGCACGAACTAGTAACTGTACCAGGAATGGCCAACATGCAAAGTCAAGAGAACTGAGGAATGGCTGAATCAGGCTTCAAATTCCTTTGAACAAGAGCATAATGGCATATGGTGACTGAATAAAGGTAGAATAGACTCGATATACAAACTGGGACATCTCTGCGACACATGAGGCATCGACAGAGGCTCCATAGGGACTATAAGCTTAACCGGTCGATGGAGATAAACTCAGATAAATGAGTACAACTCCTAAAGTCAAACTATAACCCAACCAATGGATGTAATATACAGTGCTCTATTCGAAGGCGACATGACTCGACAGCTGCCATAGATAACATCTTTCCTTGTCCAGCTTTTTGGTTTTTTGATTTTTTTTGTTGTTGGACTTTTTCAATTATTTAAAAAGATTGAAAAAGAATAAAATGGATTTATAGTTATAGACTAGGAGGAGACGAGTGTCATAAGGGAAAAAAAAACTAGTTCCAAGCAATGGAACATACCTATACTCAATGCAAGGATACATGTGTAGGATATCGACACTCGGGGGAAAAATCCCCTCTCGGTAAAAAGGGAAACAAGCTGCGAAGGATATAAGAAATGGCTCTGCATGGCTAGACATGAGACAAGATCGGGCTATATGGATGAAACACAATGTCAGGGGAGCCGACATAAAGCTCAATAAGGTAGGAAAATCTCATGATAATGCATTCACAAATTGACATGAGGGAGTCCTGAGGGAAATATGCCAGCAAAAGATCAAGAAGAGTATGAGGCTCTTGCGAAATGTCATGGCGGTACTATACAACAGACTCCCACACCCTAAAAGAGAAAACATCGGCATGGGCACCAAATGCAAATAAGGCGCTAACTAGGGTACCCATGTAAGGTGAAGCTCTACCACTCGTATCATGCCACTTCTAAACGGAAAGAAGGTTTCGTGACATAACAGAGTGGGTTCGTACCTAAGGTCATGATGATATGGTCATAAGGTCATGCAAAATGCAAACATTGATGAAACCTAACCTATATGCCAGTTTATACATGAACCCTGAGATTGGCATGAATGGGTAAATCCAATGGTTGAAACGGCACTGAAAAACGTCCTCTACAACATGAATTATGTCAAAAACGGTCCAGAATGGTTAGAAAATGTCGAAACTATAGGAAAGGGGGTAAAAATTTTCAAATATTTGAAAATTTTCTATAAATAGTAAACAATTCAAAATATTATAAAACATTTGAAACTTTTACCCATTTGAGCTCTGATTTTCAACAGCGAATTCCAGGAGATCTAGCCGGCGGAATCCATTATCGTTTCTTCCAGGTATTTACCCATGCTTTTCTCTTTAATTTTGATGCTATTTTCATGAAATTCCATGGTCAATTAAGTTTTCTAGGCCAACCTAAAATGAGTGCTACGGACCACACGAAAATCGAGGTTTTTTTCCCGTATAGGGCTGGATATACATGGAAAATACCCTCAAACCCACGTACATACACGACTGTTTTGAAAATAGTCGCGTATGAGGCCACACATAAGGTTTTTTCAATAATCTAATGGACAAATTTGCAATTTCTTGTGCAGGATGGTCCTAGAGTGGAGAGAGCATGAACATGGTGAAGTAGAGGAAGTAGTAAGGGCCGATCTAATGGCTCAACAGGCTCTACATGCATGCAGACTCTACAAGTTTTGGTGTCTTGGGACTTGCAGTCATCAGTGGCAGGTTCTCTCACCATTGACTGTCTTTGGGAATACATCAATGTCCCCTAATTGATGGATCCTCTCAAGTGTTTGACCTCAACAAATTTATTCACACTTGTTAGTTTGCACTCTAGTACCTTGATTCCCATTTTCATTATCGGTGGGTGATCTCGCGTCTGTTAATGGTATACATTAATGACCGGTAATCAGACGATGGACTACTATGTTTGACCTCAACACCTCTATTTTCATATTAGGACATGTACTCGTAGAGGTTTGTGTAGAAGACTTTAAATATTGGTGGCATCTTTTATGTGCTACCTCCTTGATCGTGCCAGTGTTCATGAGATTTCAGCTCTCGTGACTTGATTCCAGTATATGTCAGATATTTCTAGCCACTATGGAGATTTTGAACTATTATATATCTTCAGCCATTATGAAGATCATGGTCCTTTGTATATCTTCATCATGGATATTCTGATCTATGTATATTGTACGTGGTGATGACCACTTATGTGATATCTTGTATCATGCCTATTCATGGCCATTGTACTCTTATGTATTTGGGACTGCTATATGTATTTGCAGTTATGTGCAGAGTTGTATTATTGTACTATGCTGATTGGGTGGCTGGTATTCCATTTGGGATCCTTCATCACTCCACTTTTGGGATGGACTTATAATGTATTTTGGCCATCGTATGAACCCTCTGACCTCACACATTAGGGGGCATCTGTTATAGCTGATTTCACCACTCTACATGAATCACACTTTGTATGGCCTTCCCCTGTCCCGCTGCAGACTCCTTAGACCCCTTGGACCATTTTTTGTCCTTTGATGTTTCCTTGACCATCCCTAAAAACATGAGAAAAATGATACAAGTGACTTTTAAACCTATAATCACGTATATACATGGGTTTGACCACTAAAACTATGTACATCAGGATGTGTACAAAATCCAAATCCTTTTAGAGTTTTCCTTGATATGGATCTGACTCACTTGACTCCTGGCATTCCATATGCCTTGAGATTGCTTGGATTCAACCTTTCATTACCCCTTTGAAAAGATATATAAGGAACCCCTTGGTACATTGAAGGCATAAGAGAGAGTTGAGAGAAAAGAAACTATAGTCCATTGTTGCCGAAACTTATGCTTGAGTCTGCATCCCTTTGTCCCTTAGAGCACTTTTGTGTTCTTCCCAAGCTTGCCTTTTGCTTGTGAGCTTGCTATCTAGAAATGGAGGATTGAAGTGGTGGAGGCCCAAGTGGGGGATTGAGTTTCTCTGGTTTGCAGACGTGCCAACAGAGGTTGTATCTTGTAATCTCTGATTTATATTAATATAAATATCTTTTCCTGTTCAATAATGTGTGTTTGAATGAATATTTTATCCATTGGATTATGTCAAATGCTTATACATTATTGATTATATATGCTAGAATAGATCTAACACCATGATATATAGAATGCTTGTATTGTTTACTTGTTGTTGAGGAAGTGATATATCAATTCAAGCTGAAGTTGGAAAGCTCAATGGGGATCTACTTCAACCGTCGGGAATAAGGTACGAGGTCTGATCCTTTAGTGTTAGACATTTAATTTCTATTGCATATTGGAAAGGATTGATTTCTGGAGTCAAGCTGTCTATTGTGGTACCCCAAACCATAGCAATTTCTCTCCGTAACAGCACGCTCAATGGGCCTGCAGTGAAATGGTATATAGAGTTACCGATGGGGGCATTCGTTTTGTTCGATGACCTTTCTATGACTTTCCTTAATCACTTCCAGCTACCCGTGCATTATGATGTTGGTACAGAACTCTTGTCAACATTTCGATAAGACCAAGCCACACATATCTCAGACCATATACAAGAGTGGCGTAGATGGAAGAGGTTGATTAAAGACTTCATAGTACCATAATTTCTCCTTGAGTGGTTCCTCAAATCATTGTTACCTTACATCGTGAAGGATTTTTCTACATCCGGAGTCCAAAATGAGGAACAAGCAATTTTTAGGGCACAGGAGTTGGATTTGATTTATGCTCAATCCGGACTTCTGTATGAGATCATACCTAATGCTCCGCGTTCTAGTTTCGATCCCAAGATCAAGCCTATACCACATGCCGATGACATTGTGGGTTGTACAAGTGCCAAACCTGTGGATTCGATTGTGAAACAAGTGAGTCAATTGTCTATTAATTCATCCACTTCAGGACAAGCCACGACTTTGTCTCAACCCACCCAAATGGTGAGTGTACTTTCCATGCAATTGTCAGACTAGGAGGGAAGCCAACAACCCTTAAGGAATAAGAAAAAGGGTAAAAATAATCATAAGGGTGGGAACAAGAATGAAAATGCCAATTTTAATGACAAGAATGCCCACAATGCTGGGGGGAAAAGAATTCTAAATGTAAGGTTAAGTTTCCTTGCAAATTGTGTAAGGAGGACCACCTCACTCACTTGTGCCCTCATATGGAAGATGCCTCGAGATTCATAACACAGGGCCCAACTATGCTAACCAATCCTTTACCCCATAATCAAAATATGAACTCAAGGACCAATGATCCTCATTTTGCATCGGGCAGAGATCAAAATCCACTGGAAGCCAATACTGGTCATGGTTGCATCAACATGGTACGTGCTACTAAGTTTGTGACTCGTGCGAAAGATTATGGTTCATCACAACTGGACCTTGGAAAAGAACCCGATCCACCCAAGAGCCCTTTGCGTATTGAAAACCCTATGGATAAACCTGAAATTGCACCTCACATTCCTAAGGGAGTCCTAAAGCATTCGGGGCACAATCCTAATGTTCAAGCCACCCAAAACTATTCTGTTGTCGAGGATTTGGGCCAAACTCCTTATGCAATGTCCGCACTTGAAGTACTTCAAAGTTGTCCTCTGCAAAGGAAAGCCTTGCTTTTTGCTCTTGGGATTAATGATGATAACTCTTATTTTGTCATCAAATTTGAAACCATGGGACTACAACCTCGCTTTCCTTACTATGTGTCTCTTTTGATTCATGTAGAGTATCTTAATATGACCATCAAATGCACTGTGATTGATGAAGGCGCTGCTGCTTCTGTGATGCCTTTGTCATGTTGGAAGGGTTTGGGTTCTCCTGAGTTGTCTCAATCCCCTACCATGTTGACTGCCTTTGATGGTAGATCATTTCAGCCGCATGGGATTCTTCCTTCTCTTAAGGTCCAATTGGGAGGGAATACCATCACGATCGAGGTCAAGGTGGTTTATGCGCCCCTTGACTACAATATTTTACTGGGTCGAAAATGCATGTATAGTATGCAATCTGTAGCCTTATCTCTATTTTGAGTAGTATGCTTTATATTTAATGGAAAGATTGTTATGATTGATTAGACATCATTCTGTAATCAGAGTGTTAGTGCATCATCAGGAGCTTCTATCCCAATTATCAATCACTCTTAGCCAACAACTGGGAGTGTGGGTGTAGGTATGTATCCATCCTTTATGGGGACCTTTAGTTGTCCTGCGCCTGTTATTATGATTGGATATTGTTTCGGTGGGGATTCATATTTGTTGAATTCAGTGTATTTTTTCACTACCCATATGGAAGATCCTTGGATTCTTCCTTCATTGAGTCCTTCAAATGGACCCGTCGAAACGGATGTGCCATTTCCTGCAACAATGATAGAATATCAAATGAATCTTGATTGTGTTGCAGAGCCTAGTCCTTCCTCTTCGCGAATGGAGGAGGAGGACCCATATGTGCTTCCTACATAGGCATTTGACTCCTTTCATGCACATGATTTCATTGATGGTGTTTTTCCTTCAGATGAAGCCATTATTGAGGCCATGTCGAGGGTTAAGCCACCTTGGGAAGACTTGCATCATAGATGATATTTTATTCCCAAGCTTAACTGTATGGAGCATGAGGACTAAAGGGAGATTCTTAGCGAGAAGATTGGTAGTCCCATGGTTCCATTGAGCTCCTCTGGTTAGATGGATGATGGGAACATGGAGAACCTATCACCTACCATTCCTATCAATGTTTCTCGTGATCCTAGAAAAGTTGAGAACGTCTACATTGGGGCAGATTGTTACCCTGATGAGATCAAGGAGTATACCGAGCTATTTAAAGAGTTTTGTGACACATTTTCTTGGTCATATGAGGAAATGATGGGTATCGACCCTCGTATTGTGGAACATGAAATTAAGACCTATCCGAATGCGAAACCTGTTCGACAATGTTTGCATGCGGTGAATCCTAGAAAAGCACCCACTATTAAGGCTACGATAGAGAAGCTGTTAAAAGCCGGTTTTATCTATCCCGTTCCCTTGACGGAGTGGGTTTCAAATCCCATTCCAGTTGATAAGAAGCAGGGAGCGATCTGTATATGCACTGATTTTCTTGATTTAAATCATGCTTATCCTAAGGATAATTTTCCCACACCATTTATTGATAAGATTTTGGATGAGTGTGTAGGAAGCGAGGTATTCTCCTTCATGGATGGTTTTTCTGGATATAATTAGATTCAGATCAAACCTGAGGATCAACATAAAACTACATTTATTTACCCTTGGGGTACATTTGAATAGCGAAAGATGCCTTTTAGTCTTAAAAATGTCGGACCCACTTTTCAGTGGGCTATGGCCTTATTTTTTCATGATCTCAAAACAATTATCGAAGTGTATTTGGATGATCTTGTTGCTCATTCTTGTCTGAGAGTGCGTCATCCATACCATTTGAGATTAGTATTCGAAAGATGCTGCCATTACCAGGTTAGGTTAAATCCTCATAAGTGCATTTTTTGTGTAATCGTTGGTCGCTTGCTAGGGTTCATTGTATCCAAGGAAGGTATAAGAGTCTATCCCTTAAAGGTTGAGACAATCCTTCAATTTTCTCCACCTATATTAGACATCTTCAATGTTTGCAAGGCATGGCAAATTTATTACAGAGATTCATGGTTAAATTTTCCAATTTGACTAAAGGTTTTATGCATCTTCTAAAGAAGGACACTACTTTTTGCTAGGATGAGCAAGCCCAAGAGTCCATTGATGCTCTTAAGCGAGCCTTAGCATCAGCCCCCGTGCTTAGTCCACCTGACTATAGCCGTGATTTTTTTATTTATGTGGCCACGTCCATGGAGACGATTGGTATGGTTTTGGTTCAGGAGGATGAGGAGCTCACAAGCATGTCATATATTATTTGATCTGGAACCTTATTGATGTAGAAATCTATTATTGTCATGTGGAGAAACTTGCCTTGGCCACCATTCATGCGGTTCAGAGATTGAGAAATTACATTCTCCTTCGCCAGAAGTTGGTGGTAGCTCATGTCAATCCATTTCAGTTCGTCCTCACTAGAAGGATGATCGGGGGAACATATAATAAGTGGATTTTTATTTTGCAAGAGTTCGATCTCGAATTTGTTTCGGTGAAATCGAAGAAATCGTTGATCTTTGCGGAGCTCCTTTCTGATTTTCCAAGTGTAGAGGAGGAGGAGGTTTATGAGGATACTTTTTTCGATGAGCATATTTTCCTTATCTCAACTTTGGACCCATGGTATGGGGATATCATTATATATTTGTAAACATTGAAGGTCCCTACTCACCTGTCACGAGATGAGCGACGATGGTTACATCATGTATCTAAGAACTACCTTATAGTGGATAACACTTTGTACCACCATGGGGTAGATTCCATTTTACGTCGTTGTTTAACTCATTATGAGACTGAAGTTGTGTTGAATGATTGCCACAAAGGGGTGTGTGGTGGTCATTTATTTGGGATTTCTACAGCCCAAAAAATCTTGAGAGTGGGATATTTTTGGCCGTCGATCTTCAAATATTGTGTCAATGCGGTCAAGAAGTGTCACCCTTGACAGGTGTTTGCACACAATATGGGCTCGCATCTTTCCCCGTTACATCCGATTATCACCGCTGCTCCCTTCACCAAGTGGGGGATTGACTTCATGGATTTTAACCCAGCTTCGGCTAGGGGGCATCATCATATTATAGTGGCTGTTGATTATTTCACAAAATGAGTTGAGGCTATACCCACGGTTAAATTTGATGGCGAGACAGCCGCACATTTTGTATTCAACCAAATTATTACTCAGTCTGGAATTCCGAAAGAGCTTGTCACTAACCATGGTAGAAAATTTTAGGATTAATTAATGGAAGAGTTGGATTCAAAGTTAGGGTATAAGTAGGAACACTCCTCTTCTTATTACCCTCAGGTGAATGGATAGGTTGAAGCAGTGAATAAATCACTTAAGTCCATTCTCCAACGAACCATCACACAAAGCAAGATGAATTGGCATATCATGTTATATCCTTCTTTGTGGGCCTATAGGACCATGGTTAAGACTACCACCAGTTTTTCCCCATATCAGCTCGTACATGGGGTGGAGTCTGTCTTGCCAGTTGAATGCGAAATCCCTTCGTTGAAGCTAGATATAGAGATTTTACCAGACACTTCTGCATTGGAGGAACGTTTGGTCCAATTAAGGAAGCTTGATGAGCAGCGCTGAGATGCCTTAGTGACTCTAGAAGTAAATAAGCATCACATTAAGGTCCAATATGATAAGTATATCCCTCCAAGGAGGTTTAGTGAAGGTGATTTCGTCCTTTTTGTGGGATCAAGCTAAAGAAACCTTGGGGGTAGGGAAGTTTAATCCCATGTGGCATGGTCCTTACGTAGTTAAACATGTGTTAGAGAAGGGCACCTACGAGCTGGTCGATTATGAAGGGATAGCCTTAGCAGAGCCTAGAAATGGGATCTATCTTAAAAAATATTGTGCATGATCTTTAGCCAGGGCTGATTATTGTATATTATTGTACAATTTTTTGCATAGTTAGGTTTTCTTATGGTGATCGGGTTTGTTAATTAGCTTTCATTTCTTATGGAAAATGTCAATGGAGTCTTTCACTTACATAAGATTCGCTGATGGTGCTAGCTACCACACTCAAAACTCAGGTTCTGTTGCTTGGGTGATTTATACTCCTACGGGTCAGGTATTGTCTTCAGGAGGCATATGTTTATGACCTTCTTTGAATAATGTTGCTGAGTATAGTGTCGTTATATAGTTATTGCGATATGCCATTTCACATGGTGTTCTCTCTCTTGAGGTACGTCTTGATTCACAGTTAGTGGTTTCACAGCTTAATGGCTTGTATTGTATTAGGGATCTGACATTATTACGAAGATTCTTATGTGTGAGATTACTGGAATGGCAATTTGAGAACATAACATACATAGATGTTTCAAGAATTTTTAATCAAGTTGTTGACTCATATGCTAACTATGTTTTAGATTGGCATTTGTTTCATAGACCATAAGCATATCACAAACATACATTTTTACACACATGTAAATAAATAAAACCGACCATCATAAAAAAATTTCATTAAACATCCAAAATGTGACGTCATAATACATAAGTGTCATAATACAAAAATGGGGCTTTCGAGCCACAAAAATATAATACACGGTAGTACAAAAATGAAACACTCTCGGGTCTCTAAGCCTGTGGAGGAGGACGGGGGTTCTAATCATGGTAGCACACCATGGCTCTAGCTAGTCATCAGAATAACCAAACCCATGCTCATGGTACACCAACCACTTGATTTTGCATGGCCTCAGGAAAGTCCTTGACTTGCGTCATGGGTACTCTATGTGTCAAGCGTACAATTTTTTTGTGGATTCTTTGGAGTGTCCACTCTGCATTCACACCAATAATTTCATCTCGTCTTCCCCTCCATCTATAAAGAGGGAAACCGTCAGGCTGCCGTGGTCCAACATGTGCATACACATGACAGATTGTCACTATGTGTCATCACACCAAAACATGTCTTTTGAGTCCATATGTAAAAAAACACAAAAAATTTATAATTCAAAAAACTTAAAAAGAGGGTTTGGGATTTGTTACCTATGTCACCATATGCCACTCCTGGTGGTAGAGGCATGTCCGGAGCTCCCCAAAAATCTATTTCCACATAGGGATAATCATCGATGGCAATAATCTACCACTGCCACCATGGAAAGAAGTTCTCTAGGTGTGGGTTAGCCACCCTACCTCTGCCCAGTCTGTGCATAACATATTCCAACATCATTGGGCTAGATCTCGAACTCTGTTTGGAGGGATGTCCACTCTAGGGATTAGACCTAGTACACACTCAAAGAAGAATGTGCTCAATATACTACCAAAACTGAAGTTTCTTACCCTGCCCATCTTGTAGTCACTGAGCTACTACTTCATGTTACTCAACAGCAAAGTGCTCCAGTCATACACTGTGGGTCTCATACACTCCACCGCATAGAAAATCAATGGCTGCGAGGCCTGGTGGAGTGATGCTAGACCGGTTATCCTACCTGCTACCACCTAAGTTGTACTTAGTGGTTTTTTATCAAGTGAGCCTGGTGAACCGGACAGGGTTAACTTGTTCGGACTTCAAAAGACCTGTGGAAGTACTTCCGGGAAGTGCTTGTTGTACTATATCACATGTTCATACCCCATGGGGAAATTGTAATAAATGTTCTAGCATGATAGTGTCTGTAAAATACTTGGTCTCTTAGACTTCATTTGTCAATCCGATCAGCCCAGGGTGTTTTTTCCCTTGGTTATTATTGGTTTTTGAATAAACGACTGATAATTTCTGAGTTTTTCACTCCATACCTCCAAAGTTGGGGTGGTCGGCTTGGCATTTAGGCCTATTGAGGTTATTAGAGTCTATGTGTCAATGTATAAGCATGCTAGACATCATTTTTGAGTCATATGAACATGTCTAAGTCCCCCTAGGTGTTTTTCAATTTTTCAATTTTTTAGCTTTTTCAGTGTTTTTTATTAAAATTAATTTTTTCCAAAACTTAGGCTATTTTTTAATAGTTCAATTGGAAAAATTGATTTTGTAATAAAAGTGGGCCAAATAATCGGTTTCAGTCATGTAGGTGCTCATTTTCAAGCTAAGAGAACCATGTAAACCCATGGACCCGCTATTTCCTAAGTTTTGAGTGATCTTCCATCACTCAGGTCAGAAAGCCCCAAAAATCAATTATTGATTATTTTAATTAATAAATTGATGAATAATGGAGCAAATCCAAAATCAATAAATCAGTGGATTCTCAACTGATTTGACTGAAATCAATCAGATATGGAGCAGATTGACTGGATCTGACAAATCCTTGATTGAAGGAGGGTATCAAATAAGATCCAAATATGATCTACAGCTGTCTTCATGGGGAATTGCACCCTCTCTCTCTCCTCCACACATGTGGACTCTCCTAGATGCTCTGTGGACTGAGGTGTCAGTGTATGGGTTGATGTATCAGCTCAATCAATCCCTCGGTTGACAAGTGGGCTTAGTTCAACTTCAATTCTGCATTGATGAACTCTCCATCAGTTGATTTCACTTGATTCTATGAGTAATTGCACCCCCCCTGGGCTGGATGGCCTGTAATTTGTATATATCCTGCTTGAGGCTCCCTCTTTTAAGCTAGTTAGAGCTGGACTGAAGGGCTTGCCATTGTAACTGTGTACTGATCTTCATTTGTTGAAATAAAGAGAAGCTTTGGAGGCTCAATTTGTTGGAATATCTTTCAGAGTGGTGTGTTCAATACTAGTAGATGGTGGCTAGTGCTCAGTCTTAAAGTTTTAGTGTATTGTCATTGATGGAAATATTCTATAAAGAGAAGGGGAACTGATGTCAAATGGATGTGGCAATCTACTGAAAAAGAGGCAGGCACGTAGGTATCAATGGAGAAAATTGAACAGTGGGAGGTGCTAGAGATTCAGACTAAAGTATATGGAAAATCCACTTACCGAATGGATATCACAAAAATTGTGAAGTACGAACAGTTTCATATGTGAGACATTCCCTCCATGCCAAGGATCTGAATTTTGCTATAACGATTATATATATATGACAGAGCTGTGCCAAAATGGAACCATATGTCAAATGCCAACTGGAAACTCCGCCAAAGGTTATCACCAAATGTTAACCGTACACCCTCACAACTGTTTTGAGCATGAAATTAAGTATTTGTTGTTGGGGCCTTGCCATCGAATGCCTTGTGGAAGTTTTAGTCATTTGTGCTTCCGCTGTTGCGGGAGAATGATAAACAACGAGCTCCGATATTTTCCTCCAATGAACTCTAGCTCAATCGGTTGAGATTCAGACTAAAGTTTTAGATCGGAGGTTGTTGTGTTTTTGCTTCCGTCGTTGTGAATCCCAAAGTGGTTAAGCATTCGAAGTGTAAATCTCTCCGACTTCTGATGTGCGTCGCATGGCTATAACCTGTTGATCTCCGCCGTTGCGACTCTCAAACTAGCTAAGCACCCGAAGTGAAAAGCGCTCCAACTTCCGATGTGGATCGCGTGCCCATAGTATTTTTCTTCCCGTCGTTGCATCTCTCAAACCAGCTAAGCACCTGAAGTGAAAAGCGCTCCGAATTCCGATGCGGATCGCGTGTCCATAGTATTTTTTCTTCCCACCGTTGCGGCTGTGCAAAGCATTTGGCTTCCGATGTCAAAATCCCTCCGACTTCCCGAAGGAGATGTTGCTTGCGAGCTCCGACGTTGCAGAAGGAGATCCTGTTCCGACCTCCGATGTTGCGGAAGGAGATGTTGCTTGTGAGCTCTGACGTTTCACCCGCCACTTCTTTGAACCATTGTACCAGTGTAATCTTTGAAGAGGAATACAGAGAGCCCTGTACAATTGAGGATTCAAGCAGGTGGATTAACAGTTATGATGAATTTGAATTGTGAATCGTTTAGTAACTGCCTATAATGATGATTCAAAAGGAGATGGAATAGGAAGAGTAAGGAACCAAAAAAAGGGAGAGATGGTTCGAATATATATCATTCAATGTGTATAGAGGGTTCGTGAGGATGTTGAAGCTGAACCATTTCTGCAACGGTTTGAGGATGTTGAAGCTGAACCATTTCTATAACAGTTTGAGGATATTGTTTCGATAAAACAAAGAGAGAAATGAACTCAGAAGATGAGATATATATTAAGCAGAAACAGTTGTGAGAGTTAGCTGTTTTTTGAGGAGAGTAACGGTGTGCAGAGCAAAGGAACAGAAGAATGTGCTGAACAGTTGAATGGAATAGACATTAGAGGAAATTTCAACTCAAAATGGGCCTTTTAACTTTTATTCAAATTCCATGTCATCATGTGTTAGCCAATGAAATTGCTTTAAATTTGAAATACCGTATAGGTCTTAAACACTTTTTAAATATAAATTTGGGGATAGGTATCATAAAAAAAAACTACTTTTTTTGTTTGTATTTTTGACATATCTCCCCGTGTTTTTACTCAAATTTCCATCGGAAGAGCTCATTGGATGGGGAATTAAATTCCGCATCCAATGAGTACCCACTTGGCATACTTTTGATGGACCCCTCTACCCCAAAAACAAGAAATACCAAAAAAAACAGAATGATGACATCATCATTTCATTTTTTCAGGTATTTCTTGTTTTTAGGGTAGCAGGGTTCGTCAAAAGTATGCCAAGTGGGTACGCGTTGGATGCAGAATTTAATTCCGCATCTAATGAGCTATCTCGATTGAATTTTGAGTAAAAACATGGGGATATATGTCAAAAATACAAACAAAAAAGTAGTTTTTTTCTTTTCTTCCTCCAAAATTAATAAATATTATTTTATTATTTTAACTATTGTTTTATTAGTTCATTTTAGGAGGCCCATTTTGAGTTGAAATTTCCTCTAATGGGAGCAGAGAGCCGATGTTGAACAGAGCAGAGTGGTTTGGTAAGCAGAGACATATATGTATTGTTACATTTTGATTCTATTGGAAAGTCTAGCAAATAAGGGAGGTAGGGAGGTGCTAGGGGAGACTTTATGTCTCTGTCTTCAAGTGGGTTCTTGTAGAAATTGAAGATTGGTGTCTTCACCCAGTTGGTGCTGGGTTACAGTGAGAGTTGGTGCTCTCAGCAAGTTGGTGCTTGCATTCATAGGTTGCAGCCTCTTTGAGTCGGTGCTCAAATAAGAAGTAATGTACAACCATTGAAGCCTTTGACATCATAAGAAGAAGAGGTTTTTCCCTTATGGGTTTCCTCATGAAAATATATGTGTATCATATATGTGATTAAATGTTGTGGTTGAATGCTATGTTTTATGCTATCTGCTGTTATGTTTATAACTCTGAATTCATAGCAAACATTGACTGCCATAAAGTTTATTGATTCTAAGTTAAAAGAAGTAATTTGGGTGAAAAATATTAATTAACTGATTCACCCCCCCTCAGTTAATTTATACCTGTAACAATTGGTATCAGAGTAGCATTCCTTTTGGTTAAGGTAGATCCTGAAGAGTTAAAATGGCTAGTCAAGATGGATCAATAAACAAAGCACCCATATTTGAAGGTAAAAATTTTTCTTTCTGGAAGGTTAGGATGAGAACATACTTAATGTCCATAGGTGCTGATGTTTGGGAAGTAGTAGAGACTGGGTATGCAAAACCTGTTTTGCTAGCATCCAAAGATGATAATCTAGAGTTTAATTTCAATGCAAAAGCAATGAATGCTATTTTGAGTGGTCTTGCTGAAACTGAATTTGTAAAAGTAATGCATCTTGATTCTGCCAAAGAAATGTGGGATAAGCTTATTAGCAGCTATGAAGGAAATGAGAAAGTTAAAGATGCCAAGTTGCAGACTCATAGGCTAATATTTGAACAACTGAAAATGAATGAAGATGAAAGTATTAGTAAATTTTTCCTGAGAGTTGATGAGTTAGTAAATGCTATGAGAGCTCTTGGTGAAAAAATAAGTGATGATGATACCTTCCTTGATCATAAAATCCTGAGATCTCTGCCTGACAGATTCAACCCTAAAGTCTCAGCTATAGAAGAAATGAGTGATCTTAAAACGTTATCTCTTGACCAATTACTAGGAATTTTGACAGCCTATGAAATGAGGATTAGTAAAGATCAAAACCCATCTAGAGAAGCCTCTTTTAAAGCTGAAAAGAGTACAGAGGTAGATGTAGATGAAATAGAAGCAAAATTTGTGAGAAGAATGAAAATGGGGTCAGGGAAATACAAAGGAAAACTGCCTTTCAAATGTTTCAACTGTGGTAAAATAGGACACTTTGCTGCAAAATGCCCTCATATAAGGAAAGAGCAGAGTTCTGCAGATGAAGAGAAATTTCTAAAGAAGAGGTATAGTAAAGAAAACAAGTATAAGAAGAAAAGTCTATGTGTGAATGATGATGATGAATCTGCAAAAACTTCAGAAAGTGAATCCTCCCATGAAAACAAAGAGAATGATTTCATGCTTATGGCTATAGAGGATCTAGAGATGAGCTGTACAGAGATGAATGATGAAGATTCCATTGTGGACATGGAGGGAGAGCTGATGAGTGCTCTAGAGGAGATTGATAGAATAAGAATAAAGAAAACAAAACAAAAACAACTATTAATCCAGTATGAAACCAATGGAAAATACATCTCTCTAATAAAGCTAGAGTTGGAAGAGGCAAAGAAAATTGAAGAGACTCTAAAACAACAGCTAGATGAAAGTAAAGCCAGATGTGAACATCTAGAGAAAGAAGTAGTAATGGTTAAGAAGGATTTAGAAAAATTTCAAGCCTTATATCATCAGAATATCTCTAGTATGAAAGCTTTAGAAGAGATAAATAACATTCTAAACAGACAGAGGTCACCTCAGATTAAGTTTGGTCTAGGCTATGGTCAAGGTGCAAGTAGCAATGATTCAGAAAGCAAAGAATCATCAAACTTGATTAATTTTCAGAACAACAAGCAGGCAGGAATCCCCAGAATAATAAATGTTGAAGCATGTAAATACAATAATGAAAATCGATCAAAGAGTGATAAAAAGAAAGAGAATACCGATTTAAATAGCAAATCGGTACAGTCAAGAGTTCATGAAAAAGAGCCATATAATAGAATCAAGTATGCATATTAGAATTACAATTATGAGCATCATAACTCAATACATTACTCTTCTAGAAATCCACCAAGAGTTAGGTATGTTAATTTATTCAATGGTTATTGTTTCTGTTGTTCTAACTTTGGGCACAGAGCTGCCAATTGTTTTTACAATTTCAGAAACATTCAGAGAAGGATGTCAAATAACAAACAGATGACACACCAATCAGCATATAATCATATGGGTCGTGTATCTCAATCAGCCTTTAAAAGAAGAACACAAAACAGAAATACTAACCCATTTGATCTTCTATACAACGAAATAGAATGTTACATATGTCACAACTTTGGGCATAAAGCTACAGAATGTAACTTGAAGGAGAACAAAACAGAACCAAAAATGAAATATACAGCTGAACGAAATGTATGGTGGAATAAAGAGAGTTCTCATTGTAATATCATGCTCTTAGTTCAGAAACAGAAGAATCCTTGGTACATTGATAGTGGATGTTCAAAACATATGTCAGGAGATAAAGAGAAGTTTATTTCTATGTCAGAGCAGAAATCTGGGAACGTAACATTTGGAAACGATGCACCAGGAAAGATTAGAGGCAAGGGAATAGTTAGTCTTAGCAATGGTAAAGGAAAGGCTCAAGATGTGTTATTTGTAGATGGGTTGAAGCACAACCTTCTCAGTGTGAGTCAAATGTGTGACAAAGGGTGTGAAGTCTTGTTCACTGCTAAAGATTGTAAAATAAAAAATGTTTCCTCAGGAAAACTAGTTGCCAAAGGAATAAGAGCTGAGAATAATGTTTACATTTTAAAAGAAGAAAAAGAAGAGTGTTATCTCAGCAAATATGATGAAATATGGCTGTGGCACAGAAGACTGGGACATCTACATTTTTATCATTTAATAAAACTCAAAAATAGAGCAGCAGTAAGGGACTTTCCAGAAATATCTAAACCATGTGATGAGGTGTGTAAACCTTGTTGTTATACACCCGAATGGCACCTCTCCATCCGAGTGCCGACATCCCTCATGTTGGCACACAAAAGGACACTTATGGATAGAGGTTTTCCCAAAACACTATAGCTTGGCTTGTCATGAAATACATGCTTCCTCCATCTAGCTAGTCACTTTGCCATTTTTTCCATGTTGAGATGTATTCGCGACTCTCTTTATATACAACTCACGCATCACTCGCGAGTCTCCTTTGTAGCAAGTCGTGAATCCATGTATTCGTGGGTTGCTCTTATACATAGTCACGAATCATCAACGGGTTGCTCTACTACAGACCCGGAAATGTGTATCTTCACATTTAAACATTAAAACACGCGCTAATGGGAGATTAGTTAATCCATTTAACTTAATTTCCTTAACTTCTACAACTTCCCTAACCTTTGAGAACTGCCTTATTTCACCCATATAAATACAGGCCTTGGGGAGGGTGTTGGTTACTTACACTTTTGGAGCAAAGTTATGCTGGTGGAGTTTATACAGAAGTCTTTGGAGAAGTGGAACTCAGAATCCTTTGGCTACAGAGGAGTCCTTGTCTCAGGCATTGGGTTGTATCTGAACTCTTTCCATTATTGATAATAAAGAGATTACTTCTTCCATATGTGTTTCATGTGTATTGGTTTGATGAATGTTTATGCTTAAGCATCTTATATGTGATTTATCTAACCTGCTTATACATATATGAATCATCTTGTATCTGGAAAAGTGTTTCTTGATAGGTGAAAGAGGATCAATCTTGAAGACTTTGGAAGTGGAACAGAGAAGAAGAAGATTAGCAAGGATCAAACTTCGTTTAACAAGTAAGTCCTTTTGATCTTCCTATTTCTTATTCTGTACTTTAGAAGTCAATTGTCTGCAAGTAATTGAGTATGTTGGTAACCCCAGACCTTAGGTTATTAGGTGCATAATCCTGTACAACAAAACTGGCGACTCTGCTAGGGAGCCCGGACTGCTGTAGGTTGTTTTCTATCCTCCTGACCAGTTTTGCTTGTGAGTCTGTTTGTGACTTTTATCCTGGTTCTTATTTTCTTCAGCATTTGAAAGTCTAGGGTTTTTTTCTTGATTTTTTTTTAGAAAATTTTATACCCATTCGTGGGTTGTCTTTCTAGACAGTCGCGAATACTAGTCTGCATTCGCGGGTTGTAATACTAGACAGTCGTGAGTCACTCGTGAGTTGTTCTGAGTGAGAGTCGTGAATACTCCTGGAAGTGGGGATTTTTAAGATAAGTTTTTCTTGTTCTTTTCCTTGTTTGGTCCCTATTTCTGAGTGGTCTTTCTTTAAGAATGCTATGTAGTAGGTCTGAATACTGTTGGTGATCACATTTCTTTGCTTTTTCAGAAGCTCTTGAGTTTTTTTGCTTGGTTTGTTTACTGCTTGCATATTGAAGTGTTTTGGCCTATTTTGGGTTGTAGGTTAAAGTGTCTTGGTCCATATCAGTGATCAGGGTTTTGGGCTCTGTTTTTCCAGTCTATCTTCTTACAGTGGCTGGTTGTCACTTGCCTGTGTAAGTCTGCAGTGATTTTTTTTGTCATTGTTAGCACCCAAGCTAGGGTTCCTAGCCTTCCTCTATTGGTTGTCTGTTGGTTCTATCAGCCTGTTTGCTTCAGTTTGTTACTTTTATACAGTCTATAAGCATTAAGTTTGCTCAAGCATAGTGCATTGCATCTTAGTAGAATTTTGATTATTTTTAAAAGTGAAAAGAAAACATAGTTAAAGATTTTGCATTGTGATTTTTGCATAAGTAGTGTTTATTTCAATTTAAAAATATTATATCAAAAACTACAAAAATATAGGCTTAGTTTATTTCATCGTTGCTTTCAATTCATCAATACATATTTGCAAAAATTAAAAAGAATTTTGTTTTTATAATGGCAATTTTGCTTTGAATACACCTTTACTGTCATTTATTTCTTGTTTGATTCAAAACATCATGAAGTATACCACTCCATTTCCTCTTGAGTAAAGAACAACCCTTTAAAATAAACACATAAATTAAAATTTACTAGTAAGTTTTGTTTTCTAGGGGCCTTTCACCTACTAGCTTAGGCTAGACTTGTGGGCTAGGAAGTGTGAACTTTCCACAAGTTATAAACTCAGACGTAGTGGAATTTTCTTTAGGGAAATCCTTGACTCTATCACTGTATCTGGGAAGCTCCTCTCAAACGGGAGTTAAGCACTAGGTCGCATGGAGGCTTGGACAGAGGAGATAACCCTCTGAATCCTTGTCAAAACGTAACCCAGGAATTTTACGCATCTAGGGATTCTGTCCTAGACAGACTTTCAGGCTCAGCTACCCTGCCCATGCATACGAATTCGGCTGATGACTGCCCCCCCAGATAGCTGGTATTGCCAAGGTAGCCTTTAGTCTATTGTCTTTTAGGGTTCATACCTAGGTAAACTGGAAGGTTATTTCTGGTTCACCTTGAATGGGCTTGGAAGGTAACCCTTGTGGAAAGTGTAGGAGGGCGTTGGGTGATTCCTCCGCTTGTTCCTAAGAACCACCTCAAGGACGCCAAGTAATCGTTCATCAGCTTTCTTCAGGAAAGTATATCTTTTACCCTGGTTTGATTGCTTGAGACTTTAGGAATTTTTAGTGTATGCTCTGTGGTTTTTCCTGTGTTTAGTTGGCCTTAGGGTGTGATTAGTTAAATTTTTAATTCTGGAGGACCAACCTGTTAGAAGGTCAAGAAGTTTGAGAAACCTTCCTCCTATCACTGCATTGGAGCCTCCAGCTTTACCTCAAAGGTGGAGATTAGACACAGAGGGTTCATTTGAACCTGTAGGAATAACTGAGGTTCTTGGTGAACCAGAACTCATTGCTAACTGCTTTAATCTTGATACAGTTGAGATAGAAGAATTGCAGACTGACGAGTTTGTAAGAAATTTTAACTCCCCCTTGACTAATTTGAACGATCCTGTGATCGTGCAGGTTAGACCATTTGATTCACCAGTGCTAGGTGTCCCTGTGGGTAGAATCATGTCTTCTGCAGAAGAAAGTTCTTTTGTGTTTACCTCAACCCTTTCGGTTGAAGGGGTACTACCTCCCCCGGTAAGTGCCCCTAGATTTAGTTTGCCTTCTACACCTTTGACTCCAGCGAGCTGGGTGGTTCAACCACCAGTTCAATCCAACATAGGAGGTACTTTTGGTAACATGATTGCTGGGATCCCCAGTATACCTACCATTCCTTCTTCCTTCCCTTACACTACTCAGAGTGGTCCGGTAGGATCCTCGGCTTATGTCCAAGGATTTCCTTGGAATGGGGGGCACATTCCCCCATCCAGTCCATACGTAGGTCCATCTCCTTCATATGTAGGAGTGCAATTTGGGAGCAACACCTCTTACGGGCAGAGATTCCAAACCCCTATTTCAGTCCCATACACGAGCTCTCCCTTTTCATTGTTTAGCGGAGGGATACCTGCTCCAGTCTTTCAGACCCCTACTTCTATGGGGACGGCCCGAACCACTTACACTGCACCTCCCACCCACAATCTTGTGGCTTACGGATGGAATCCATTTCAAAGCAACCTTCCCACTTCACAACCGGTGGTTGGGGGAAACCCCACTTTTACCCATGGGCATTTGGGGGCAGGTCCCTCTAATCCCCAAGTTGACACATCTAGTGCCCCAGTTAGGCCCAAACTTCCTTTTCTGGCAACTTTAAACTTTCCAGACTTGTCAAAATTGATGAATGACCCGATGAGGCATGACCCCTTGTGGCCACCTATTCCCACCAAGTTGCCCTCGGATATCCCTAAATTCAAAGGTAAAGCTGGTGAAGATCTTGGGGCACATGCCACCACTTTTCACTTATGGTGTTCTTCCAATTCATTGAATGAGGATTCAATTAGATTGAGACTATTCCAGAGGACCTTGACAGGTACGGCTGCAAAATGGTATATTGAATTGCCTTCTGCTGCCTTTAGTAGTTTATGGGATTTGGCTACAGCTTTCCTTAGCCACTTTTAGCTTCCGGTTCGATACGATTTCAGAATGGACTTGTTGTCTACTTTTAGAAAAAACAAGGCTACCCACATCTTGGATCATATCCAAGAGTGGAGGAGATGAAAGAGTCTTATCAAAGCCACCATTCCTCCTGAGTTTCTATTAGAATGGTTCCTTAAATCACTGTTGCCATACATATCTAAGGATGTTTCCATATCAGGAGTAATGAACGAAGAAGAAGCCATACTCAGGGCCCAGCAGTTAGATTTGATTTATTCACAGTCTGGGATCTTATATGAGATCATCCCTGAGGCACCGAGGCCTTCGCACGAAGTGGAGAAGCCTAAGCCTGGACCCCATGCCGATGGTGTGGTTGGGTCTGTCAACACTCCCACTGTAGAGTCTTTGACTAAACAACTTCACCAATTGTCTGTCAAATAGTCTACAGTGGAGGCAGCAAAGGCTGCCCCCTCTCCCCAGAATGAAAATGTCTTTTCTCAAACCTCTCAGAAGGGCAATCAGCAGCCCAACAGGAAGAAAAAGAAAGGTAATAAGGGAGAGGGAAACCAAAACAAGCCAAAGCCCATGAACAATGCTGATGGGGGAAAAAAAGAAAAGAAGAAGGTTAAGTTCCCTTGTAAGTTGTGCCAAGAGGACCACCTTACTCACCTTTGTCCCCTTATGGACCAAGCCCAGAAGCTGCTCAAAGCTCAACAACCGGCTGTCCTGAAGGACCCGTTTCCCCAAGGACAGAACACTGCTTCAACTTCTAATGTAGCAGGGGGCACTCAAACTGCCCCTGACCCTAATTATATCAACATGGTTCGATCTTCGACTTTGTTGAAAACTAGGAACAAAAACTATGAAACTGAGACTTCTGAGAAGGGTAAAGCTGTAGTTGAAACTTCCAACCCTCTCACAATAGAGAAGCCTGCCGAAACTATGCCAAAGATACCGAAAGGTGTTTTCAAGAATACCTTGCATAACCCCAATGCTAGGGCTTCTTCAAACTACTCAGTGGTTGAAGATTTAGCTCAAACCCCATGTGCAATGTAAGCTTTAGAGGTGCTACAGAGTTATCCTGCTCAGCGGGATGCTCTCTTAGCAGCTTTAGGTATCATGGATTCTTCGAGTCTCATGGCGAAATTCAATCTGTCTGATGTCAAAATTTTCCTGCCTTACCATGTAGCCCTATCAATAGATGTCGTCCATGGTGGTAATACCATAGGAAGGGTAGTTGTTGATGAGGGAGCCTCTACATGTGTTATGTCCCTGGCCTGTTGGAAAGCTCTTGGATCCCCAGAGATGCTCCCATCCAACACTTTACTTACTGCTTTCGATGGAAGATCCTTCCATCCTCACGGTATCCTGCCAGCTTTTGAGATTAAGTTAGTAGGAAAAGCAATGTCTGTTGAAGTTGAAGTGATTGATGCTCCCTTGGACTACAATTTGCTTCTGGGAAGGAATTGGACTTATGCAATGTCTGCTGTTGCATCGGCTGTTCTTCGTGTCGTGGTTTTTCCACATGAGGGCAAGTTGGTTACTGTTGACCAACTTGATTTTACCCGAAAAGGCCGTTTAGAGTCTAAGGATTCCACTATGCCATTGGTTGATCAGGCCAAACCTGCTGCACAGAGCTTGGGGGCTGGAATGTACACATCATTAATGGGCACATTCGATCTTCCAACCCCAGTGAACTACATTGGTTCTACTACTGTGGGGAAGTCCATCACTACGGTTGTCGATAGGACTGATCCTTGGGTCCTCCCAACTCCCCATGAACCAGAAGTGGCCTTATTAGAAGTGGAGGTAGCTTATCAAGCCATCATTGAAGCTGCTGCGGATCCCATTCCAGATCCTCTATTAGTCTTAGATGATCTGGAAGAAGTCTATTTTCCCGCATGGGCAGAAAACTCTTCACATTCCATAGATTGCTTAGATACCATTTTACCTTACGATGAAGCTATTCTGGAAGCTATGAGTGGGCGTGATAATATTTGTGAGGATCTTCATCATTGATCCTATTTTCTTCCAGATCTAAGCAAGATAGAAAACCAAGAGTTTAAAGTGAGACTGTCAGATGATATTGAGGTACCTATCAACCCTTTTCCTAGGGAAGGGGTGTTTTCTGAGAGGAATATGGCAAAGATTTCCGCCACTATACCTATCAATATCTATGTGAACCCAGATGTCATGGAAAACATCTATATAGGTGCAAACTGCTCTCCGGAGGAGATTGCCATCTACATTGCCCTTTTCAAGGAATTCCATGCTATCTTTTCCTGGTCATATGAGGAGATGCCAGGCATTGATCCATCTATTGTTCAACATGAAATCCGAACCTATCCTGATGCCAAGCCGGTTCGATAGAAATTAAGACCCATGAACCCGCGTAAAGCGGCGGCTGTGAAGGCAGAAGTTGAAAAGTTGTTGAAAGCTGGTTTTATATATCCCATCGCTTTGACTGAATGGGTGTCCAACCCTGTTCCTGTTGATAAAAAGAAAGAGACTATTCACGTTTGTATAGACTTTAGAGACCTCATTAAAGCCTGTCATAAGGACAATTACCCCACACCATTCATTGACCAGATCATAGATGCATGTGCGGGGAGTGAGGTGTTCTCATTTATGGATGGTTTCTCCAGCTACAATCAAATCCAAATCAAACTAGAAGACCAACATAAAACTTCTTTCATTTTCCCTTGGGGTACATTTGCGTATAGAAAAATGCCCTTTGGATTGAAAAATGCTGGGGCTACCTTTCAACGAGCCATGAACTTTGCTTTTCACGACATAAAAGCCATTGTCGAACCGTACCTTGATGATCTGCCTGCACATTATCGTAAGAGGGTCCAACATCTAGATCATTTGCGGTTGATTTTTGAAAGACGCAGATACTATAAAATTCGCTTGAATCCCCACAAGTGTGTTTTCTGTGTCGAGTCAGGTAGATTACTCGGATTCATCGTATCTAGTAGGGGCATCCAGGTGGATCCATTGAAAGTTGAGGCCATTGTAAATCTGCCTCCTCCTCATTCTCTCAGGCAACTTCAAAGCCTACAAGGAAATTCCAACTTTCTTCAATGTTTTATCGTTAATTATGCCAAGATCACTAAAGGTTTCATGCGCTTGCTCAAGCAGGACACTCCTTTTTGTATGGGATGAAACCGCACAACTTGCGTTTGAGGCATTGAAAAAAGATTTGCTATCGGCTCCTTTATTATGTCCACCATATTATTCTAGGGATTTTATATTATATCTGGCCGCGTCGGAGTCGACCATTGGGGTAGTGCTAGTTCAGGAGGACGATAAGCTCGTTGAGCATGTCGTTTATTATCTTAGCCGTGCTTTGGCCAGACTTGAGCTTAGATACTCCCACATCGAGAAGTTAGCCTTAGTAGTTGTTTATGCTGTGCAGAGGTTGCGCCATTACATTTTACTGAGGACCACAATAGTAGTGGCGGATGTGAATCCGTTCCAATATGTCTTATCCCGACGGATTGTTGGGCGAAAATTTAACAAGTGGATAGTCATTCTCCAATAGTTTGACTTGGATTTCCAATCCCCTAAGTCTAAAAAGTCCTTAGTTTTTGCTGAGCTAATAGTAGAATTTCCTACGGAAGAAACTGTAGTGGTTGAGGATGACTCATTCCCAGATGAGCACATCTTCCTTATATCCACCTCTGATCCTTGGTATGGGGATATTCTTATATATCTCCAGACTTTGAAGTATCATGTCGCTTACCTTAGGGAGGAACGACGTAAGTTATGCCTTCATGCCAAGAACTACCTCATTTTAGGAGATACATTATATCGACAAGGGGTAGATTCCATCTTGCGTCGCTGCCTTACTCATGAGGAAGCGGATATTATCCTAAATAATTCCCATAGTAGAGCATGTGGGGGTCATTTATCTGGGTTAGCAACGGCCCAGAAGATATTGTGTGCTGGTTATTTCTGGCCCACGATCTTTAAATATTGTGTGGAAGATGTGAAGCGCTGTCATCCATGTCAGCTCTACACCAGAAAAATGTGGTTGCATCTTGCTCCTTTATTTCCTATTGTCTCGGTAGGCCCCTTCATGAAATGGGGGATCGATTACGTGACATGCAACCCAGTCTCGGCTGGGGGGCATAAATACATCATTGTCGCTGCTGACTATTTTACGAAATGGGTAGAGGCAATGCCTACTTTCAAAGATAACAGGGAAACTACAGCTTTCTTTGTTTTCAATCAAATTATTACAAGGTTTGGTATTCCCAAAGTGATTGTCACTGACCATGGCAGTCATTTTCAAAATAATATGATGACGGAACTGACTACAATGCTCGGATTTAGACAAGAACACTCTTCTCCGTACTATCCACAAGCAAATGGTCAGGTCGAGGCTGTAAACAAGACTTTGAAAACTATCCTTAAACGGACAATTGATGCAACCCGCTCTAATTGGCACATCATGTTATATCCTACTCTTTGGGCTTACAGAACTAATGTTAATATTGCCATGGCTTATTCACCTTTCCAACTCGTTCACGGGGTGGAAGCAGTTACTCCGATTGAATGCGAAATCCCGTCCTTGAAGATAGCCATTCATGTGTTACCTGATACGACTGAACTTGAAGAACGTCTAGTACATCTAGAACACCTTGATGAGCAACGTAGAGATGCGTTGGCTGCCAATCAGGCTCATAAAAATAGGGTTAAATCTCAATATGATAAAACGGTCAAACCTAGGGTTTTCTCTGAAGGGGAACTTGTCTTGCTTTGGGACCAAGATAAAGAACCCTTGGGGGCAGGAAAATTCAAGGCTATGTGGTTAGGACCCTATGTCATGTCGAAAGTATTGAGTAAGGGAACATATGAATTAGTGGATTATGATGGGAATAAGCTTCCTAAGCCTAGAAATGGGCTCTACCCGAAGAAGTACTATGCTTAGGCTTAGCACTTTTTCTTGTATTTTTCTTGTATGTATTTTATGTACAATAGGTTGTCAGTTTTGTTTTTTATATTATCTACTGGTTGTTGCAGATTTCTTTTGAAATGTATGTAGGTTTCGCTGATGGCACCAATCATCACACTTGTAACCTGGCTTTGGTAGCATGGGTTATCTATTCTCCCACAGGACAGCTTGTTGCCACTGGTGGCGCTTGTCTAGGTCCTACTTCTAATAATGTTGCTGAATATAGGGCTATAATTGAGCTCCTATGGGATGCTTTGTCACGTGGCATCACCCAGCTTGAGGTCCATTTGGATTCTTAGTTGGTAGTTTCCCATCTCAATCGAGCTTATCAGGTACGAAATCCTACCTTGTTACGTCAGTTCATGCAGATTCGTTTATTGGAAAGACATTTTGAAGTTATTACTTTAAATCATATTCCACGTAACCAAAATTCATTGACTGATGCATATGCTAATTATATTTTGGATTGGAATATCACACACATTTCATAAAATATACAGCAAACATGTAAAGAACACTTGTAAATAAGCTGACAACCAAAAATATATATATATATATATGTAAAATATCTGTCTGTAGATAGATCGAGTCTGATCCGTAGATCCCGTCATATACAAAATATACAAAAATGTGGATCATCATCCATCAAAATGCCCTAGAACTATGCCTGTCCACCCTAGCCACAGGGACCACCTTGGTCCCCATGATCTCTAGGCACCCTGGCTTCCTCAGCCTCCACCGCATCTCTATATGCAAGTACTGCTCTAGCTACACACCTGAACATACGTAGTCAAACTGGTGGAACTCCTACTACAAACTCCTACATGGCTGTAGGTATATGCTCAATCTGTATCGTAGGTACTGCCTGGGTTAGCCTGGCTAGCTTCCCCTCTAGTACCCGAACTAATCCTGGGTCTCCTCCTACAACCGGCCGCACGAACATATGCGGGTGCCCTTCAGGGCGGACTGGTCCAATATTTGCATTTTGATGCATGAATAGGATTAAGACTTGTACATATGTATATCTTCTATCATTTGAAAATTCATAAAAATTTGATAATGATAAAAAATTAAAAAATCACTTAACCATCTCGCCCCATATTCCTCCTGGAGGGAGGACAAGGTTGGGATCACCTCGAAAATCCATCCCAGCATATGGAAACTGCTCCAATGCTGGCAGCTGTTGTTCCCACCATATATAAAAGTCATCATCGTAAACGCTATGTACTATGTCTCCTCCTTGACGGAGGAAGATGTCTCCCCACCGGCTCAGCCTCGGCTGACGGGGATATCTGACCTGTAGTGGTATCGCAGGGCTCATAGCTGGTACTCTCTCTCTTGAAGAATGCTACTAGTATGCTGGCATAGCCAAAGTTCTTGCGTCTTCCTCTCCTACAGTCAGATAGTTGCCTCTTCATGATGGGGAGCACTCCCGAGCACCAATCATAGAGGGAACCTATAAAGCAATCAACTGCCACCCTCATTTGATTCCTGGTGGCCATATGTAGTCTTGATGATCCTGAAAGTCTCACAATAGTACTAGCTAGTACCTGGAGTGTGAAATCCTGGATGTTTGTAATAATAACACTGCTGCCCTTCTTTTGCGTATCCGGTGTATAGAACATGTCAACATAGTTTTGGACACTCAAGGGGTCTCCGCCCCTGCCATTGCCCTCCAAATTCACCGGTGCCCCCCATTGTGACAACCCTATTATGAAATATATATCTTCCATGGTAAGCTCTAAGGTCTCACCTTGAAGATTGAACATCCCCATGTCATGATCCCAGTAATTGACCATGAATTCCAGTAAGCGGACATTTTCCCGCATGGGCGATGTACAAAAGAACTTCAACATCCCACAAGTCCTCAATGCATGTATTGTGGGCGTGCTTTGGAGCGCCGCATGATCCATTATTTCATGCTCTCTTTCCCTCCACTCCAGCACCATATTTTTCCTGGCAAATACACATAATTTGGTTCAGTATTTCATCATAAAAATTTAAAATTTTTGCATAAATTTTAAATTTTTCCCTATAGCACAGCATTCGCGACTGTCTACTTAGACAAGTCGCGAGTCATTCGTGACTCTCCTGTTCAACAACTCACGAATGAAACGCGTATTCGCGGCTATTATGCTTAGCAACCCGCGAATGCGCTTTTACATAATTTAGGATGATGTAAAATACTGAATTAACCTTTAAATTTAATATTTGTTTGGATCAAATTGACGAGTTCAGGGTGTAGAATTATCTGAAGCTGACGGATTCCAATTCTGATGGTCCAATTGTCCATGGTGATCGATCGAAGGTAGAGGGTAAACTTTCCTTTTTGGTTCAAAAAGTTCAAATGGTGAGAAATGTTTTAATTTTCAAACTATTTATAGAAATAATATTTCGTAAAGTGGGTCTTTTTATATAGTTTGAAATGTCACTTAACTAATATCACCCTCTTTGTGCCTTGGAACAGGTTTACCAACTTTTACAAAGTGTTGATGCTTCTATAGGGTGGTTTTGCTCTTATCACTCCACATTAACCTTAGTATTCAACGTTTTGCCACGAACTATGGTATTCTAAGCCATTAGTCCCTTGTCTCTACCATTGTTCTTCCATGGCTAGGGTCCTTATTTTATGAGTATCATCTTTTTATGCCCTTGTCATTCTTTGTTGCTCATACCGTCACTGTTTCAGGTCCAGGGGTTTTCCTCATAGCTATTTTTCATGCCAAATAGAGCTTCTTCTGAATCTCTTTTTATAAGCTATCCCTTTATAGGACTCCCTGACCTTATGGAGTTTCTTTAGGCCCAGGTCTGACTCCTTCAAAATAGACTTGACTGCTGAGTTATCTCGTTCGTTCAAGCTCGCTAAGAATATGTGAACGGGCATCCGCATTGGTGGTAGGTTATCTCTTTCTTGGACCATGTGGAATAATATGAGAAAGGATCACTCTCTTTTATTTTGAATTGAGAAGAGTATTCTCAGGTATAGGTTTATCACTTTTCCGGACCTGAGGGACTAACTTTACGTAAAAGGAACAGCCGGTTTGAGCTTAGTTTTCCCTTTTTCGTGCTCTGGACCCAAACATGAAAAAGATTCCAAGTGTACTTTGTGTCTTTGTCATGCTCGTTAAACACTAAAGAACAAAGCAATGAGTTTATTGTTGTAAGCCCCATTTCTCGTAACCAAATGGATCTTTCCGAGTGATCTTGCTTTCCTTCACACTCGTAAAACTCAAGCTATTCTATGTTGTTCTGGAAGGAGCGTTGGGTAGGTGGTAATTTAACCTTTTTCAGACCTCCCTGACTAAGTACAAAAAGGGTGCACCTTTTCTTCTTCGGAAGTTAAGAGAGTTCTTCTGTGGTTTGTTTTATACTTTTTCGGCCTTAGGAGACTAAATTGGATGAAAAAGGACCCCCCTGGAGTCTTCTTTGGCATTTTCAGACTCTCTAAATGTGAAAATACCGGCTGAGCATGTACTAGTTCGGGTTCATTAAATCCACGAATCAGTGTATCAAGCATTATTTTCCCATCTCTTCAAGCTTGTTAAAAAATGAAAAGGGAACCGAGTTTACTTTCCTGGACTCGTTAAAATTTAACAGGAAAGGTAAGGAGGAAGTTTTCTCTTGTTTTCAGTAATGGTAGCATGTCGTCCTTGAACATAGCACTATTTGTTTTCCGATATCCATGTTTCGGTATACACTTGTGTTCAGCTATCACTTTGAGTTTCTTACTCCTCCTCTTGTCCATTATCCTGGGGAATCTGATCATGTCTCCTACATGACAAATAAGCCTAGTTGTTCTATCTATCTGTTGTATGCTGCCTTGGGTCATCTCTGTGTTGTGCTCACTGTTCAAGGACTTTACCCAATATCTGATCTATAACCTGATTCCATCATTGTTATATCTGTTATCTATTTGTGTCTCCCTTATTTTTCCTAGTTCCTAGTCACTCTTGTGATCTGTTGGAGGATCTGTTGCCTTCCTTATCACAGCATGGTTCCGTTTCAGTACTTCCTGATGAAGAAGACCTAGAGTTTTGATGATCGTACCTCAGGATTCACTTTCATCATTGGTGAATTCCTTTGCTTCAGTTGTCAATTATCCCTTATTGGTTGACAAACTGTTGAATCCTTTCCATGTTCGACTTCAGCTTACCCTTATTCACATGGCTTGGATTGTACTAGTTCTTTGGGATCTTTTATGAAGACCTTAGTATCTCACATATGGACTAAGTTGCGCAAGATTATGTTCGGTTTCTCTATATAGCTTCCAGATCTTTGAAGACACATCATTATTGTATTTTGTGGCTTCGATCCACCTTTGTAATATATGTGGTTTTTACCCGTATCATATGATGTAATCAAATATTGTAAAGGAGCTAATGTTCCAGTAAATTGAACATAGCATCCTCAGATGTACTCTCTCTGCTCCATTGGATTTCTGATTTCTCCAAAGATAAATATTATAATGTATTTCGGCCATCGTTCCCCTTTGACCTCACAGATTAGGGGGCATCTGTTATACACCCGAATGGCACCTCTCTGTCCGAGTGCTGACATCCCTCATGTTGGCACACAAAAGGACACTTATGGATAGAGGTTTGCCCAAAACACTATAGCTTGTCTTGTCATGCAATACATGCTTCCCCCATCTAGCAAGTCACTTTGCCATTTTTTCCATGTTGAGATGTATTCACGACTCTCTTTATATACAACTCGTGCATCACTTGCGAGTCTCCTTTGTAGCAAGTCACGAATCCATGTATTCGTGGGTTGCACTTATACATAGTCGCGAATCATCCGCGGGTTGTTCTACTATAGACCCGCGAATGTGTATCTTCACATTTAAACATTAAAACATGTGCTAATGGGAGATTAGTTAATCCATTTAACTTAATTTCCTTAACTGCTACAACTTCCCTAACCTTCGAGAAATGCCTTATTTCACCCATATAAATACAGGCCTTGGGGAGGGTGTTGGTTACTTACACTTTTGGAGCAAAGTTATGCTGGTGGATTTTATACAGAAGTCTTTGGAGCAGTGGAACTCAGAATCCTTTGGTTGCAGAGGAGTCCTTGTCTCAGGCATTGGGTTGTATCTGAACTCTTTCCATTATTGACAATAAAGAGATTACTTCTTCCATATGTGTTTCATGTGTATTGGTTTGATGAATGTTTATGCTTAAGCATATTATATGTGATTTATCTAACCTGCTTATGCATATATGAATCATCTTGTATCTGGAAAAGTGTTTCTTGACAGGTGAAAGAGGAGCAATCTTGAAGACTTTGGAAGTGGAACAGAGAAGAAGAAGATTAGCAAGGATCAACCTTCGTTTAACAAGTAAGTCCTTTTGATCTTCCTATTTCTTATTCAACACTTTAGAAGTCAATTGTATGCAAGTAATTGAGTATGTTGGTAACCCTAGACCTTAGGTTATTAGGTGCATAATCCTGTACAACACTTGTCAGATGGGGAAGTTAACCAGAACATAGTTTAAGTCAAAGAGTGTTCCCTCCACAAATAAGCCTCTTCAACTAGTCCATCTAGATCTGTGTGGCCCATCCAGGAAAGAAGGTACAAGAAAGGAGAACTATTTCATGCTCATAATTGATGACTATTCCAGACTAACATGGGTTGCATTCCTTAAAGAGAAGTCTGAAGCATTTGCTAAATTCAAGATATTTAAAGCCATGACTAAAAATCAGACTGGAAGAAATATTAAAGCTATCATATCTGACAGAGGAGGAGAGTTCAGTTAAAGACAACTTAAAGAATTCTGTGATGAGCATGGCATCAGGAAAGAATATACAATGGTTGGAACTCCTCAGCAAAATGGAGTGGTAGAAAGAAAAAATAGAATAGTCTAACAGATGGCCAGATCAATGATGAAGGAAAAGGATATTTCTCAAGGCTTCTGGGTGGAATCTATCCATATAGCTGTGCACATCCTTAACAAAGCTCATTTGAGACCAAACAGTGACAAAACACCATATCATTTATGGTTTGGAAGACCTGGAACCATTAAAAATTTCAGATTTTTTGGGAGTAAATGCTATATCAAGAATAATGTTGACAGAGCAGATGAAGGAATATTTTTAGGATATGCTACAGAAAGCAAAGGCTATAGGTGTTATAACAAGAGGCTGCGTAAAATAGTAGATTGCATAGATGTGAAAGTCGATGAAGATTGTCATGGAAATATCAGTCAAAGGAATGATGAAGATTCATGTTTGGAAGATACAAATGAAGAGACAGAAGAACAGGTCCCAGAATACTAGAAGGAAGAATCTAAATCATCAGAGTATGAGAAAGCTGAACCTGGACATCACACTGTACAATCTTCTTCCAGAATGATTAGAAAAAATCACCCTGAAAGCCAAATCATTGGTGATGAGAGTAAAGGTGTTCAGACTAGAAGGAATATTTTGCAGGAATCTGAATAGTCTCATATTGCTCTTCTCTCTACAATTGAGCCCCAATGTTTTAATGAAGCCAGCAAAGACAAAGAGTGGGTATCAGCCATGAATGAAGAGATGGATCAAATTGAAAAGAATAGCACTTGGGAACTTGTTCCTAGGCCATCAGACAAGAATGTGATTGGATCCAAATGGGTATATAAGAATAAATTAAATGAATAGGGACAGATTGTAAAGAATAAAGCAAGACTGGTTTGCAAAGGTTATGCTCAGATTGAAGGACAAGACTTCGATGAAACATTTGCTCCAGTGGCAAGAATGGAGGCTATCAGAATGTTTCTAGCCTATGCTTGTTACAAATGATTTAGAGTATACCAGATGGATGTCAAGTCATCATTTCTCAATGGAAATTTAGAAGAAGAAGTGTATGTGGAGCAACCTGAAGGCTTTTCACTCACAAATAAATCTGACTATGTATGCAAGCTGAAAAATGCCTTGTATGGGTTGAAGCAAGCACCTAGAGCCTGGTATGCCAGACTGGACAAATATCTACAAGACAAAGGCTTCAAGAGAGGTTCTGTGGACAGCAATTTATATATCAAAACTGAAGGTGATGACTTACTAATTGTATTGGTTTATGTTGATGATATCATCTTTGGCTGTACTAATAATCTTTCTGTTCAGTGGTTTGCTAACTCTATGAAATCTGAGTTCGAAATGTTAATGATTGGTGAGCTGTCCTATTTCCTTGGTCTTCAAATCTGTCAGAAACCTGGAGGTATGTTTCTTTCTCAAGAAAAGTATCTAAAGGAGATGTTAAAGAAGTTTCGAATGGAATACTCCACACCTGTGAGTATACCCATGGTCAGTGGCTGCAAGTTGAGCAAAGATGATTCTTCACCTGAAGTGGATCAAAAGATGTACAGATCTATGATAGGAAGCATGTTATATATTACTGCATCAAGACCTGATATCATGCATGCTGTTGGGATGGTAGGAAGGTTTCAAGTTGCTCCTAAACAGAGTCATCTACTAGCTGTGAAACGTATATTCAAATACCTGAAAGGTACGCTCTCTTATGGTATGTGGTATCCCAGAAATCAGAACTTTCAGCTAATAACATATTCAGATGCAGATTGGGCTAATTGTGTAGATGAAAGAAAAAGTACAAGTGGCAGAGCATTCTTCTTAGGAGAGTCTTTGGTTTCCTGGCTAAGTAAGAAGCAAAGTTCCATTTCTTTATCCACCACTGAAGCAGAGTACATAGCTGCTGCTACTTGCTGTACTCAAATTTTATGGATGGTTCAATCTCTTGCTGATCTAGATGTAAAGTATTCTGATCCTATTCCCATTCACTGTGACAATACTAGTGCTATCAGTGTTTCCAAGAATCCCGTTCTTCATTCCAAAACTAAACACATTCCCATAAATTACCATTTGTTGCGCGAACAAGTGGCTACTCAAGCGGTGTTGTTGCATTATATTCCTTCTACCAAACAGATTGCTGACATTTTTACTAAGCCTTTACCCACAGTTCAGTTTGAATATCTGCGTCAGAAGCTGGGTGTTCAGCCCTTGTCTCAGTAACTCATGCATTGTGTTAGGGGGAGTCTGTGTTTATCGTATATCTTATTTCTGTTTACATCATGGAATGGCAGTTCGTTTTCTTAGTGCATCTTGTAAGGGGGAGACTAGTCATCAGACATATCGTATCTGCCCAGGTTTATCCTTTGCCCTTGATGTCAAAGGGGGAGAAATGTGACCAGTTGAATGATATATTGCCATCAATGACAAAGGGGGAGATTGTTGGAATATCTTTCAGAGTAGTGTGTTCAGGACTAGTAGATGGTGGCTAGTGCTCAATATTAAAGTTTTAGTGTATTGTCATTGATGGCAATCTTCTATAAAGAGAAGGGGAACTGATGTCAAATGGATGTGGCAATATACTGAAAAAGAGGTAGGCACGCGGATATCAATGGAGAAAATCGAACAGTGGGAGGTGCTAGAGATTCAGACTAAAGTCTATGGAAAATCCACTTACCGAATGGATATCACAAAAATTACGAAGTACGAACAATTCCATATGTGAGACATTCCCACCATGCCAAGGATCTTAAATCCACTATAACGATTATATATATATGACAGAGCTGTGCCAAAACAGAACCATATGTCAAATGCCAACTGGAAACTCCGCCAAAGGTTATCACCAAATGTTAACTGCTCACCCTCACAATTGTTTTGAGCGTGAAACTAAGTATTTACTGTTGGGGCCTTGCCATCAAACGCCTTGCGGAAGTTTTAGTCATTTGTGCTTCCACCATTGTGGGAGAATGATAAACAACGAGCTCCAATATTTTCCTTCGATGAACTCTGGCTCAATCGGCTGAGATTCAGACTAAAGTTTTAGATCAGAGGTTGTTGTCTTTTTGCTTCTGCCGTTGCGACTCCCAAAGTGGTTAAGCATCCGAAGTGTAAAGCGCTCTGACTTTCGATGTGCGTCACATGGCTATAACCTATTGATCTCCGTCATTGTGCCTCTCAAACCAGCTAAGCACCCAAAGTGAAAAGCACTCCGACTTCCGATGCGGATCGCATGTCCATAGTCTTTTTCTTCCTGCCGTTGCGGCTCTCAAACCAGCGAAGCACCCAAAGTGAAAAGCGCTTCGACTTTTGATGTAGATCGCATGTCCATAGTTATTTTTCTTCCTGCCATTGCAGCTATGCAAAGATTTTGGCTTCCTATGTCAAAATCCCTCTGACTTCCAGAAGGAGATGTTGCTTGCGAGCTCCGACATTGCGAAAGGAGATCCTCTTCCAACCTCCGATGTTGCGGAAGGAGATGTTGCTTGTGAGCTCCGACGTTTCACCCGCCGCTTCTTTGAACAATTGTACCAGTGTAATCTTTGAAGAGGAATACAGAGAGCCCTGTATAGTTGAGGATTCAAAGAGTATCCGAACAGGTGGATTAACAGTTATGATGAATCTGAATTGTGAATCGTTTAGTAACTGCCTGTAATGATGATTCGAAAGGAGATGGAATAGGAAGAGTAAGGAACCAAAAAAAGGGAGAGATGGTTCAAATATATATCATTCAATGTGTATAGAGGGTTCGTGAGGATGTTGAAGCTGAACCGTTTCTCCAACAGTTTGAGGATGTTGAAGCTGAACCGTTTCTGTAACTGTTTGAGGATATTGTTTCGATAAAACAGAGAGAGAAATGAACTCAGAAGATGAGATATATATTAAGCAGAAACAGTTGTGAGAGTTAGCTATTTTTTGAGGAGATTAATGGTGTGCAGAGCAAAGGAATAGAAGAATGTGCTGAATAGTTGAACGAAACAGAGGAGCAGAGAGCTGATGTTGAATAGAGTAGAGTGGTTTGGTAAGCAGAGACATATATGTATTGTTACATTTTTGATTCTATTGGAAAGTCTAGCAAATAAGGGAGGTAGGGAGGTGTTAGGGGAGACTTTATGTCTCTGTTTGCAAGTGGGTGCTTGTAGAAATTGAAGATTGGTGTCTTCACCCAATTGGTGCTGGGTTAAACTGGAAGTGGGTGCTTCCACCTGGTTGGTGCTGGGTTACAGTGAGATTTGGTGCTCTCAGCAAGTTGGTGCTTGCATTCAGAGGTTGCAGCCTCTTTGATTCGGTGCTCAAATAAGAAGTAATGTATAGCCATTGAATCCTTTGACATCATAAGAAGAAGAGTTTTTTCCCTTATGGGTTTCCTCATGAAAATATCTGTGTATCATATATGTGATTAAATGTTGTGGTTGAATGCTATGTTTTATGCTATCTTCTATTATGTTTATAACTCTGAATTCATAGCAAAGATTGACTACCATAAAGTTTATTGATTCTAAGTTAAAAGAAGTAATTTGGGTGAAAAATATTAATTAACTGATTCACCCCCCCTCTCAGTTAATTTATACCTGTAACACAATTGTGGAGTACCTTTCATGTGTGGATTGTCATTGTCATGCTGTATTCGAGGTGAAAATGTTATTTTTCCAATTTTTTGCACTTAACTATTGTCTGCCTGAATGGTTGTTGAGATCATAAGGATAGATCATTGTAAGTAATATTACTTACTTCTATTTTCTGCATCTATTTGAATGAGTTAATACCTGTATGTTAAATAAGATTATTTGCATGCTATATCATCCCCTTCTCATATGTATCTTCAGATTTGATAGTTTTGTTTGCAGGAGTTGTTTTGTAGCTTACAGGTTTGCCGTGACTGGAATATCTATGGTTCAGGTTTGATTCCATTGATTTCCAGCAGTTATTTCTAAGATCGTTCCCCTCGGTGCTTCAATACCAAGTTTTCTTTGCAGATCTACTTCAACAACAAGCACCTTTCTTCCCCTTTCTTTCCTTCAAAAAATCTTAAATTTTCCTCAAACTGGTTACTTTAAAGGTTTCTTATTACTCTGATATATCTCATTAAGAAAAATACAGATAGATATAATTAGTAATATCCCTTCCAAATTCTATATCTTAGTTTTGTTTTGCACATAAAGTTCAATTTCAAGAGCTCTAGCTAAAATTGCCATATTGTCGCAAGCATTTTTAGTGAAAATTTGTAGCTTGCTGTTAAGGTAGTTTCATTTGCTGTATGATAAAATCTAATATTCTGCAATATTAGTGCATATTTAATTGGATGCACAAACATCAAGCGAAGATCCTAAGGAAAGCTTGCTTTCCTTGGTTCGTTTTTCGCCTGTTTAGCTAGTTTTAACTTCATTTTTTTTGAGATAAGGTAGACTGATACAAAGGTACTCTTAAAGTGATTTTGGGAGTTTGTTATTATAAAATTATTGCTGTATTTTATCAGGTCTGACAGAAAATAAAGGAATCTTCTGTCCAAAGTGACCTTAGGAGCATTCAAATCCCCCTAGGGGTCTCCCTTTTCACTAAAATCTTAAATTTTTTGCAAAGTTGTAAGATCTTGGTTTCAGCCTGTATAAGGACCAAGAAGTTTTTGATAATTTCAGTTCACTGATGTTGTAACCAATAATAAATAAAATTATTTTTGGAATAGGCTCTTTCGAGCCCATTCCCAATCCCCCCTGGGGGGATTTGCGTCGGTGTCCTTTTCGTCGCTTTCTACTTATTTCTTTTTTAAAATAGAATTGATATAATATGCAGGTTAGTATAATTTATTTCATTATTAATATCATACTCCATATTTTACATTTCAAAGTAAATCATAATACTTACCCCACGACTTCCCGATTGACCCAAAAGGGGAAAGAGATTCGTGGTAGGATTAATTAGAAAAACAGAATTGTATATTTGTTTTATTTTTCATATTTTATTTATCAGCAATTTTAAAATTAACCCCTCCTTGATTCCCCGATTGAGATCCACTTGGATCGAAAGAGGTTCCTGGAGGGTTTCCTTTTAAACAAGAACACCCAGTTTAAAACTTACTAAAATTGACAAGACTCCAGTGTGTATGCTCTGCACCTGGATGCGGTTTGTCCGATCAGTAAAGCTGTATCAAAAGCACTTGGGTGACTAGTATAATTAGGACTCACTCTCCCCATCTGACAAACCATTAGGTGAAAATCCAACACCTAGATCAAACCTTTACGGTGGTAAAATACCTAAAGGAAGAGGGAACTTCTGAAAAGTGACCTCGGGGCACTGAGCTCTGTCAGACCCTAATGGGTGCGTTACGAACAATAGCCCCAGAGACTCCATTTCAGCCCACATATTCCTTGCGGGTAGCCGTGGAGGTTTATTTTTGGACATACTCCAAGTACTCTTGGGTATATCTGGAGTCCCCCCTTAGCCTAATTTTAATCAACTCACACTTCAAACTTAACTTAAAACATACCAAGAGGCAATCGCAAAACATTCACTCCAAGCACATGCAAGCATATTGATTTTATTTTTGACTCCATTCTAAGGCACTAGTTAATTTCTTTCTTATATATATATTGTGTCTCAGCATTGTGCTTTCATGTGTTCATATTTTATATCTTGCCATCTTTGATTATATATAGTTAAATATCAAACTCCTAAGTAACTCATTCAGTTTAACATCACAACACTATGTAATTATCCTTAGCAACTTAATAGGGTCTACCCCCCTTGGCTTCGTTAGGAGTTGAGCCTAAACGGAGGAGTCAAGAACAAGGTGACAGCCTTGACTCGAGACTTGCCCCCAAGGACACACCGAGTGGCTTGAATATTTCTGCCACATGACCTAGGTGTGTGAAAGGTGGCAACACTTTTTGGCACTCTTGCTGGGGATAAATCTTTTTATTCCCGAGTATGACTTAGCTTGACTTTTTTCTAAAAAACTAAAAAGATAAAAAACTTTTGATTGATCTAGTCTTTAAAAAACATAAAAATTAAAACTCGATCCATCTGGCGACTCCACTGTCTAACATCCCTTCAAGAATTTCTACCCGAAGAAACCACCGACAACTATTCAATCCTCTCCCTGATCCCGAAAGGTTTATTAGGGAAAGATTGAATAGGAAAACTTCTCGTAGAAACCTTGAAGATTTAGGAGACCAATCCCTCTCAGATATCCATCACATATTTGTAGAGAGTCATACCTTCCAATCTCAAGAAATGACAAAATTTTACAAAACCCTTGACTTTTCTCAGATAGTAGGTGCTCCTCATGACATTTCGAATGATGCTATCAAGAAGCTCCCCATGTTCGAGGGAAATAATGCTACCACTGCCAAGACTCATCTCCGAAAGTTTGAGAGGCACCTAGTCAATTATTGCAATAGTGCTGCCGCTGACCATGAAGATGTCAAAATGAAGGTCTTTGCTTTATCCTTAGAGGATGATGTTGCGGAATGGTATGGTGACCTTGGTGATGATTCATTTAAAACCCTTAATGAATTCCTAGAAGGTTTTAAGAATAAATGGGGGGAAAAGAAAGAACCAAGACATTTGCTTGCTACCCTTCATAATATAAAGAAGATGGAAAATGAAACCATTGATGAATTTAATACTAAGTTCAGACGTGTGGTTGCGGACCTGTTATCTCCCGAATTGACCATCGTCATTTCGGTTGATAGAATGGGTAAAATTTTTTATTTTAGTAAGTCTTGGCCTACAAAATCAAAAATTTCAGCTTTCGGCAGTTAACTAAGTCTGTGGAAGTTTAGTTAGCTGCCGAAACAGGCCCATTTCGGCAGCTAAGACGGTCTGTCAAATTACTTTAGTTGCCGAAAATGTTTCCATGTGTAATTTTAAAAAATTGTGCCCTGGAAATCTCCAAATGTCAAGCTATATGTGGATCAGTGATATGCATGGAAAGAATGCGTGGAGGATGGTTGATCCAGTGAGAAGGAGAGCCATTGGAGGAGATTCGAACTGGAGACCTCGCTGGATGCATGGGCCTCTCTTGCCTCTTGGTTCTCCCACAGGCATTTGGTGCAATATATCTGGGAGAGACATTTTG
>LPNX010780615.1:357875-409581 GCA_001517045.1 Pseudotsuga menziesii | reverse complement strand
TGAATCAAGTAAAGAAAGGCCAGAGGATAGTACTAGTAAGTTGAGAGGGGCATGATATGAGGGCAGTCAGTTAGGATCAACTTCTAACAAACCCCTTTCACAAGCAAAGTCATGGGAACGTGGATTTAAACCTGCTACACATAAAGGGATATAGAATGATGAATACCAAGAATGTTGCAGATGTTGTGGAAGCGTTAATTGGTGCCTGTCTTGAAACTGGTGGTGAGACTGTAGCTCTGAGTTTTGTGAAGTGGCTTGGCATGGACATTGACATTCCACCGGAGATTCCTTTTACAAGGAAGCTTGATACAGGATTTGTCTCTAATGTGAATGTTCCTTATCTGGAGTCATTATTGAAATATTCTTTTCGTGTTAACAATCTTTTAGTGGAATCTGTCACACATGCATCATATAAAGAGCCATCAGTTTCCGGATGCTATCAGTGATTAGAATTTATTGGGGATGCTGTTCTCGATTATCTTATAACATTATATTTTTACAAAACCTATCCGGGATTATCACCAGGCTTGTTGACAGATCTAAGATCTGTAGCAGTTAATAATGATTGCTATGCCCAAGCAGCAGTCAGGTGTAATCTGCACCAACAACTTCGCCATGCTTCAAGTGTACTTCAAAATCAGATTACAGACTTTGCCACGCTCATTAGTAGCACTTCAGCATCAGAGGATCACTTCTTCGGGTGGACTAACATAGAAGTAGCAGTTCCAAAGGTTTTGGGAGATTTAATTGAATCAATTGCCGGTGCAATTCTTGTTGACTCTGAATTTAACACACAGCTTGTTTGGAATGCGATGAAGCCTCTCCTAGAACCAATTGTCTCTCCACAAATTATAGAATACCACCCTGTTCGTGAGTTACATGAGTTGTGTGCCAAGGGGCGTTACACTCTCTATTTTCATGATGTACAGAAGGAGTAAATGCACATGTGGCAGTATAAAGTCATTAAAGACAAACGACAGCTGGAAGCTTATCTACCAGTCTTTGAACTTTTCAAAGATCATTATTCTCGTGATATATTTAGAATTAATTCAACAATCAAAGATATGATTTCATTATTCAAGACACTTGGCATCAGAAGAGAAGTAAACACACAGGTGGAGACAGAAGTTAAACAAATTCCAGATTTGCCAGTAAACCCAGTGATTCGAGAGACTTTACTTTTTGTCCCAGATTTTGTGGCTGAGATTTGGTGTTTGTTAGCAACGGGCTGGAGCGATATTGGCTATATATTGTGTAAATTATGAAAGAGAGTGGTTCAAGCTTGGACACAAGTTGGCCTATGTACTTGATTGCTTATCTTAATACAAATCACAGTCTTATTTTGCTACTGTTATCAGACTTTTTCATGTATTTCATATCTCTGTAGTTTGATTATTCGTCTTAGCTACTAAGAACTGTACCTTCTTATGTGGCTCATGAATATCAGATGATTCCTTATTGTTTAGTATGACCCTGCATTCCTAATGTACTTGGTTATCTAAATAGTATTCTTCATACCTTTTCCTGTTATATTGTATCTGATTGACAGTTTCTAAAAGCACTGGTTCATTAAGATGTTCTGATAAGTTAATCCTTTCATTGTGCTTTCTTGGTATCCCATTGATCCACCTATTGATCCATTCATTTCTTAAGTTACCAAGCACCTTTGGTCTACAACCACAAAGGGTTTCTTGGAGTGATAACAAGACCTCCCTAGAGAAATCAAGCCAAGGGATGCCTCCATCCTCATATCTTACATCGAAGCTTTCACTAGGGATTTGAGGTACCAGTTAAGGGACAAAGATCCGACCGATCTAAAAACTGCTCAAGATCTGGCTGAGAAAGTAGAAAGGAATATGCAATCTTTAGGCAAATCCAACATTCCAGGTTACACTAGGGGAAACACTTCATACAACAAAGAGAAGGGAAAGGCCGTTTAATTAAAGGAAAATGAAACCTCTAAAGACCCCATGGAAAAACTAGCCTATTTGAAAAAGTGATGACTAGTCAGAACCAATTCATGACAAACCAATCTGTGCAATTGAATAATATTCAGAACAGAATAATCACACTGGAGAGAAATAATGGACCTAGGAATTTTCAGCCAAAACAGAATCAAGTGTATCAAAATAATTTTCCTCAGTAAGAGCCTAGGATTCCAAACTAGTTAGACTCAACTAACCTGGTAGATGAAGTAATTCCATGGTGTAGACCTTGTGAGCAATTCCACCCAGAAAGCACTTGCTACATAGCAAACCAAGTTATAGAACATGGGATGGTGGAGGTCAGTAATCAGGAAACAACATTAGGTGAGTCTGATCATGTGTACATGGTAGGTCGAACCTACCCTCTATCAAACCAGCATTGGCAGCAGGCCACAGATTACGGTTTCGAGAAGGATCTCCTGTCTAACTTTTATGGTGTAATGCCTCCTCTGGAAGTAATTAAGGAAATGAAGGAGTCCAGGTTCAAGGGAGTTATGTATCAAAGAAGAGAGAAGCCATCACCGTCTAAACAGTACAAGCCAAAGGTAACCACTCCTCCCCTCCCAGATCCTCCTATTGTCCCTGAGTTAAATATTGATATGGGAGAATGGATAAGTAGTGCTAAGATTCATGTTTATGCAACTGATGTCCTTAGAATTCCCGGTCAAAAAGAAAAGTTGTTGAAAGCCTTAGAGGATAGTCAAAGTAAAGCTCATAAGATTATCAAAGAGGATCCTCTTCCTAATAACAATGCTATATTTGAAGCTGAACATATTGAACCTATAGATATGCCCATAGTCCTCAATAGTGTTGATCCAAGAAGAGAATACCACCCACCTTTTTATGTCTCCCTCTTAGTTGATAAACTTCTCCTTCATAACTGTATGTTAGATTCAGGTGCTTCATCAAATTCCATGACAAGAAAAGTAATGGAGCAATTAAATCTAAGGGTCACCCGACCCTACCACAATGTTTGTGCCATGGATGCAAGAGAAGTTGAAGTGGTAGGGATAATCTTAAATTTACAAGTTAAGTTGGCTAAGTATCCTGATATCGACATGTCGATGGATGTGGTGGTGATAGATGTTCCAGATAATTGGGGTATGTTGTTATCCAGAAAATGGGCCACAACTCTTGGTGGGCACATTCAAATGGATTGGACATATGCTACTATACCTGCATCGGAGAACACTAGGGTGATTCTCCACAGAGAAAAGATAAGGAAACAACATGTAGAAAACCCTAAGAAGCCCAGAAATGAATTTGTTCATTTCACTGATAATTTTGGAAACTATGCTATTTTGTCAAATTTCATGGCCCCCATTAAGGGAAAAATTAAAAATGAAAAGATCGATGAAGTTTGGAAAATGTACTTTGATGGGGCTTATTCCAAAATCAGAAAGGGTGCAGGCATCGTGATCATCTCTCCTTCAAATAAAGTCTACAACTTTGCATTCAGGTTAGAGTTTGAAGCATCGAACAATGTAGCCGAGTGTGAGGCATTGCTCCTAGGGTTAGAAACCACTAAAGATATGGGGATAAAGATGTTGAACATAAAAGGTGATTCAGATTTAGTTGTCCTCCAGATTAAGAATCAGTAACAATGCAAAAATGATAGACTAAGAAAGTATAGAAATGCCACATGGGACACTATGGAATGGTTTTATGCACTTAACATTCAAAAGGTCCATAGGGAAATGAATGGGTTAGCAGATAAATTAGCAGTAGCGGCATCCACCCTCCAGCCATTAGATGAAATGATTAATGGGAATGGAAAGATGGAAATAAATTTCAGACCTTCAATTCCAGATAATATAGACCACTGGCAAGTGTTCAAAGATGATGAGAAACTCTTGAGATTCATCCACAATCTACAAGAGTTTGAGGGTTGCAAGATCAGTTATCAGCAAGAAGGTAAAGAGTATCAGGAGTGCAAGGATAATGAAAGGAATCACATCCCGAGTAGCCTTATAGATTTCGAGAATCTTTTCAATCGTCAGGATCATCATAAAAAACAAAAAGAAGAAATAAAAATTTGGAATTATATGGAAATAAACATAGGAACTGACAAGGATCCCAAGTTAATAAAAATTGGAAAAGGTACTTCGGAAAAGGAAAGGAACAACTTTATCAACCTAATCAAAGAGTATAGAGATGTGTTGGCCTTTAGTTATGATGAGATTAAAGCCTATAGGGAGGATGTGTTTCAACACACTATTACCCTCACAGAAGAAGCTAAGGAGCTCAAACCTTTTCGACAAAAACTTAGGTGAATAAATCCTAAGTTGGCCCCCATTGTACAGAAGGAACTTCAGAACATGTTAGCAGCAGGGATCATAGCACCTACAAGGCATTCATCTTGGTGCTCCAAATTAGTTGTTGTCAGAAAGAAGAATGGGTCAATTAGAATATGTATAGATTTTAGAAATATGAATACATCATGCCTCAAAGATAATTACCCATTACCCGACATGGAAACTTTGCTTCAAAGAGTAACAGGATCAGGAATGATGTCCATGTTGGATGGCTTTTCCGGTTATAACTAGGTGTTGGTAAATAAAGAAGATCAACATAAGACTACATTCACCACACCTTGGGGTACCTATAAATTTCTAAGAATGCCTTTTGGCTTATTGAATGCTGGTGCCACCTTCCAAAGAGCCATGGATTTTTCCTTCAAAGAACTTATAGGAAAAATAATTGAAATATATCAGGATGACTTAACTATTTTTTCAAAAGAAAGATCTGACCACATAAGTCATCTTAGGCAGGTTTTTATAAGATGTTGGAAATATGGTATTTCCTTGAATCCCGCCAAATCAATCTTTGGAGTTGATGAAGGCAAGTTGCTGGGGCACATCATTTCTAAAGATGGTGTCAAGGTTGATCCTGAGAGAGTTGAAGCTATTAAGAAAGTCCCCTTGCCTCACAATCTAAAAGCTCTCCATTCCTTTAATGGTCAAATCAATTTCATAAGAAGATTCATCCCAAACTTAGCAGAATTAATGAAACCTCTACAAAAGCTATTAAAGAAAGATGCTAAGTTTGAGTGGACAGATGAAGGGAAAGATGCATTCAAGTCCATCAAAAATGCCATATCCATGTCCCTGGTCTTGACTAGTCCATATTATTCCAAAGAATTCCAAATATTTTCCTTTTCCTCAGAAGACACCATTGCCAGTGTTTTACTTCAAAAGAATAAGGAGGGATAAGAGAAACCCATAGCCTTTATGAGTAGAGCCTTACAAAATTCAGAATTGAAGTATACCACGATGGAGAAACATGCCTATCCTCTTGTCAATTCCCTTAAACATTTCAAAACTTATATAGGTTACTCCAAAATCATTGGATATGTACCCCATGCAGCTGTCAAGGATATCATGTCTCAGCAGGACTGTCTAGGAGTCAGGGGTAAGTGGGTTTAAAAAATTCAGGAATATGATTTGGAGATAAGACCTACTAAATTAATTAAGGGACAGGGTCTTGCAAAGATGTTGACCCAAGGAAATGAGAAGGATTTAGGAATAATCTGCCAAAGCAGCAATTCAGAGAAAAGTGTATCAGATGAGTTTCAGAGATTAGAGCAACACCCCTGGTACACCGACATCATATTTTTCCTCCGCAACCTTACATGCCCGGATCACTTACTGGGCCATAAAAGAAGGGCATTAAGGTTAAAGGAAACTAAGTATCGTTTGACCAAAGATGGTTTGGGTTGGAGAAACCTAGATGGTTTGATACTTAGATGTGTCGATGAACCTGAGTCCAAGAAACTCATGGTTGAGTTCCATTCAGGATTTTGTGGTGGACATTTTGCAGCTAAAACAACCACCCACAAAATCCTTAGAGCAGGCTACTATTGGCCAAACCTATTTTCAGATGTGCACAAGACTGTCAGAGTTTGCCCCCAGTGTCAGTTATTCATCGGAAAGCAACAAATGAAAGCCTTGCCTCTAAATCCAATAGTAGTCCAAGCCCCTTTTCAGCAATGGGGGCTTGACTTCATCGGTAATTTCAAGGATAACTCGAGCAATGGTTACTCTTGGATTCTTACCGCCACAGATTATTTTACCAAGTGGGTAGAGGTGATACCCACCAAAAAGGCAACCGATGCCATAGTCATGGATTTCCTAGAAGATAAAATCATCACAAGATTCGGTGTGCCAGCTAGAATAATCATGGATAATGGCCCATGCTTTGTTTCTTCCGAGATGTCATCTTTCTGTTTCAAGTACGGCATTATCCTCTCTCACTCATATAATTACTATCCCCATGGAAATGGTCTAGCAGAATCAAGTAACAAGAACTTAATGACCATAATCAAAAAAATTGTGGGCGACAATAAGAAGGCTTGGGATAGAAAAATCAAATTAGCATTATGGGCCGAAAGGATCACTAAGAAAAGTTCAACCAGGAGGAGCCCTTTCGAACTAGTCTATGGCCTTGATGTCACCTTACCAGTCCATCTAAAGCTTCCAGTTTATCAGCTCCTCCAGACATTCAGCTCAGATCAAGAGGCCATCCAGAATAGAATAAACCAGTTGATCGAGCTAGATGAGAGCAAAAGAGACTCTCTTGACCATAGTATCAAAAATTCAGAACAGATCAAGAGAGCCTTTGATAAGTCTACCCAGCTAAGTTCCTTCCAAGTAGGTGACATGATTCTACGTTGGGACAAACGACGGGAAAAAACTGGGAAACATGGGAAGCTCAACAACCTGTGGTTGGGACCATACATCATCGATGAAATAGCAGGAATGAACTCCTTCTACCTAAATTACTTGGAAGGAGAAATATTGAGCTTACCAGTGAATGGTTTCCTCCTCAAGCTATTTTTCGCCGAGACAGTTTGATGCCTTTAGTGGCATCGGTGGTTTCAGGGCCAATTTCTAAACCTTGCCCTGCATGTATTTCTAAATTGTATATATCATATTGTTGTATCATAGATATTGTTGTATTATAGTTATTTTGTACCATGTTGAAAATTTTCCCTTGTATATTAGTTTTTGTAAAATATTCCTTTTTGCACATTATAGATTAATTATGTACATTAGTTTGCTTTTATAGCTAATTTTTTCTTATACATACATGTTACTGACAAACTCTAATTGCCTTGCAGGACCCAGAGATTCCAGAGTTCTCACATCCTCTCCTTTGAACAGAATATCAGTCAGAGAATGTGTCCCAGATGGAGCCAGAATGTTACCACCTAAGTTGTACTTAGTGGTTTTTTATCAAGTGAGCCTGGTGAACCGGACAGGGTTAACTTGTTCGGACTTCAAAAGACCTGTGGAAGTACTTCTGGGAAGTGCTTGTTGTACTATATCACATGTTCATACCGCATGGGGAAATTGTAATAAATGTTCTAGCATGATAGTGTCTATAAAAGAATCAGTCTCTTAGATTTCATTTGCCAATCCGATCAGCCCAGGGTGTTTTTTCCCCTTGTTATTATTGGTTGTTGAATAAACGACTGATAATTTCTGAGTTTTTCACTCCATACCTCCAAAGCTGGGGTGGTCGGCTTGGAATTTAGGAATATTGAGGTTATTAGAGTCTATGTGTCAATGTATAAGCATGCTAGACATCATTTTTGAGTCATATGAACATGTCTAAGTCCCCCTAGGTGTTTTTCAATTTTTCAATTTTTTAGTTTTTTCAGTGTTTTTTATTAAAATTAAAATTTTCCAAAACATAGGCTATTTTTTAATAGTTTAGTTGGAAAAATTGATTTTGTAATAAAAGTGGGCCAAATAATCGGTTTCAGTCATGTAGGTGCTCATTTTAAAGCTAAGAGCACCATGTAAACCCATGGACCTGCTATTTCCTAAGTTTTGAGTGATCTTCCATCACTCAGGTCAGAAAGCCCCAAAAATCAATTATTGATTATTTTAATTAATAAATTGATGAATAATGGAGCAAATCCAAAATCAATAAATCATTGGATTCTCAACCGATTTGACTGAAATCAATCAGATCTGGAGCAGATTGACTGGATCTGAGAAATCCTTGACTGAAGGAGGGGATCAATCAGATCTGGAGCAGATTGATTGGATCTGAGAAATCCTTGACTAAAGGAGGGGATCAAATCAGATCCAGAGATGATCTACAAATTTCTTCATGGGGAATTACGCCCTCTCTCTCTCCTCCACACGTGTGGACTCTCCTGGATGCTCTGTGGACTGAGGTGTCAGTGTATGGGTTGATGTGTCAGCTCAATCAAGCCCCCGGTTGACAAGTGGGCTCAGTTCAGCTTCAGTTCTACATTGATGAACTCTCCATCAGTTGATTTCACTTGATTCCACGAGGAATTCCCCCCCCCTTTGGGCTGGATGGCCTGTAATTTGTATATATCCTGCTTGAGGCTCCCTCTTTCAAGCTAGTTAGAGCTAGACTGAAGGGCTTGCCATTGTAACTATGTACTGATATTCATTTGTTGAAATAAAGAGAAGCTTTAGAGGCTCAATTGTGGAGTACCTTTCATGTGTGGATTGTCATTGTCATGCTGCATTCGAGGTGAAACTGCTATTTTTCCAATTTTTTGCAATTAACTATTGTCTGCCTGAATGGTTGTTGAGATCATAAGGATAGATCATTGTAAGTAAGCTTACTTACTTCTATTTGCTGCATATGTTTGAATGAGTTAATACCTATATGTTAAATAAGATTATTTGCATGTTGTATCATCCCCTTCTCATATGTATCTTCAGATTTGATAGTTCTGTTTGCAGGAGTTGTTTTGTAGCTTACAGGTTTGCCATGACTAGAAGATCTATGATTCAGGTTTGATTCCATTGATTTCCAGCATATATTTCTAATATCGTGCCCCTCGGTGCTTCACTACCAAGTTTTCTCTGCAGATCTACTTCAACAACAAGCACCTTTCTTCCCCTTTCTCTCCTTCAAAAAATCTTAAATTTTCCTCAAACTGGTTACTTTAAAGGTTTCTTATTACTCTGATCTATATCATTAAGAAAAATACACATATATATAATTAGTAATATCCCTTCCAAAGTCTATATATTATTTTTGTTTTGCACATAAAGTTCAATTTCAAGAGATCTAGCTAAAATTACCATATTGTCGCAAGCATTTTTAGTGAAAATTTGTAGCTTGCTAGTAAGGTAGTTGCATTTTCTGTACGATAAAATTTACTATTATGCAATATCAGTGCATATTTAATTGGCTGCACAAACAGAAATCCAAGATCCCAAGGAAAGCTTGCTTTCCTTGGTTCATTTTTCGCCTGTTTAGCTAGTTTTAACTTCATTTTTTTTAGATAAGGTAGACTGATCCAAAGGTACTCTTAAAGTTCTTTTGGGAGTTTTTTATTCTAACATGCTTGCTGCATTTTAGTAGGTTTTACAGAAAATAAAGGAATCTTTTGTCCGAAGTGGCCTCAGGAGCGTTCAAATCCCCCTAGGGGTCTCCCGTTTCACTAAAATCTTAAAATTTTTGCAAAGTTGTAAGATCTTGGTTTCAGCCTGTATAAGGACCAAGAAGTTTCCAATAATTTCAGTTCACTGATGTTGTAACCAATAATAAATAAAATTATTTTTGGAATAGGCTCTTTCGAGCCCATTCCCCATCCCCCCTGGGGGGATTTGCGTTGGTGTCATTTTCGTCGCTTTCTGCTTATTTCTTTTTAAAACTAGAATTGATCTAATCTGCAGGGTAGTATAATTTATTTCATTATTAATATCATACTCCATATTTTACATTTCAAAGTAAATCATAATACTTACCCCATGACTTCCCGATTGACCTGAAAGGCGAAAGAGATTCGTGGTAGGATTAATTAGAAAACCAGAATTGTATATTTGTTTTATTTTTCATCTTTTATTTATCAGCAATTTTAAAATTAACCCCTCCTCAATTCCCCAATTGAGATCCACTTGGATCGAAAGAGGTTCCTGGAGGGTTTCCTTTTAAATAAGAACACCCAGTTTAAAACTTACTAACATTAGAGGAAATTGCAACTCAAAATGGGCCTCCTAAAATGAACTAATAAAATAATAGTTAAAATAATAAAATAATATTTATTAATTTTGGAGGAAGAAAAGAAAAAAACTACTTTTTTGTTTGTATTTTTGACATATCTCCCCGTGTTTTTACACAAATTTCGATCAGGAGAGCTCATTGGATGTGGAATTAAATTCTGCATCCAACGATTACCCACTCGGCATACTTTTGATGGACCCTGCTACCCCAAAAAAAGAAATACCTGAAAAAATGGAATGATGATGTCATCATTCCATTTTTTCAGGTATTTCTTGTTTTTGGGGTAGCGGGGTCCATCAAAAGTATGCCGAGTGGGTACTTGTTGGATGCAGAATTTAATTCCACATCTAACAAGCTCTCCCGATCAAAATTTGAGTAAAAACACAGGGAGATATGTCAAAAATACAAACAAAAAAAGTAATTTTTTTTATGATACCTATCCCCAAATTTATATTAGAAAAGTGTTTAAGACCTATACGGTATTTCAAATTTAAAGCAATTTCATTGGCTAACACATGATGACATGGAATTTGAATAAAATTTAAAAGGCCCATTTTGAGTTGAAATTTCCTCTAATGAATTGACAAGACTCCAGTGTGTATGCTCTGCACTTGGCTACGGTTCGTTCGATCAGTCAAGCTATATCAAAAGCACTTGGGTGACTAGTATAATTAGGACTCACTCTCCCCAACTGACAAACCATCAGTTGAAAATCCAACACCTAGATCAAAAATTTACGGTGGCAAAATACCCAAAGGAAGCGGGAACTTCTGAAAGGTGACCTCGGGGCGCCAAGCTCTGTCACACCCTAATGGGTGCGTTACGAACAATAGCCCCAGAGACTCCATTTCAGCCCACATATTCCTTGTGGGTAGCCATGGAGGTTTAGTTTTGGACATACTCCAAGTACTCTTGGGTATATCTAGAGTCCCCCCTTAGCCTAATTTTAATCAACTCACACTTCAAACTTAACTTAAAACATACCAAGAGGCAATCGCAAAACATTCACTCCAAGAACATGCAAGCATATTGATTCTATTTTTGGCTCCATTGTAAAGCACTGGTTAATTTCTTGCTTATATATATATTGTGTCTCAGCATTGTGCTTTCATGTGTTCATATTTTATATCTTGCCATCTTTGATTATATATAGTTAAATCTCAAACTCCTAAGTAACTCATTCAGTTTAACATCACAACACTAAGTAATTATCCTTAGCAACTTAATAGGGTCTACCCCTCTTGGCTTCATTAGGATTTGAGCCTAAACGGAGGAGTCAAGAACAAGGTCATAGCCTTGATTCGAGACTTTCCCCCAAGGACACACCGATTGGCTTGAATATTTCTGCCACGTGACCCAGGTGTGTGAAAGACAACAACACTACCGAGTGCCAATAGTATGGCCTTCAGTCCCAGTACCTAGATGGAGTTTGTCGGGATTTGAATCCCAACCTTTTTCGTGTCCGAAAAATAGTATACTGCAATGTACTCATTAATGGTAAGACCACCTATGGGCCCGCAAGAGCGTAGGTTCACCACCTCTACCCGTTGGGATAATCCAGTAATAAAATATATGTCCCCTACCTCTATAGTGAGAGACATCCCATCGATATGAAAAGACTTTGAGCCTGGATCCCAGTAGTCTACTGGCATCTGCAGGAGTTTTCGTTTGACCCTCAGGCTGCCAAGACACCAAACTTAGATAGACCGCATGCACAAAGAGCTTGTTCATCCATTAAGTCACCTTGAACAACCTCTTCTACATCTCCATGTTCCCTCTCTCTCCATTCTAGAACCACCTTGCACATAAAAAGTAATTTTTTGTCATTATATACCTCAAAAAACCTTGTGTGTGGGCGCATACACAACTGTTTGCAAAACAACCACATATGTACGCGGTTTTGGGAGGTTTTTCCGCATATGGCCAGCCCTATACATGGAAAAAACCACAATATCCACGTGGGCCGAAATGACCATTTTAGATTGGCCTAAAAATTAAATTTGACCATGGAAATTGAAAAAATTTGCATGAAATAGAAAGAGGAGGACATATGGAGTTACTGGGAAGAAACTGTGTCGAATTTCAACGGATGAAGCTCCCGGAATTCGTGTTGGAAGTTTTGAGCTCCAATGGGTAAAAATTTTAAATGATTTGGAATTTTTGAATTTTTCACTATTTATAAAAAAATTGAAATTTTTGAAATTTTTTACTGTTTTCTATAGTTTTGGACCGTTTCTGACCATTTTGGACCATTTTGGACAAATTTGATGATGTAGGAATCCATTTTGAGTGTTGTTTCGACCGTGGATTTGACTTGTTCATGCTGATTTCAAGTATTATTTCTAAACTGGCATATAGGTTAGGTTTCGTATCCATTTTCACTTGGCATGACCCTATGACCGTTTCATTATAACCTTGGGTATGAACCCACTCTATCTTGTCACGGAACGTCCTTGTTTCTTTTAGAAGTGGCGTGATGTGAATGGTAGAGCTTTACCATACATGGGTTCCCTAGTTACCTCCTGTTTTGCATTTGGTGCACATGCCGACATTTTTCCCTTAGGGTGTGGGAGTCCTTTGTATAGTATTGCCATGACTTTGCGCAAGAGCCTCATACTCCTCTTGATCTTTTTGTTGGCATTTTCCCCCAAGACTCCCTTATGTCAAGTTGTAATTGCATTATCATGAGTTTTTCTTGCCTTATTGAGCCTTATGCCGATTTCCCTAACTTTGATTGTTAGCTATATAGCTTGAGCTTGTCTCATGTCTAGCCATGCAGAGCCATTTTACATATCCTTTACAGCTTGATTCCCCATTTTTTACAGGGAAGGGACCTTCCCCCGAGTGTCGTTATCCTACACATGTTTCCTTGCATTGAGCATAGGTATGTTCCACTGCATGGAACTAGTTTGTTTGCCCCTTCACACTCATCTCCTCCTAGTCTGTAACTATAAAGCACTTTTATTCTTTTTCAAGCTTTTCAAAATATTTGAAAAGATACAAAAAAATCAAAAAACCAAAAATCCAAACAGGAAAAGATGCTATCTTTGGTAGCAGTTGAGTCATGTCTCCTTCTAACAAAGCACTGTATATCACATCCACTGGTTGGGTTAATAGAAATGACTTTAGGAGCTGTACTCGTTTCTCTAAGTTTATCTCCACTGACTAGTTAAGCTTCCAGTTCCTGTGGAGCCTCTGTCGATGCCTCCTGTGTCACAGAGATGTCCTAGTTTTGTATATTGATTCTATGCTGCCTACATTCAGTCACCATTTTCCTTTATGCTCTTGTTCGAAGGAAGTTGAAACCTGAGTTGGCCATTCCTCAGTTCTATTGACTTTGCATGTCGGCCACACATGGTGGATCACACCTTTATGGCCTTCCATGTCCCTTTGCAGACTCTTTGGAACCCATGGAACATTTTTGTACCTTTGATGTTTCCAAGATCATCCCTAAAAACATGCATTATTTTCTATAAGTGACTTTTAAACCTATTCTTGCATATATACGCGGATATGACCCTCAAACCTGTGTACATCAGGATGTGTGCAAAAGGACAAATAGTTTTGGAGTTTTCCTTGATTTGGATCCGAGTCACTTGTCTCTTGGCCTTCCATATGCCTTGAGATTGCTCGGATTTGACCTTCCATTACCCCATTGAAGCACTATATAAGGAGCCCTTTGGATACATTAAAAGGGGAGGAATTGAAGAGCAAGAAAACTATAGTCCATTCTTGTCAGAGCTTATACTTGAGTCTGCATCTCTTTGTCCCTTGGAGCACTTTGTGTTCTTCCCAAGCTTTCCTTTGCTTGTGAGCTTGCTATCGAGAGATGGAGGATTGAAGTGGTGGAGGCCCAAGTGGAGGACTCAGTTTCTCCGGTTCGCAGACGTGCCGATAGAGGTTGTCACTTTTGTAATCTCTAATTTATACTAATAGAAATATATTTTCCTGTCCAATAATATGTATTTAAATGAGGATTTAATCCATGGATGCTTTTAAATTCTTATATGTTATTGATTATATATTCTAGAGTAGGTCTAACACCATTATATAGCATGCTTTTCTTGTTTGCTGAATGTTGAGAGAGCAAATTGCTAGTACAAGCGAGAGTGGAAAAGCTCAATGAGGATCTACATCAACCATCCAGAATAAGGTATGTTTCGAGATCCTTTAGTGTTAGATGTTTGGTTTCTCTTGCATATGGGAAATGATTTATTTCTGTGGTTACTCTGTCTATTGTGGTACCCCAAGCCATAGGAATTTTTCTCCGTAACAATACTAATGACTAAGTGAAATATGACTAAGTTAGTCAAGCTATAAGATATTCGAAATTAGCTACCATTAGTGACTGACTCAAAAATAGTCGTTTATAGCCGGATTTTAGTCATTCTTTTAGTCATTAATTTCTCGTTTTGTACTAGTGTAAGGCTCAAGTCACCTCTTACAAAAATGTTATTAGTCTATATAACCAAGGTAAGGAGGAAAAACTCATGGGAACAAAACCTCCCCTATAAAATGGACATAGAGCAAAATCTAAAAGTGAATATCAGCCATCACCATGTGTCACCCACTCCAAGAATGGATCTTAGATAGTTGAATGTATTCTCTATGAAGCTCTTGGTGAAGATGTCAACATGTTTCTCTACAAATGGGCAATACTACAATGATATCACTTGCTCATGCACCAAGCTCCTGATGTAGTGCATGTGTATCTCAATGTGCTTGGTCCTCTGTCTCTACACTGGATTAGTAGAAATATTGACTTCACTTTGATTGGCACACCAAATGAATGTGGGTGAATAAAATGAAAATCCAAGTTCCCCAAGAATACCTTGCAACCACACACATTGTGCAGTTGCGTTCACTTCTCCTCTGTACTTGGCCTTAGTTGAAGAGAGGGATATTGTGTGTTATTTCTTGATTTACCAACATATGGGACCATGTGCAAGCATGAATACATAACCTTAAGTGGAATTTATATCAAGGAATCTCCAGTCCAATCAGAATTAGTAAGTCCAACTAGTTCTAGTGAAGAACCAACAACATAGTGTATTCCGAAGTGTTTGGTTCCTTGCACATAATGTAAGATCCTGTTATCACTAAAGTTGAACCCCGACTGCTAGGATCAAGCTTAGAGAAATCTTAAATTGGTTTAATGGATAACTGGAAAATGAATTTATGGAATTTGGTGGTAGGTAAGACCTACTATAGAAATCAAGCTAGATGTGAAAGCCAATACTGAACAACAGTATATATATCACAATCAAGACTGATAAAGACAAAGCTACGAGTATGAATTTATGAAAAACATGAACCAGGTTTTGCATATAGTACTTAAGGATAAATTCACATTAATCGTGAGAATCTAGCAATGGATTTTAATTGACCATACACAATATAAATCACAACACATGAAATTCAATTATTGAAATAGAAAGGCGGCTCATATGAACATAATCATTTCAAAGCAGCTAACAAAGAGTGCATACATGATCCTGCCACTCCAGTATCAGAATGTTCAAACCCTGCCTTAGCCCTCTCGGCTCGTACCTCTCCTCACTTCTACCCCTAATATTTTTACAATGAACTATATATATAAAATAGCAAAGATAACCTCTTTAGCATTTTTTGGATCTAGTCTAATGAGTTTTTGCCAATTTTAGCTAATCAAACAAGAAAATAATCCATGTCTCTATTTAATAGGGTTATACTTCTACTATGACTAAAACACTTAAATGAAATGCCACTTGCATTCATGGATGAGTATTGATGAGCTCTTTGAGGAAGAGTCATCATCTGTACCTAAATACACTCCATCCAATCTTTAGTTCATAATCATAGACAATGATCCTTCAAGATTTTGTGTATATCATCTATTGGCATTGATGCATCCACGATATACCAAGTTGGATCATGCAAGGATTTATACTGGTTAGCTAATTTCTTCTGAAAGTCTAGCTATTCATATCAGTCTTCTCCATAGTCTCCACATTCTGCTGCTATTATTTGGGCCCACTTATTAAAAATACGGCCTTTTGTACCAATCATAGCAACTGGTCTTAGAATGGTTGCCTTTGGTAGTTCTCTACGAACTACTTCCTCTGCAGCTGTTTTTGTTCTCTGCAATTTAGATGGTGAGGATGAAGATGCTCCAAGACAAGATAGTTGTATAAACCTCACAATGCCTCCATGCTCTTTAGCAATCTTTGCAAGATGCTCAAAAATAGCTACATTGACCTCTTCAAAACTAAAATTGCGTGTCTCATACTCTCTACCAATAAGATTGATGACAACATTAGAATTTTCCACCACTGCCTTGATTGATCTCTCATCACGTGGATCATATTTCATTGGAACAATCTGTCCTAGATCGCCCATAAGTTTCAAATGCCTAGGTGAATCCTCCGAACCTCTAAAGGGAACCAAAACTTGAGAGCCTTTCTTAACAAGTTTCTACACAACATATCGACCCAAGAAGCCTGTGGCTCCAAACAAAATTGAAATGATACCACTAACAGATGATCTTCCTCTGGTTCCTTTTAGAATAAGGTACCCAATTCCCTTATCAGTCAACGATGATGCAGACTGTGTATACTTGAACCTGTATTCAGGTGAAGCTCCCTGAACAACGAATGCATACCACAGTCTAAGAATGACATTACTATCCGAAAGGGGGAGAAGATGCCTAGCCCACCTCACATCGACCTACATTATGATGGTCTACGCTTTGAGTTAAAGAAATTCGATCAATCTTCACTGAAAGCACCTCCCATGCCCTTTCCCTAATGCTAACCAAGCCCAAGTGCAAAAGAAGGCATAGAAAAACCTAATGCATTGTAGATTAAAGCCTACCGTAATGTGTTTGGAAAATATTCCTCTACCCTTATAACATGAGAAATTTCAATGGAAGCATCATCTACTGCAACACAAAAATTGTACATGGGCTGCCCATTTTACAGAAAGTTTGGGTCTAGGGCCCAAACCATTCCGTTCCTAACCTCCTCGTATTGCTGATATTATTTTGAAAGAAGATGGAAGAGAACTTGTCTAACTAGAAACTGTATTCTTCAATCCAAGAGATTGTTCACCACGCACAAACACATTCTCAGTTCTCTCAGCTCCCTCGTTAGGCTTGCCAGTGGGTGATAGAGATAGCTGCACAGAACATGGAAAGCTGGCACACTGTGAGAAATTTTGGCACATTACCAACTCTGTTGAATCTACAAAAGGTTTTTTATCACCCATTCTTGATTGTTCATCATTGACAACAGAATTTAGCTTGGGCATCAGAGGGGATCCATTGGGAGTTTGAGGAAATCTTTTGTGCACTTCTTTTTTACTCATTTTTGCATGCAACCAGGTGAACCATCTGGCTCTGATTGTCATTGCAGTCTTGCTTTTCTACATCATCAATATGCAAACCTACTTCAAAATCATGCTGCAAGTCTTCTACTGGAAAATTCTCTAAATATACAATGTCAATGCTAGCCACCATATTATCTGCATTAAAACCTTCTTCAACAGAATTGCTTGTGGCATTTACAGTGTTTATTTTTCTTTCATCTACAATACGAAGCTCCTTTGTAAATTGAACATGCAGTTCAGGCTACTCCTCAATATTCAAATTACCACCTTCAAGAGACATAGGACTACTCTTATTCTCAGAAACATCCATCGAATAACTCACTTGAAAATTTGTATCTAGGACTTGTCAAACTGATAAAACACAATTATAAACTTTATGTAGCCGAATATCCGGATCCGAATCCACAATCAAGTGTAACCCGCTCGCTTATATAGTATCATTAAATAGTAAACCCACTGTTACAATGAAACTAATTGATATGAAAACCCCAACAACCAATTAACTCTTGGAATTCAATATCTGCTAATTATCGAACCCCAGTGCATTCACAAGAATTAGTTTACATAATCATGAGGTGCTTGTGCCACTGAACAATAGTCATACCATGAAAGACAACAACATTGAAGCATGCATCTAGCAAAAGTATACAATAAAATTGGTGACATTCTTTCTATTCAGTAGCATGCAGAAATAAGCTGTCTCATTTGGGCTATTATTAAAAACCTGTACAAACTGAGAATGTCTAATTTTAAATATGAATAGTGGCAATATTGCAAAACTTGATTTCAAGATGAAAGAAGAGGCATCATCCTTTTGGCCTTTCGGTAATCACCAAATCTCGAACACACATGAATTAAACACCTGGGTGATCTCTTCCATACCTATGAATTGAAGTATATTCTTACTGGAAATTTGTCATTTTCAAAAATTCTTGGACAAAGCATAAACATTTGAATTTAACCTGTGGGATCAATTGAGGGCCACCTTAGATGAAACATTTCTGTGTGCTGCCAGAAAATTATAAATTTTGTTGGAGCAGATATGATGACAATAGATCCTTTTGGAAGCATTCAAATGGATATATTGAGGCTCTTGCATATATATAGAAACAACCTATGACATATTCCAAATCAGGTCAAGAGTGTGTAAGATACAGTAAACTCCCAACTAGTTGTATGTACAACGAGCTGTCCACCAATGGAGATGCACCAAAATCACCTAGTTTTATTTCTGAGAGGAATGGGCACTTGGCTTCCTTACATTCAGCCATTTTGAACTTCAATAATAGTTCTTCATCATACTTAGGTTTAATTACCTTGATCCTTGCTTCATATTTCTCAATCTCTAATCCAAGAAATTGTCTCAACAATCCAAGGTCAGTCATTGAGAATTCACTGTGCAATGAAGAATTAATTGATCTAATTTATTTATTGCAACTACCTGTAATCAAAAGATCATCAACATATAGTACAATTACCTGCAATAAATAACCAACGTGCTTCTAATAAACATTAGGATCATACTTTCATCTTTCAAAGCCAAGCGATAACAGAAAATTGTCCATCTTGGCATACCAAGCCCTAGGGGCTTGCTTGAGGCCATAGAGATACTTCTTCAACCTGCAAAAAAGTGAAGGATAATGAATGAAACATTCAATATGTTGCATATAGATATCTTCATGAATTTCACCATGACTAAAATCACTTTTCACATCCATGTGGTGAACCTCCCAGCACTTAGATGCGACAATGGCTAAAACTAGCCTGACAGAGTCCATCTTTGCAACTGGTGCAAATATATCTATATAGTCCACCCCTTTGAATTGAGAAAATCCTTTATCAAGAAATCAACACTTATACTTGATATATGAACCATCATCAGTCACTTTGGTCCTACAGACCCACTTTCTTTACACTAGTTTCCTCTTGGAGGGCAAGGGAACCAATTTCCAAGTCGCATTGTCTTGCAATAGCTTGAACTCTTCTTGCATGGATGTTTGCAATCTTGGGTCAAGTGATGCTTTTTTGAGGATTAGATCCAACCGTCAGGAAGCATCTCTCTGAAATATTCAATTCACAAGTAGAGAAGTCATTGTGAAATTGAGATGTAGTCTTCATAGAGTCTAGTGGATCTCCAGTAAGATCACTAGTTGCTTCAATGATTTTATTAGCCCAGTTGGTCTGAATGGGTGAGTCATGATCTGAATGAATGTGATCATCATCATCGTCAATATTAGATTCAGAAAAATTAGATAATAATTCATCACTTGCATCATCATGGAGTGGAGGATGTGAGCATCCCCCTTGAGCTAGTTCGATCTCTTGCATGAGGTCTTCTTCAAACTGTACACTTTGATGAAGTGGTACTAAGGAAACTAGGTGAAGGATTGATTGATCATCCCATTGAATTCATTAGCAAGAAGTTTTTGACTACAGAGAAAAATTCTACCATGACGAAAAGAGAAGGCTTAGCAATGGTATATGTGCTGCAAAAATTTAGACATTATTTGTTGGATAGACATTTTAAGATGCACACTCGCTAGTCTACATTGAAATTCATGTTCAATAATCCAGTTTTGGGGTATAATATCTTCCATTGGCTTCTCCTCTTCCAGGAATTTTATTTTGAGATAATTGTTAAAACCGATCGATTGAATTTGGGACCATACCATCTTTCAAGGATAGAAAGTGGTGAAGAGACTAGTAACCTGCATGTTAATATCCCTAATGTGCAACTGTTTGTGATAACCATGTTTGATGATTATTATAGAAATGTCATATAATTTTTTAGTATGGGTTATATGCCACCTAAATTCACCATTGCGCAGAAGAAACAATTGGTTGCGCAAGTTGTGGATTTCTAGTGATCGCTAGACAATTGTATAAAATGGGTCCTGATGAGAGTCCTCATCATTATGTTTTGGAGCACAAGTTAGCGTTCATATTAAATGAAGCACATGATGTTTGTGTTGCAGGAGGCCACTACGTAGGAAGAGCTACAGTGCACAAAATTTTGTAAGAAGGATTATGGTGGACCACCATGCATGTGGATGGAAAGGATTATCATCACAACTGTGATGTCTGTCAATGGACTAGAAAGCCATTGTGACGTGGTGAAATTACATTAGTACCTCAAATAACATTGTAGGAATTTGATAAATGGGCCATTGATTTTGTGTGTCCTATCAATCCATCAGGAAATCAAACTGGTGGATGCTATATTATTACTACAACTAATTACTTAACCAAATGGGATGAAGCAGTAGCAGTAAAGGATTGTACTGTTGCAACTGTTGCGAAGTTTTTATTTGAGAATGTCATGACACGATTAGGATAGCTAAACATTTTAATAAGTGATCAAGGTACACACTTTGTTAACCAATTGATTTTAGAACTCACGAAGGAATTTCAGATTCTACATAGAAGGACGTCACCTTATCACCCTCAAGGAAATGGAGTTATCGAAGACTTCAACAAAATTTTGGAAAACACATTGACAAATATTTGCAATTCCCAAAGAGATGACTGGAATAAAAAATTTCAGCGGTATTATGGGCCTATCGTTCAACTTGTAAGAAATTGACAGGCCAAACTCCATTTCATTTGGTCTATGGACATGAAGTTGTGATTCCTATGGATTATATTGTCTCGAGATTAATAATTGTTTTGATCACAGCAATGACAGATGTCGATTTTGCGGAAGAGAGATTGTCGCAACTTGTGCAGCTGGAAGAAGAACGTTTTGTCACAGGATTTCATCAAAATGTAGAAAAACAAATTTAAAAACATGGCATGATCAACAAATTAAGAGAAAGAACTTTGAGTTCAAATGACCTGTTCTTATGTATGCCAACAAATTTCTTGAGCATCCAAGAAAGTTGAGAACACATTGGTTAGGACCGTATATTGTCATGAAGATCATGGATGGAGGATCAGTGAAATTGAAAAATTTAGATGGAATAGAAGTCCAAGGACTGGTGAATGGAATTTAGTTGAAACCATATCACGATAGAAGAAAAATTGTCACATAAAAAAAATCTTGGCCGTAGACTTCTCGTCTGTCCTAAAAAAAAGATAAGTCTCACAGGCTCGTTGTCTGGAGAAGACCAGAAATTTTGGGCAAAGACAGTTAGTTTGTTGCAAGAAAAGGAGATCTATTGAAGGGAGAATATAGGTCACATTGAGTGTGACACTGTCACAAGAAATAAAAGAGGCACTAACATGACAGCTAGATGTCATTCATTTCCAATATGACAACTGGAGGGAATTAATTTGAAAATTCCGAGGAAATTTGATGGAGTGCATTATGGTCACGTTCATCTTTATGGAAATAAATACCACTCAATGTTCCAGCTAAACAACAACGTGCATAAAAGTTTCCCTAATTATTTGGATGATGTACCCATGTGAATGAGAGGATGGATTCTTTTATATTAATTTTTCATGCATGTGAAGAATGGTGGGGGGGGGGAGCGTTGAATGCTATCAACATTCGTTCCCAAGTTCATTCCATTTTGTTTACATGAGAGAAGATCATTTTTTATATGCAACTTCAAGAGATAAATAAAATTACTCAGAGCATGGCCATTTCAATCTCTAGTGCTAGTTCAACTATTGAATCTGAAGTTGCAGTTGCATCACCTACACCAATAATGGAAGATACTGTAGGATATGTCCCACCACAGTAACATGCTTCTCTAGTTGCTAAGAAAGTTCTAGTCCCTCTAGTCAGGTCATCTGGAAAACCAAGTGTAGACCTACCAGGTCCATCAGGTACTTCATGGGGAAAGTGAACAGGAAATAGGAAGCGGAAAGAAAAAGCAATGGCAACACCAACATCATCATCAGTACACAAGGAGGAGGGATACTCTGAAAACATAAATTTGTTTCCTCCATACATTTCACCAAGGCATGTGATGAACCGAAGGTAAAAATTCCAAAGAATTTGGGGGCTCCGCTGTTCGCACCATCAGTGCCAAAAGGAATTAAGGTGTTGAAGGATATTTTGCCGAACCTATAAAAGCTATCCTTTGTTGACCATGCCACCAAGAAAATAAATATTTGGATAGGAATAATTATATGTTAAATATGTGAGACACACCAGACCCACCAAAACACGTATTTTCGATGGAATGGGTGAAAGGATTGGAACAATATGGATTTTTATCGTTGATATACATGCCACACTTCGGCCACAACTTATAAGTGAATACCTTTGTTCGACAATTGATATTATAATTTCATGGAGGATTCCTTTGGCTATATTAAGCCTACATTATGTGGATGCCGAGCTAATTGCAAAGATAACAGGTTTCTCGCTGTCAAGTATAGATCTAGTACAACATTTATGAAAAGACCAAGAAATAGTAATGATAGCAAGGGTTAAGGGAAGTATCAATTAACTAGGGCCAACAGAGGGTTCCTAATCTCTTCCATTAATGACTATACATTTCACTTTGTTGTGAAGGTATTATCATGTAAAATGTTTCATAAGATATGAATGAACTTGTGTACTATAGGTGCGGTTGCGCTCGCTGAACTCTATGCGGAGGGAGTTCATATTAATTGGTCATAATTTTTGTTAAATGAATTGCTAGAAGACACATCTTGTTGGCCTCTTTCTCTTCTAGATTGTATCAACCCATGGTTCAACAACAACAAAATACCAACAAGACACCAAAAGACATAAGCCCGACATAGCAATCTCAGTCGGCAATGCCCGCGAGGAAGGCCCAGTCTCACCCAATATATCTTAATGTGTAATTGCCAAAACCATGTTTCCACAGTTGTCAATGGATTATAGTGCCTTGGTGCATGGCCAAGGCACTCCACAAAGACGAGGGGGTGGAGTATTTCACTCTACAATAGTGGCACAACCAAGTGCCACAAGTCACCCGTGTCACACCACCTTGTCTTTAACTTCTTAACAACTGGCGCAAGTATGCGATGCAGTCGATCCCTTACACTTGACAGATAGTGCACGAGTTATATTATACTTAGTATATTTAACCATGACTCATACACAACAGTGCAGTAATACTTTTAAACAGTCATTCATCTATATTGCGACATACACTCAAAGCAACTGGAACTGTAAATGTGTAAGATAAGCAAACATAAAACATTCACCATTTAAAAACATTCACATATGACATAGAAAATAATGTGGAAACCCATCTGGGAAAAACCACCAAGGTGCTCTTTATCTGGCATGAGAAATATAGGTAGCACCTTGCAACCTGAAACTTGCAGATTGTCCTTAATATATGTCTTTCTGACTCAATATTCTTTCTCTCATGTTCTCTGGTTTATTCTCTATTTAGTGCTACTGACCCGCTCTCATGTTCTCTGGTTTATTCTCTATCTAGTGCTACTGACCTGCACATAGCCTGGATCAACTCTTCTACTTTACTAGCAGTCTGTGCACACAGCTGCAAGATCCATGGCTCAACAACCTTCTACTTCTACCAGAATATCCTCTGAGTTGAATACTAAATCTAATAGAATCTAACCAAAATAGATTGAATGGAATGAATCGAATGACTGACAACCAACTGATCTAAACCCTTATATAGAGTGGGTTTCTTCTATTTATATTAATTACAAGACCACGCAGGGTTGACTGAGTACTACTTAGTTATTACAGACTCAAGTAGCTACAACAATCTCTGTTACATTCAATGTCATCCCATACCTAGCCACGAAAGTCTTGTAATTCATTAACCAAAGCCTTATTTGGCCGCAGAAATGTCTTTGAGCTCGTCTGTACCAGTCATAACTAGCTGCAAAACTATCCTTCCATCTTCTGCTGGTTCATCCTTCCTCCATCTTCCTTGATTTCTTCATGTCTAGCATTATCTCTTCTACTTGCCTCTTCCAACGACTCTAGATGTGCTTTTCCTCGTCGCACCAAACCTATCGCAACTTCCTCTTCTCTATGCTTCATTTCCATCTTCATCCTACCTTCTCTGTCACGTGCATGTTTTATATTTCTGCGCTGATTCCTTTCCTTCCTTGTTTACTTGCTTTTCCCTTGTCACGCGTGCACTTTTCCTTCTTTGATTGTGTCAGTGTAGAAGGAGAAAGTCGACATAATTCGACTTGAACGAAGACCGACTTAGTCAGTCAACTAAGTCGATGGACCGACTAGTCGATCAGCCGATTATGTCGGTCGGCCGACTAAACTAGTTAATTAAGTCGGCTAACTAACAGTCATGTCAGTTCACCGAACCGACAGGTAGTTATTTTGTAACTGTTTGTAACTTGTATATATTAGGCTGTTGAGCCACACAAGAAATCAGTTCAGTTCTGTGCTTTATATGAACTCATTGTAATAAAGTATTCTGTTCTATCCTATCTGTTCTTGTCTCTTGTCTCTGTATATTCATATGTTTTAGTATCTATTATTGGTAACCTTATGTGATCTGTGAGATTACAACATTGGTTCTGTTGCCAGTAGTACATGTCTAGAATATATGCTCACCTATGATACCAGAGCAGGATATCAAGGACTGGTGGGAGCGTAAAATATCCAATTACTTACAAAATTACGCACGTAGGAATAGACTAACAGTTGCAGAATCCAAAGCCATATTTTTCACCGAGACACACGAGAAGTTTGTTGAATCTGTGCCACAACTACTGAAGCAAATCCTGGATGAAAAAGACCGACGCAACTAAAGAAGAAAAGTTGCTGGAGAAACTTATTCGAGGGGGTAGAACAAATCTGTCGGAGTGGTGTGAGAATATTGCCGATGACTTCTGTGAGGAGCAAGCACTAGAAGACCGAACATCAGTGGAAACTGTAAAAGCTAAATTCTACACAGATTTCACCGACCAATTTCTGTGCTCCTTATCGACCCTACTGTTCAAGTTCTTGATAGAGAAAGGAGCAGGCCATATCGTCGAACCTCAACCACCATTGTACAAACCGCCATCAAACACTAACTGGGTGGAGAAGCAAAAGAAATGGGAGAAATTCATCGCTGAAAGGGAGTGGGAATACTTCCTGAACAAATAGACAGCATTATCCGAGCTTTCTAAAAAGCGTCGGGTAGGCTATGGGGGGGTAGCTGGTCGTGTGTCGAAGAGGGAGCATAGTGGATACTAGTCGACCAGATTTAAGCCAGTAATGAACAGTCGACCGAAAAGGACCCGAAGGAATAGTATGGTATGAAAGTATGTAAGAAATTAAGAGAATCGAGAGGGAAGAACGACAGCAGAGAAGGGAAGCCAGACGAGAACGAGCCGAAGAGATACGAAGAGAACAAAACCCTAGGGAGACCGACTGAGATCAGAATCCACCAGAGTCGGGTCATGACCGACAAGAAGAAGGCGTAGACGAAGAGATGGCCCCTAAGGAAGAGGAAGTGTGGATAGAGCAGCAAGAAGCTCTCCAAATAACGGCTCCCGATCAAGTAACCCTATCCCCAGCCAATCCACATACCATAATACAGACTATTATTGAAGACGACCTCTGACTGAGAGCTGGCGACATCACTATCTGGAGTCGACTAGGTGATGAACCAAAACTAGGATGACACCTTGTCATACGCCGACCGGTCGAAGGGAACTGGGTGACTTTTCAAACGGCACCTTCCTTTCGGAGTATCCACTTGCTCCTACCGACACACGAAGGAGCACCCCCCCTGCCACATACAACTGTAGAAGACATCCAAGAGTCAGACCTGAGCACGCAAATTGACAGTGGGCCAGTGAGAAGACAAATTATCAACAATCAGCTGTACGACGAGAAAGAATCGACCACCGACAGAAGCATAAGTTCCGTCGACCAAAACCCCATCTGCACCCCCACAGGTTTGACTGTATCAACAACCCCACCTCTTTCACCACCACCCACACCCCCACCTCCGCTGCTGTCGGATAGCAGTGACAGTGACTCAGACATGGGTCACGGAACTGCCCACATTCCTCTATACGAGGGGGATGAAGATCCCAGATGACATTGGTTCGTCTGCGAGTCCATCTGGGATGCAAACCAGGTGACTGATGAAGAATGACAGATGGCCCAGTTCGCAGAGGCCCTACGCAAACGAGCCTTGACATGGTTCATGACATTCACAGAAAGGACTCCCAAGGCGACCAAAGATGAGATAAAGGCGCAATTCTTGTCCTTTTTCAAAACCCCAGACGCTAAGCACCTGGCAGCCAAAAAGCTGAAAAACAACCCAACAGAAGCCAGGAGAAACTATCCGCGATTATGACAAACGCTGGAAGGACCTGTTGAGTCAATTAGATTATGTTATTGACGAACAATTGCTAATTCAATGGTTTCTTGTAGGCTTATCACAAAAAATTCGCAGACATATCAGTCTGGAAACTTTCAAGACATATGAAGATGCGCTGACTAAAGCTCTGCAGGCCGAGATGGACGAAGATATTCCTGCATATCCAACAGACCACCGCCTGGAGGAACAGCTAGAAAATGTCCAAAAGTCTTTAAAAGAGTTGACCCTGAAGAATCAAGAGATCCGGTGTACAAACTGTTTGACGACCAGTCATTCAAAAGATACTTGTCGACAGCAGTACAGCCGACAAGATGTCCATTTTGTGCAGACTAACGCATTTTGCGACATCTGCCAGGAGCGTGGAGACCATTCTACAGCTGACTGTCCATACAACATGAAGAATGGAAAGGCTTCCTGGTGTGCCATCTGCAAGAAAAAAAGCCACAACATGGCCGACTGTCAACTGAACCTGAAAAATAGACAGAAATACCAGGCCATTTACCAAACGAATGCAGTAGCACAGACTAATGAGCAAAGAAATTCAAACAATCAGAATGGGCAACAAGCTAACGGCTGACGATATGAACGTCGGTATGAAAATCGATGACAAGGGTTTGGAAGAGGTCGATTCGTTGGGAATCAAGACATACGCACTCGTCGACCCAGCCAATGCTTCATTTTCTATAAAGAAGGGCACAGATGCGCAGACTGTCCGTACAAGGACAGAACTGACCTGAAATTCTATACGCATTGTGGAGTAGGTGATCACTCCTTGGAGGATTGTCCTACTATGTTGGAAAAAATTAATATGAAAAAGAATGTTAATGTCTTTTCTTGTGTACAAAAGCATTATGTAGTACATACTAAAAATCTGCATATTGTCACTCGTCATGGCACAAAAACAGGGCCTGATAACCCACAAGTTACTAGGATCAAAGACACCAATGATTATCCAAACCCTATAACACAAAAACACACCTATCAAGAGGCATCACACATATTTCAAAACCTTGCATAGAAAGAAGACATTATTCACAGTCGACTTAGCATGACACAGCAGTTAACCCATCTCATTCAAACAGGTGAGTCGGTAGCCCACTTCATTGATTTATTACATCAAATCAAAAGTACTAACCATGAAAAACAAACTAAGAACATTTGCAACCTAAATCAAAAAGACAAAAATGATGTCGACCCTCTAGTCGACCTGGAAATCAAAGGTTTTCATGTTCGACAAGTGGTGCTTGATTTCGGGTCTCAGGTAAATATTATGACGTGGGACACATGGGAAAAGATGGGAAGACCTCGACTCTATGAGTTAGGTATTTATCTCAAACTAGCTAACCAAGGTCTCATTGAACCCATTGGGGTTTGGAAAAATGTAGACACGACCATCAAAGTAATATCAACCAAGGTTGATTTTGAAATTATTGACCCAAAGTAAGGATCTAACTCCTTCCCAGCCCTTGTAGGTCGACCTTGGGGTCGAAAGATGAAAGCTTCTATCTCTTTAGACAAAGAATGTATTAAGCTCAAGGGAAATGGCCAAAAGGTCATAGTACCTATCAATCCATCCCAAGGACAACCTTGGATTGAACCGATTGATGAGGAAGTCGATATCCGACAACTTTATCAGATCCAGAACAATACCGACTATACTAAACCAAAGGAAGGAAAGTCGGCTGCAGTCATTCTGTCAATGTCGGGTTTATCTGTGAGCTCGACTTTTAAGATGGAATAGATAGGTTTGTTAGTTTCACTATGGTCAGGGTTCCATCTAAAGCTTTTTCCTGTGGTGTGTTCATTTTCTAAGTGCAAGCGGGTCAACTGTGGTTTGGATGTGGTTTGTATAGTATTACATTCCCTAACCGGTCGATGGGTCTGGTAGGATTGATTGACAGTCAGTTGGAGGAATTGTTTGATTTGCTGTGCTGTCTCAGCCAATTTTTCATTTTGAGGTGTAAACTGGAAGTCTTTGATAAAGTTTTCTCTTAATTCCTTCCAAAAGAAGGTTTCTCCCCTAGCTTCTTCCATTTTATACCATTTGTTAGGTAAGTCGTCTAAGGTTGAAGGAAACAAATGGGGCCAGGCTCTCTCGTCTTTGTAACCAAGTCTTCGCCACTCCTTTTCACAAGTCCTAATGTGGTCTTCTGGGTTCTGGCCTTGAGTGAAGATAGGGATTTGGGATTCCTGTGTTAACTTTTTCCCTCCAAACCATTCGACAAAGAAGGTTGAAGTAGTGGTCCAGGTCTGTAGTTTTGATTGATGGGTATCCCACCATCTAGCTGCTTGACCTGTAAATGTTTCCACTAAGCTTTGCAGTCGACCATGTTCTCCAATATTTTTAGAGACTTGTTCGACATGCATGACTGGGGATTCCCTCTCCTTATACCAGGGTAGTTGAGTATTTTTTAAGTTCGTGGGTTGTAAGGTAGGGCGTTCTCTTTGGCGACCACAATGGGAGCCCTAGGTATGGTCTTTGCCCTTCAAAAGTATCGACATTACCTGTTAGCCAACCCTTTCATATTTTACACCGACCATCAAGTGTTGAAATATCTTGTTAATAAACCCCTTCATCATGGAAGAATTTGTCGATGGCTACTTCTTTTTCAAGAGTTTGAGTTTGAAGTAGTAGTCCGACCAGGAAAGCTCAATGTCGGGCCTGACCACCTATCCCGTATCGACACAGGAGAGGAATCGACCGGAGTTGACGACGACTTGCCGGACGCACACCTATTTCGTATAGAAGTGCTACCAGAAGAATTGGAGGAGATTGCTCAGTTCTTGGAAACATGTCAGGCACCAGAAGGCCTGAACACTAAGAAGAAGCAAATCCTAGCTATGAAGGCTGCCCCTTACAGCCTCATCAATGGATTTATATATAAAATTGGGTTAGACGATGTCCTTAGAAGATGTGTACTCGACCATGAACGAGACCAAATCATGCACGAAGCACATTATGGCCCTGCAGGAGGACATTTTCAAGCCGACACAACTGCCAGGAAAATTCAACAGTCTGGATTATGGTAGCCGACACTTCATAGAGATTGTAAAAATTTTGTTAGTCGATGTGATAGATGTCAACGACTTGGTCGACCACTGTCAAGCACAGAAATGCCCCTGATCTCTGTAAACCCTAGTCTCACATTTGAAATTTGGGCTATAGACTTCATAGGACCATTTCCTGTCCCAGCCCGATGATCAGGTGCAAGATATATTATCATTGTAGTGGAATATGTTACTAAATGGGCAGAAGCTGAACCTGTCGAAACATGTTCAAGTGAGGTAGCTGCTAAGTTCATCTATGAAAACATTATTACTCGATTTGGATGTCCACTCACATTGATCAGCGACCAGGGATCACACTTCATTAACAAAACCATCAAAAACTTAACCGACCAGTTTCACATCGACCACAGACGAAGTACAGCATACCATTCTCAGTCGAATGGTGCAATTGAAGCTTTTAATACAACACTGACCAAAGGATTGACTAAAATATTTAATACTGACAAAGATGACTGGGACGAGAAAATCCCTGTAGTCTTATGGGCATACAGGACTGCGTATAAACGGTCGATCGACCAAACTCCCTTTCGACTGGTATATGGACAAGAAGCAGTCGTCCCCCTACACTTCTAACAGCAGGCACCTATTGTAGCTCAACTACTTCATATCGATGTCAAGCATGCAGGAAAGGATCGACTGTTCCAACTCAGTAAACTGGAAGAACATAGAGTTATGGCTATTCAACACCAGGAAATTCAAAAACAACAGCAGAAAGCCTGGCACGACCGAAACATCAAGAACAAAAACTTGTCGGCCGGGGACCTTGCCTTACTCTACAATGGTCGAGTGAAAGGAAAACCAAAGAAACTGCACATAGAATGGATGGGACCCTATGTTGTCAAAGAAATCCACCCCAATGGTTCAGTCCGACTAAAAACATTACAGGGCCTAGTATTTCGGAAGCTCGTCAATGGAGCCCGACTTAAACAGTACAGAAACTGATTCAAAAAAAAAAAAAAAATAACGATCGTAACTGTCAATCCAAACCTATAAAAAGTTAGAAAAATCCCAAAAATCAAAACAAAACACTCATAAACAACCAGCATGACAGCAACTCACCCCTTCGACAACCGACATCAATTTCATCGACCATCCTCATCGACCAACCATGCCGACCATTTTCATCACCGACACTGACCGTCGACCTCGAGAGTCCCATCACACATTAATGGCCTCGAGCACCGAACCAGATTCACCAAATCACACTCGAGTATTGAAGTTGGACTGTCAAGTCCGCCATTAATACAACCAGTTCGACACTCCACCATATCCACGCCTATAAATAATGGACCGTCAAAGGTTCCTTGTGCACGTTTCCTGGCCCAACACATCTTTGGCGTAGGAAAGTGGTATACCTTTCCTATATTGGCCGACACTTCTTCCTTGTGCACGTTTCCTGGCCCAACACATCTTTGGCGTAAGAAAGTGGTATACCTTTCCACTAATCCTGGTTATTGGTTTTTATTTCATTTGTTGTTTGGTCTGACCCACCAAAATATGAAGCCATGGATATACTAGTTCGCTACAGGGGAGCCAGATACCCGAATCTCTGGTTCACACATAAAAATAAGGACATGTAGCAGGATACTAATATTGATTTTTTTATGCATGTAGAGGCCATGAGGGACCAGGTTCAGAAGCATAAAATAATTGCAAGTAACACTGTGAAACATTTCCGCCAAATCATTTTGTTTCAAATTGGGCCACATTATGTTATGATGTAGCCTCAATAAGTCCCTCAGCACCAATGGTTGGCAACAAAATTTTTCTTAACTGAATAAGAAGTGGAATACATTGTCAACGAATGGCTGAAATAATGGTGTTTCCCTGTCCCATAGGATCAAATATTATATGACTACATGGACCAGGAAAAATCACCATCATCGCAATAGAAAGGTCAAGAAGAGGACCTGTGGGATGATGTGCAAGATCATGATCTGACTCATAGTGGTTCGAGTTCGACTCAGACAGAACCAGGTGTACAAAAGAAACGGAAGGAGGTTGATACAGAGCAAGGGGAGTCTAAACGAAAGAAAAAGAGAAAGGATGATAGAAATTCCAATACTGTCAACATTGATGGGGAATACTTGACGTAGTTAACTGAATGTCTCACAAAAATCATAGATATGGGTTTTCAAAAAATAAACAAGGAAAAAACAGAGCTAACAAGCAGTATTACTGATTTGCCAAAAAAAATATGCACAAATGTTCAGGAGGTTATAATCGTAGTGGATTATATGCCTTAGAGAATTGAGTTGCAAGATGTCCCTAGGATTTCTAAAGAACACCAACCTGAGACACCAATGCCAGTTCCACCAATCAAAGCGCAGGTATAAGGATAAGTTCTTGATCTAGGAACCCAAGAATTTAATGATGTAATCATAAGCATAGGGCCGATAGCCATATATTTTTTGCAGATGCACATGATTGAGGTATATGCACTACAAAATGTCGTAGTCACAAAAATGAAAGTAAGAGAAGGTGCCTTAATTAAGCAAGAGGAAGCCCCAAATAAAAGTATTAATAAGATGAAGCAGGAAGTGTAAGAGGCTAATCAGAACACAAATACATGGGAATAAAATTGGCATAGGCTCGACAAGGCTATAGCCCTTGCATGTACAAATTTTGCGAATGAAGGTATAACCAGGGAAATGTTTCTAGAAGCCAAGGTCATTCGACTTGGAGATATAGTAGAAGACCTTTGAAAGAAAGTTGCAAAGTTAGAAGTGCAGATAATACTGAGCACGCCACCAGAAGTGTTGGAGGAAAGAAGCAAAGCAGCAACATAAGCTACAAAGAAGATTGAAGAGGAAGAGGCACTATGTGCTAAGGCTATTCACCGAGTCTCTTAGGATTGGGAAGCTTTGATTGAAGACGCCAAACTAGAGAAATTCGCAGAGGAGCTGCACACAGCTGATATATAAGTAAATCAGTTGAAGAATGAGATGAAATAGTTTCCCTTAGCATAGAAAATGGATAAGGAAACATAAATGAAGAAATTTCAACAACAAGTGACGGTGCCGCACATGCAACAACAACAATAACGAGCATATAAAGTTGAAGAGTTGTAGGATGAAGTTGAAAGAGTCAGAAGAATTATTCATCCTGCACATCAGAGAGTACAATAGACAGTGCAAGAAATAAGGCTTGTACCTACAGAACACCTCAGTTCTGACCTTGTGGAAAATTTACATAAATCATAAGAAGATGTGCGACAAGAGACAAAGAAAGTAGTGAAAATATTGCAAGATTTTCAAGTTCAAGTTGGAAAAAGTAAAGAGATGGAAGAATAGCTTTGTGTGGCTCTGGATGAGACACATGTGAGTGTTGGGGGCATGTTGGGACTAGGGAAAGATAGGAATAATTTAGTTATAATTATTCCCAAGGATGGAAAAGAGTGAGGTTGCAAGAAATAAAAGGACTTGTGATAGAAATAGAGAAGGAAGAACGAAAGAAGTAGAGATAGAAGAACATAGGAAGGAAACAAAGAAAAATGAGCTGTGACAAAAGAAATTGTGGAAGGAAGGAAGGAGGAAAAGGTAGAAGTAGTAAGGAAGGAGGATGTGATAGAGGAGGAACAAAAGAAAACAAGCAAGAAGTAGAGAAGGAAGAAGCAAAATAAGAGAAAGTTGTGACAGGAGAAGAAGAGAAACAATGGCATAAGATAAGCATCAACATAAGATAAACAAAGATATAAGGAAATGATGCAACAAGAAAGGATGCGATGGAGTTAACAAAGTCATAAGACGTGTAGTGGCGTAATGGCTAGAAAGCAACAATTTAGAAATATTGTGCATATGAGATTGGCTAGAGTCGGTGGAAGCTACACATATGAAAGCATCTTTGTAATTCGGGATGTTAGTTCCTACTAACACGTGTCAATACAATAGGAAAGACATCCTATTGGATAACTATATGAAGTCAATTGAAAGCGACATGTAAAAGTATATAAAAGGAGGAACCCAAGCTGTATACGGGTTACACACTCTTTGGTAATTTATGAGCCTCTAGTCATTTTATCTTTTGTGGTATCTAGTCATAGACATAGGATGGTCATTTAGTGATAGTTTGATTGTATTGTTTGTCAGTGTTGAGTCGTAGAGAGGATTCAGAGAACCTGCAACTGAGTGTGCAGGAGTGTAGAAGAGATTAAGATGATCTAGACTATGTGTGGATCGACAGTAGAGTCGTAGAGGAATTTGAGTCGATATAGGTTGTGCGTGAATCATTAGTAGATTCAAGTAGAGAAATATTAGCGACAGAAGATAAGAGGGCATGAGAGGTGGAAGAATTCTGTAAAGATAAGAAAGAAATACATAGAACAGATTCTACACTTAGCGTGCAAACCAAATATGCCATATATTTCTCATGCCAGATGAAGAGCTTCATTGTGGTTTTTCCTGGATGGGTTTGCACGTTAGATACCGTGTCAAATGTTTGAATGATGAATGTGATTGAGTTGCATATATGTGTTACTATGAATATGTGTTTATGTATGTACTTATGAATGAGTTTATATGTATTCAAATGTTATTTTTGAATATGCCTATGTTGCATTGAGTTTGTTGTTATATTACATGTCGAAGGATGAGTAGTCTCAAAATGTAACTCTATATATTAAGTATAAATACCCCACCCATTAGCTTCTATTCAGTGCCTTGGTAGAATACCAAGGGACATGAAATCCCCCACCCAACTACAGAAACCTGGTTCTGGTAGTTACCCATAGAAAGATATCTCATGTGAGACTGCATCTGCATCATTGGTGCTGTCGACTGAGCCTTTCTCTATTGGGACAATATATTGGGATTTGTTGTGCACAAGCGAGGGATTGAACTTGGGTTGAAGAGAGAAAAATCCAACAAATCTCAAGAAACTTTTAAATTGTTGCATGTATTTCTATCAATTAGGACTCACCCACCTATAGTAAAGGATAGAGAATGATGTAAACAAGTACCTGCATCAATAACTACCAACACTTATACATATGTTAGGATGCATATCGAGCACTCATAGAATATGTAATTAGAGTTTCATAGTCAAGTACCTAAATAATCAACTCATCAACCCATGGGAACTTGGGATTTGCAGGTCCAGCACATGGTATAGACCTGTCCTTATGCATGGCCAATATAGCACTACTCAATGCAATGCTCATGGAACCTACCATCAAATCTCATGTCTCAAATTTGCATTGTGATGGCTCAACAACATCATCCTAACGAATAACAATCCAAATAGGAATGGGAACTAGTCGAGGAGGTGGTGGTGCAGCATTAGGGTCTCTGCAAGCCCTAGTATTCTCATAACTGCATCCCCACTTGATGCCATCAAAATATGATGTTGTACTCATGTAATCAAGATGCATGTGTAGAAAAAAATATTCAAACATGTGTTTAACGAAGTATAATGGGACCTGTTCACTGTGGGGGAATATCCCCCATGCTTCAATAAATCTATCATAAGCATGAGGTGCAACAAACTCAATCCTAAACTCTTGCAATAAAAGTGGTTGTCCAAGATAAAGACTAGGATAGATATCAAACAAAGGGCCCTTTCCTCTTGTTGTGGATTTCATAACCTACCATTTTTAATGAATCAATTCTTGGTCACTCCTCCTTTGGAAAGCAACTTGTTAGATGTCACTGAAAGGCCCCTCCTATTGGTGGAACTCCAACAATCCATCGACTGCATCAATTATCATGTTGATCAACTATCTAGATGATAAATTCAAGTGCATGACCCTTAACTAGGTGTGCATCCAATCATACTATGATGTGCTCTCCTTTATAATGATCCTCATGATCTCATCCTCCTAAGGAGGTGGATAATAAATATCAACACCTAAACATATAAAAAATATCAGTCAAAGTACAAAATACCTCTACAAAATAAAGATACTAGTAGTTGGAAAAGATACAAACATGAATTTAATGTACTTGTGTGATGAAGAACCTCCTCCTCATGCTCTGAGGAGGTCAATGTTTCATGAGCATCATGCAATACATTGGTCGCAATGCTCCCTCATGAACGATACTAGACGACCTAGCTCATGAGGTGCCTTTGAAATTCGAAACAAACAACAATTAATAATTGAATTGCATCCATACAACAATTTACTTCTTTATGTAAATCAAGAAAAACAAAACTATATTGTTACGGAGAGAAATTCCTATGGCTTGGGGTACCACAATAGACAACTTGACTCCAGAAATCAATCCTTTCCAATATGCAATAGAAATCAAATATCTAACACTAAAGGATCAGACCGCATACCTTATTCTAGACGGTTGAAGTAGATCCTCGTTGAGCTTTCCAACTTCAGCTTGAATTGATTAATCACTTCCTCAACAACAAGTAAACAAGACAAGCATACTATATATATTAGTGTTATATCTATTCTAGCATATATAATCAACAATGTATAAGCATTTGAAATCATCCATGGATAAAATATTCATTCAAACATAAATTATTGGACAGGAAAATATATTTCTATTAATATAAAATCAGAGATTACAATGGATACAACCTCTGTCGGCACGTCTGCGAATCAGAGAAACTGAATCCCCCACTTGGGCCTCCACCACCTCAATCCTCCATCTCTCTATAGCAAGCTCACAAGCAAAAGGCAAGCTTGGGAAGAACACAAAAATGCTCCAAGGGAAAAAGGGATGCAGACTCAAGCACAAGTTCTGGCAACAATGGACTATAGTTTCTTTACTCTCAATTCTCTTATATGCCTTCAATGTACCAAATAGTTCCTTATATAGCTTTCCAAAGGGCTAATGAAAGGTTGAATCTGAGCGATGTCAAGGCATATGGAAGGCCAGGAGTCAAGTGAGTCGGATCCATGTCAAGGAAAACTCCAAAAGTATTTGTATTTTGCACACATCCTGATGTACGCGGTTTTAGGGGTCAAACTCGTGTATATACGCGATTAGGGGTGTAAAAGTCATGTATATAGATTTTCACATATTTGTAGGGATGGTCTAGGAAACATCAAAGGACAAAAAATCGTCCATGGGGTTGTTGAGGCCTAGAAAATCGCAAGCGACAACAGAAAGGGATTCTCCCCAGTCAACGTTCCCAACTAGCCCGTTGACTATTTGGTATCGGGAATCTATCTGGTTTGCGGTCCGGCTACCGTAGGTCAAATAAAAAAACAGAGGTTTTACCGGTTGCGGCCCGGTCCACCGTGTTTTTGTATTTTTTGACTTAATGTATGAGATGCATATGCCTAATTAACCATGCAGGGTGATGAGGATGCAGGGAGCAGTCACAATGTGATGCGCAGGTTCTTACCTCTCGTCTTAAGGCTCACAAGCATCTGTATCACATATGCAGCAATGAAATGAACTAACTATCTATCTATCTACCTATCCCTAGGGACCCAGATTGTAAATTATTTGTGAGTAATGTGTATTGTACATGCAACATAAAGGGAAACTACAGTTAGCTGATATTTCTTTCCACAATGCATGAACGATTAAAGATATTCCAACAACCAGATAGCCAATCATTTTATGAACCGCATACATTACTCATGGTGGTCATTCCACAAAATAAACCAGAAATCATTTAAACAAGAACATAGGTTCAAAGAGTTAGAACGATCTCACGGTTAATGGACAAAAAATGGAAAACAAAATAGTTCGTCTTTCAGCCATCCACAGCATAACATTTGGACATTCCACCAATCTTTCTCCAACAGGAAAACCATATTTCTTTATTGCAAAGAGAAATAGTTCTTCTTACAATATCCCTTTTAGTCTCACTGGGAAAAATCCATTTTTCCCTCTAAGTATTTTATATTTATACAAAAGGGTGGGACTGTTGGGCTGCCCAAAGTGACCTTTGGGCTTCCCAACCCCTCGTTTCCCAATGTTCTACTTTTCTTAAATGTTTTACAAAAAATAATTACAAATTACAATAATGACAGATCCTTCATGAGGAGGGTCCCACTTGGGCGTCTAGAAACTTCTTCCATGACGCAGCATCAAAGGCAATGCCCTCAAATGCGCAGGGTTCCAAAAACTGAATGTTGATTTCAAATTTTTTAGCCTAGTTTTTTATAGCCTCCACTCTGGCTGTGCTTAACCAAAGCTGGTCTTCCAAAAGCTACACACTAACTGCTAAATAACCTACTTCGCTTCTCAGAATCTGGTCATCAATGGCCTTAATGTGTTGTATTCTTGCTTCTTCATCCTGATGTCTTTTCTGCAATATCTCCAAAAATGAATTGTGGTCTGGGAAATCATCCAGCCTCTGCTCAGCTTCTACCTGGAACCGGTTGTATGTAATGAGGACTCTCCTCAAAAATTCTGCGCAGGCTCCCTTTGTCTTCTTGACTGCTTTCTTGAAATCCTCTGCGGTGTTAATAGCAAATTCTATTAAGTCGTAATCTCGCTTGAGGGCTTGTTTATCTTTTGATGGCAGCTAGGTTGGAGTTTCTTCATTGCTTTCCAACCTCGCCATTCTTGCAGTCAGGACCTCGAGGACATCCTGATATCCGTCCACAAAGTAAGATGCAGTTTCCAAGATCTTTTCCAATCGGCCATCGATCTACATCACTCTACATCTCTCCTCTTCAACAGTAGTCTGTAGCTGTAGCATCTTGGATTTTGGGCCAAGACATGCTCTTTGAATGGATGGAGGTTAACTTGCTGTTCTCTTGCTTCCTCCAGAGCAGTAGTTAGAGAAGAAATACTCTCTTGATGTTTCTCTCTCTGTTCTTGGGAGTGCATCTCACTGGCCTGTAAGATAATCCTTTGATGCTCTTCTAACTCTTCCACCTTCTCCTGTAGCCGTTCCTTTTCTATCTTCAGTTCTTGATAGTCTTTCTGTATTTTCTCCAGGGATCCTTGTGTTGTTTCTCTGACCTGTCTTTCTACTTGGAGGGCCTGCAATTCAGCCTTAGAAGCCTTTATCTCCCTCTGCATGTCTTCATACTTCCGCTTCAACCTATTGCTTTCTTCTCTTTCTTTCCTCAGTGTATTTTTTAACTGAGCAGAGGACTTCTGGGACTGCTCCAAGTCAGTTATTACCTTGTCCATGTTATCTTCTGAGGCGTGGAGTAGTGCAGTCCTGGCTCTCAGGGTGAGTCTCAGATCTTAGTCTGTTCCTAACATAACATCCGTATCCGTGATCATTTTACTAGGCATATCTCCTGTTTCAACCCTCTTTTATGTTCTCTTTATTATCCTCTTTGTAGCCCTATCATAATAGACAGTGTTGAAATCAGGGATTTCTTCTCCCTTTTTCTGAACAAAAGGAACTAGCTTGAGGGTAGGGACCACAGGTGTGCTGGAAGCAGGCACTTGTGGGTCCTGAAATTCTGGGTTTTCCTTCTTTTGGGTCTTCCCTCCGACTATCTCAGAAGCTGACTATTCTGTCTCAGTCTGTGTCAGCTTCAACCTCTCTACTTCTTGCTTTTGTAGCTCCTCATCGAGATTTCTTTTCGCTTCTTCAGCTGCTTCTCTAGTTGCTTCTTCTGCTTCTTTAGCTGCTTCCTGGGCTTTCTCAGCTACTTCTTGGGTAGCTTTTCTTTTCCCTTCCTCTTCGCTATGCAGGCACCCTACAGATTCCTGTGCCATTCTTTGGGATTCCTCTTTTCTTCTCTTTGCTTCTTCCTCAGCCTTAGCCTGTTCATCCCCCTTCCCACCTTTGGTGGTGATCTTTTTCTTGAATCTTCTCTTCAGTGCTGTCATGTTCAAGGAATTTCGGAAGACAGACTCTTCCCTATCAAAATGGTGGGTATACTCAAAATTCACATTGTGCTCTTTACAGTGTTCAACCACTTTTCCTTGAGTATCATTCCTGCGGAAGGGCATTTCGCCAAAATGAAATCTTTCCAGTTCTTCTACAAATTCATCAGCCTTCTTCACTTTGGTGAACTTGTAGCTTCCTAGCTTGAAGGGCAAAGGGGGATAGGCTGTCTTCTTGTGCTCAAACAGAAAGCTGTGTATTCCATCCAAGAACACTTGTTTGACTCCCTCCTTGTGAATAATGTAATCAGTTGCATATTTAGGCAGCAGGGAAGGTTCTATCAAACCTCCAAACATCCTGAAGTACATGCCATTTTCAGTCAAATAGTAGTCTGCATACTCTGCTATTACTTGCAAGGCCTCCTCCGACATACAATCACACTCCTTCAAGAAAATGAGTGTGTATAGAGGCATAAGGAAGTGTTCACAGACTTCTCTGTAATGGCTATGATATTTATGTGCCCACAATGGTTTATAAGCTGCATAAACATGCATTCTTTCCCTGTCCCAAATGTACCTGAGACCAAGGAAAGGCTGTTTGCATAATATACAGTCTATAAGTATTGAACTCATATAAAATTCAGACCTTTTCTAGGCTTCTCCTCCCAAGGCTGAGGTTAAGCAAGCAGAGAGACTGTTTGAGACAAGGTTGGCCCAGTTGAAAATTGTCCCCTGGGTTGCAACATAAAAAATGATAGGTATCCATTCTAGTTTGAAAAACCTGCCATGAGCTCTTCCAAATATTTTGTTGAGCGTTAAGGCTATGAATCTGTATGGAGCTCTTAAACTTGTAGTATCATATTCTCCTGTTACTCTGGTCCTGAAATGTTTTCCAGTCAACATCATTATTTTCATGGTTTCTACCAAATCCATTCCAATGTTGTTTAACCAGTCATCAGATAGGAACACTTGGGATTCTGACAAGTGGTAGGCCAAGGAAACATATCCGGGGATCTATGCAGCATAGCCCTATTTGTTAACATCCTCCAGGATCATTGTTGTGACATTTTCCCGGGGCAGAATCTAACCGATTACTTCAGCGCACGGGAATAACTCAGGTCTGGTGGCGATCCTCATCAGTGAAGATCTTTCTATGTTTGCATATATGGACTCTTCCTCTAAGCCCATGTCGGGAACCTCTCTTCAGGTGATCAGTCTATAGATTTCCCCTCACTGGTATTCAGGTTCAACGCCAGAAATGCACTTCGTGTCCTCGTATATGTATTCTGTCTTAGTTACAACTTCTACTTCTGGCTCTTCCTCGACCACAGGGGCCTTCTTCTTTTGTCTCTTTGACATGGTGAGCTCTTCCTGCCATAAAATTGAAACATTAAGCCCTTTTGGTTGAGTGGAAAACTTGTATACATCAATGTACAGTGTGCGGTTTCTTCTATGTTTTAATATGAGAGCAATCAATCAATGAAGCAAGTATATGCATGTATAGACTGAAATGCCCTGACTAACAAAATTATTACAACCAAATGTACAGTGTTCAGTGATTTAGCATGATTGAAAATAGTTATATGCAGTAAGATTATGCAAGCTACCACTGCTGTAAGATACTAAACAATTCTATCAATCCACATTCAAGATGGAAATAAATCTACATTAATGGTCAACAAGTCTCGGCTCTCTACACCCACCATGGTCGTTTCGCTGCGCGGGAAAGACAGTAGCTACACGGGTTTTATCAACAACGCCATGCTTATGCACTTAGGGTCAACCAACTAAGAGCAGTGGTACACCCTCTTCCCCGGTCCAGGTTCGACACTGATCACGAATTGGGCTGCGTGGGACTGCATAGGAAAAAATGGCTAGGGTTCGAGGATATGGGTAATATGAAAACCTCAACAAAAAGGGGCAACCAGAAAATGCTACAGAAAAAACCGCAACCCTCCCCCTGCAAACCCATCATCACACACAGGGTAGCTTGGTGCAGACGGCGTAATGGCCGCCTACACCAAACCCCCATCCACTACGCGCGAGGCTGCAAACATAAATCGTGGGAAAAATACTACTCCGAGGTTAAAATGACCCACCACACGGTCAGCAATGCCACCAAGAACCACAATATATACATGCAATTATGGGGAAAGAAACAGCTACAACACCTAACCGTGGAAAACAAAACCACCAAATGTTCAACGGAACAGGGAAAAACCATAAAAGCCTACTTGGCACTGATGTGTAACCGACGTGTATGGCGGGATGAAGACGGTTAGGCTTCTACAGTTTCCACCTGGACGCGGGTACCGACACTATGGTCCTTGCAAGCTTGAGAGGTCGACAGCGCACTTGGAACGAAAGATTACGACAGTTCGAACGAAACGATAGAATAATCCAATGCACCTAGACCCCATATATACAAATGGTCAACACGTGTGACGGGTAACATATCAAACGGGAGCCAACTTTGAATCGGAAGTTGAAAACGTACTTTCTTCCGCAATAGTGGATGGTCAAAGGGCTAAGCCATCCGCGGAGAAATGCATGGCGGGTAAAAGTTTAAAAGATCGGACGTCGGAAGCATTTGGATCGGAAGTCGAAAGGGTACTTCCTTCCTCAACGGCAGAAAACCAAACCATATATTCAGCCGCAACGACAGATACCAAAGGATATCGTGCCCCGCCAAACAAGACCTGAATCGGACGAACGGATGACTAAAGATCGGAAAAGTTATTCCTTTCATAGCCGCAATGGCGGAAGAGTAAAGAGTGTGACCTTCCGCAAAGTCGGAGGTAAAATGATTTAGACGACCGGAAGGAAAAGGCTTCCCACAGCTGCAACGACGGACGCCCATGACTTATGGAATCGAAGCAATGATTGGAAGAGGAAGTAGTTTCCCTCCGCAACGGCAGAGAAAGAAATAATAAAAAGCTCCGATGTCAAAACACGAAAGCAGCCGAGGTAAAAAACAAATAAATCGAAAAAATAATCGAAGTCAAACCGAATATCTATCCGCAACGGCAGAAGAAGAAGTGACAATGGCTTCTATGCAAAACCAAAATCCAGCTGATTTTGCCAACCGAATTGGGAGAAATTTCGAAGTTAAAACTGAACATCCATTTGCAATGGCGGAGAAAGAAACGACAAGTCTTTTCGATCTAAACCAAAAAATCCGTCAATTAAAACCAATGTATCGGGAGCGAAACCAAACTTAAGACTGGTTGTTCAGTCGCAACGGCGGAGGCTTTAACCAAACACTTTTCCGATTCGGACATGCTGAACATGCATCCAAAGGGAGCGATAAAGTCTGATCAAACAATGGATTGCCTCAAACATTAGAAAAAGAACCGAAACGAGCAGTAGATCAACCCAAGCATTAAAAAAGTCCTTCTGAAAAGTTCTTAGACCAAATCAAAGAAGAAAATCAAACTAATCCAAGCAAAAGGAGGGTCCTAAAATTTTTGGGAATTTTGGGAAATTGTTGCAGCTGCAACAGGGGTCTAAGGAGTCTGCAGAGGGATAGGGGAAGGCCATACAAGTGTGATTCACCTTGCGTGGTAAAATCAGCTATAACAAATGCCCCCTAATGTGTGAGGTCAAAGGGGTCATACGATGGCCGAAATACATTATAAATCCATCCCAGAAGTGGAGTGATGAAGAATCCAAAATGGAAGACCAGCCACCCAATCAACATAGTACAAAAGTAAAACTATGCACATAACTGCAAATACATATAGTAGTCTTAGATACATAAGAGTACAATGGCCATGAATAGGCATGATACAAAATATCACATAAGTTGTCATCGCCATGTACAATATAAATAGATCAGAATCTCCATGATGAATATATACAAAGGATCATGATCTCCATAATGGCTGAAGATATACAATGGAAAAAGATCTCCATAATAGTTGGAAATGTTTGACATATACTAGAAACAAGTCATGAGAGATGAAATCTCATGAACACTGGCATGATCAAGGAGGTAGCATGTAAGAGATGCCACCAATCTGGAAGGTCTTCTACACAAACCGCTAGGAGTACATGTCCTACTATGTGAATAGAGGTGTCCAGGTGTGAGGACCCTACAGCAAACAAGTAATCAAAATACACGATATAGCAGTAGAACTCAAAATCACTTTTATATTAATCGCAGGCCACTTCGAGGGGGAAACCTCCTTTGAGCAAGCTCAATACAAAATAACTTCACGGTGCCTTCCTTGGCCTCAACACACACTTATATACTAAAAATAGGCACCAATACTATGGGTCAAAACCATGGGCCAATATAAACTATGGATCAACAAATACTACAGGCGGCTTACAAAGCATATGCGCCTCACAACAATAACACAAACTATGGATCAACAATTACTATGGGATGACTTACAAAGCATATGCGTCCAACAACAATATACTAACATAGTAAAGAGAGGGATTGACATGGGTTCCTAACATCCCCTCCCCCTTAGAAAAAGCTTTGTCCTCAAAGCTTTAGATGTGGAAATTGTCGCTGTATCTGGAGGAGTGGATCCCACGTAGCATCCTCAGGCTGCATTCCGTGCCATTGAATTAAGACCTCTGTGATAGAGCGAGAGTGAAGCTGACGAGTGCGCTTATTGAGGACAGCCTCCGACTCCAAAAAGATGGATCCTGCATTATCCAGTTCTGGTAAAATAGTTTGGCCTTTGATGTTGGTGCCAAGAACTTTCTTCAGACAAGAGACATGAAATACTGGATGAATGTGGGAAGAAGGCAGAAGTTCCAATTTAGAAGCAACAGACCCAATCTTCTGAAGAATCCTATATGGCCCATAGAACTTTGGAGCGAGCTGATGACACCCTTTGAGTTTGAGTGAGGATTGCTTGTAAGGATGGAGACGAAGAAAAACCATATCACTGGCTTCAAAAGTGCGCTCAAAACGGTGCTGATCAGCTTGTTGCTTCATGCGATTTCCTGCCATGTGAAGGTTTTCACGCAAAATGCGAAGGACCACGTCAACTTCCTGAACTGGAGAACTGCTGGGGGTGTAAGGAATAAGAACTAGCGGTGCCTGAACATAAACTGCTTCATATGGAGTCATTTTAGAGGCAGTGCGGTAAGAGGTATTGTACCACCATTCAGCGAGAGGGAGCCACTTTGCCCACTGATGTTGTTGCTCAGAGGAGAAGCAACGAAGATAAGGTTCCAAGCATTTATTGATAATTTCAGTCTGACCATCCGTTTGGGGGTGATAACCTGATCACATCTTCAGTTTGGTGCCAGTGTGGTGAAAGAGTTCTGTCCAAAAATGACTAGTGAAAGTTGCACCACAATCCGAGATAATGGAAGAAGGCATTCCATGAAGATGAAAGATCTGGTCCAGGAAAATTTGAGCAATGGAAGAGGCTGTATAGGGATGGTTGAGAGCACAAAAATGACGATATTTGGAGAGGCGATGAACCACAACCAAAATCACAGTCTTCCCTCCATATTTAGGGAGCCCGTTAATGAAATCCATAGAAATATCTGTCCATATCCGGGGAGGTATGGGCAAGGGATCGAGCAATCCTGGAAGGGGTGTTGTTTCACCCTTATTGCGCTGGTAGGTATCACCTTCAACCACCATCTGTTGAATTTTCCTTTTCATGCCCTGCCAAAAGAAGTTGCGCTGTGCCCGTTCATACGTTTTGAGAAAACCAGAGGGCTTTGCTGACGGAGAAGCATGGAGTTCATAGACGATAGCTTGTTGAAGAGCTGTGTTCTGGGGAAGCACCAGACGACCCTTGTATCGCAGTGAAACACCATCCCAGGAGTAATGCGGAACATCATAAGGGTTGTTGTCCAAGCATTGGAGGATGTGAGATAATGAAGAGTCATTGACATAACCCTGCTGAACCGATTGCAACCAATTTGGAATAGGCATAGAAATAGCCGAAAGAGAACCTTGGTCATCAAATGTGCGAGAAAGGGCATCCGTCACAAGATTGTCCTTGCCCTTCTTATAAGTGATCTCATAGTCATAACCCATGAGGTTGCTAACCCATTTCTATTGTGCTAGGGAGGATACATGCTGTTCTAGGAAATATTTCAGACTCTGGTGATCAGTCTGGATGCAGAAATGAGTCCCTGAGAGGTAGGGTCGCCAATTTTGTACTGCATGCAAAATGGCCATCATTTCCTTCTCATATGTAGAGGCAGCTAAATTCTTACCAGAAAGGGCTTCACGGGTGAACGCAATGGGGTGTTCATCTTGAAGGAGAACAACACCAAGTCCATTTCCGCAAGCATCACTCTCAATAGTGAAGGGCTTGGAAAAAGCGGGCATAGCTAGAACGGGGGTAGTACACGTAGCTTGTTTCAGCTTGTCAAATGCACGCTCAGGAACATGTGTCCATGTAAAAGCATCATTTTTCAACAGCGCAGTTAATGGAGCTGCAAGCTTCCCATAATCCTTGACAAACTTGCAGTAGTAGCCAGTCAACCCCAAAAAACCACGAAGGCTCTGGAGTGTCTTAGGAGGTGGCCAATTGTTCATGGCAGCGATTTTGGAAGGATCCACATGAACCCCTTGTGCTGAGATAATGTGCCCGAGATACTCAACTTCCTTTTGGCCAAAAACACATTTAGACTTTTTGGCATGGAGATGATGATCAGAGAAAAGTTGCATTACAAGAGCCAGATGCTGGAGATGTTCAGCCCATGTTTTACTGTAGATGAGGATATCATCAAAAAATACCAGAATGAATTTCTACAAATAGGGCTTGATGTTGGGAGGAATGCTACCAGGGAGGAGCTGAATACGATGGTCCTCTGGTTGTGAAGGTGGAAGTCCCACTGGTTCAGTAAAAACACCTGTATAGCGATCCAGAATTTGTTGGAGATCCAAAGGAGTAGTGGGGGCCGCTGAAGGTTGCATTTGAAGGGAATGGAGCTGAGCAATGACACCATGGGAACTCTTCTTAATGAGTTTTTCCAGGCGATGTGAACTGATGATGCTTAGAGACCCTGGTTGTAATCCCTTCAATGTGTGTTTGTGTCCATCGAGGGAGAACTGCATCCAAAGTTCAGCAAAATCCCATAATATGGGACCAAGTGTGCGCAACCATTGAGCACCCAAAACCACATCACATCCGCCTAAGGTCAAGGAAAACATGTCAGAGCGGAGGTTATAATCTCCCATAGAGATACACACATTATGACACTTCCCTTTGCAAGGTAAGGTGCCCCCATTGGCAACCATGACTTCAAAGTTGGAGCAAGGATGGATAAAACAATAAGCTTGTTTGGCGATCTGAGGGTCAATGAAATTATGAGTGCTGCCAGAATCAATGAGTATTGTAAGAGGAAGCTTCTTGAAGTAACCGCGTACCCACATTGTTTGGGGGGCAGTGACTCCAGCTAAACCATGGAGGGATATCTTGGGCTGGTCGTCCTGAGATGGAGGGTCAGTAGGCGGATCCTAAGTGTCCACCGGAGCATCCATTACATCAGCAACTTCTTCACCAATTTCAGAGGCAGGTGGAGAATCCACATCCAAGAGATAGATCTTTTGTTGAACACATCGATGTCCCCAACTGAATTTCTCATCACAATTATAACAAAGCCCTTTTTGTCAGCTTGCCTGCATCTCTGTTTCAGACAAATGCTTGATTGGAGGTGAGGGAGGAGCTGGCGGAATGGGAGGTCGTTGAGAACCCATATTGCGGAAGGGAACAAAAGAGGATTTGGAGCACTGTTGGGCTGCCATATTGTCTTCTACCAACTTAGCCAACCCCAGGGATTCCTTCATTGTGTTGGGACTGAACATTTTGACCTCAGAGCGAATTGCATCCTTTAGACCACTGATAAAACAACTCCAGTAGAAGTCATTAGGTAATCCTTCAGTGTGATTAGCTAGTTTCTCAAATTCAGTTTGATACTCTTTCACAGTGCCAGTTTGGCGAATTTTAGTGAGAGCTCCTGTGAATTCATCAAAAGCACTCGGACCAAATCGGTGCAAAAGGAGCTGGCAAAAAGCAGGCCATTTTGGCTCTTCATGAGCCTTGATGTACCAACGATACCATTGAAGAGCTTCCTATTCCAAATGAAAGGAGGCAAGTGGAACTTGGTGGACATCAAAAGTATTATGAAGGCTGAAATACTGTTTTGCACGATAGATCCATCCAGTCGGATCAGTACCATTGAAGTGCGGAAAATCTAGCTTCGGACCGCGAAAATTACTGGAAGAAGAGAACCCATTGGTTGATGAAGACTCGGACTGTCTTCTGGTGTTCATAGCTGAATGCTCAAGATGGAGACCGATAAATTTTTCATCCAGTTCCTGGAGTTTGGCTTGGATGGCTGCAAGTGCTTCCTCCATGATTTTTGCTCCTGTGCGGGTGACAACCATAAGCAGGAGATTTTTCAGGAAGGGATCTGCAATGGTGTGGAAGTGATTGGCAACAGATGGATCTGCAACGACGCGGAACTGACCGGCAACAGTTTTGGACAGAGGAAATCTGTAATTGTGTAACTGAAAATAGATATGGACCCCAGGTATGTGCGGCTTCCTATCGGTTCAAGGGATTCACTCGGCCACCAATGCTGTCTGACAGCTTGCATATTGGGGCAGTGCCCCTCACTCCACGGCTCAAGTAAAACTGATAACCGCTTGGCCACAAACGACAGCTCTTGGTTTACCTCATGGGTGGGAACTAGTCAATCAGGTAGGGGTCGTTGCCATTTTCGCTGGCAGGTCCTCTCAATGGGCCACCTACTTTGGGGTTCCTATGGTACTCCTCACAATGAGTTTTAGGGATTATGCCCAAGTACTTCCCACAGTTAAGCAGAGAGGGATTATTCCCAGATCCGAACCTACAACAGAAAAAAAAAAAATTGGGCAGAAATTCCACCCAATGTTCAAAAACCGGATCTATATTGCTCAGAATCGCTATTATAGCATGTTTCCGGAACTGGAACAACCACTCTACTTCTACCCATGAAATCGGAATAAAAATCTGGGCACTCGGTCAGAAGATTTTCTCACCGCAATTTCCGCGGTCGTCACCATAATTCTGAAAAATTGCGGATTTTAAATCCGCGATATCTCCACTTTTAGAACTCCAAATGAGATGTTTTTTTTTGGAACTGTGTATTTTTGAAAGAGGAATTCAGATATGCAATCTTCTTCTTCTGATTTTGTGCAGAAAGTTTCAGAAATTGATCTGAAAGTCGCCACCCAAAAAATAAAAAAAATTCCCATTTGTGCCAAGGAAAGTGCTCTGATACCAGATGTGACGACCCTGCAGCAAACAAGTAATAAAAATACATGATATAGAAGTAGAACTCAAAATGACTTTTATATTAATCGTAGGCCACTTCGAGGGGGCAACCTCCTTTGAGCAAGCTCAATACAAAATAACTTCACGGTGCCTTCCTTGGCCTCAACACACACTTATATACCAAAAATAGGCGCCAATACTATGGGTCAAAACCATGGGCCAATATAAACTATGGGCGCCAATACTATGGGTCAAAACCATGGGCCAATATAAACTATGGATCAACAAATACTACAGGCGGCTTACAAAGCATATGCGCCTCACAACAATAACACAAACTATGGATCAACAATTACTATGGGACGACTTACAAAGCATATGCGTCCAACAACAATATACTAACATAGTAAAGAGAGGGATTGACATGGGTTCCTAACATGAGGTCGAACATAGTAGTCCATCCTCTGATTATTGGTCATTGATGTAGACCATTAACAGACGTGAGATCACCCACCGATAATGAAAATGGGAATCACGGTACTAGAGTGAAAACTTACAAGTGCAAATAAATGTGTTGAGGTCGAACACTTGAGAGGATCCATCGATCAGGGGACATTGATGTATTCCCAAAAACTGTCGATGGTAAGAGAACCTGCCACTGATGACTGCAAGTCTCAAGGCACTCAAAGATGACTCTATATTCCAATCCCAGAATAAATGATCTGGAGTCGATGGGATGAAATCCACTGGAAGGAGGGCATTAAGGAATACCCCATCATCCAACATGAGGTACTCAACAAAGCTGTATAATGTGGAAGGACTCGATTATAAGGTGCATGAACTAGTAACTGTATCAGGAATGGCCGACATGAAAATTCAAGATAACTGAGGAATGACCAACTCAGGTTTCAACTTCCTTTGAAAAAGAGCATAACGACAAATGGTGACTAAATAAAGGCAGCATAGACTCGATATATAAAACTGGGACATCTTTGCGATGTAGGAGGCATCGATCGAGGTTCCATGGGGACTAGAAGCTTAACCAATCGGTGGAGATAAACTCAGATAAATGAGTATAGCTCCTAAAGTCAAACTATAAAACCAACCAATGGATGTGATATACAGTGCTTTGTTCAAAGGCAACACAACTTGACAGCTACCAAAAGATAACATCTTTCCTTGTTCGGCTTTTTCATTTTTTGTTTTTTGGGACTTTTTCAAATATTTAAAAATCTTGAAAAAGAATAAAAATGCTTTATAGTAATAAACTAGGAGGAGACGAGTGTCATATGGGCAAACAAACTAGTTCCAAGCAGTGGAACATACCTATGCTCAATGCAAGGATACATGTGTAGGATATCGACACTCGAGGGAAAAATCCCCTCCCGGTAAAAATAGGGAATAAAGCTGCAAAGGATATATAAAATGGCTCTGCATGGCTAGACATGAGACAAGCTTGAGCTATATGGCTGAAACTCAATGTCAGGGAAGCTGACATAAGGCTCAATAAGGTAAGCAAAGCTCATGATAACGCAATTACAACTTGATATAAGGGATTCTTGAGGGAAATAGGCCAGCAAAATATCAAGAGGAGTATGAGGCTCTTGCAAAATGTCATGGAAATACTATACAATGGACTCCCACACCCTAAGGGACAAAATGTCAGCATGGGCACCAAATGCAAATAAGGCGCTAACTAGGGTACCCATGTAAGGTCAAGCTCTACCACTCATATCATGCCACATCTAAAACAACAAGAAGGTTCCGTGACATAATAGAGTGGGTTCGTACGTAAGGCTATAATGAAATGGTCATAAGGTCATGCAAAATGCAAGTCGTGATGAAACCTAACCTATATGCCAGTTTAGACATGATACCTGAAATTGGCACGAATGGGTCAATCCAATGGTTGAAACGACACTCAAAAAGGTCTCCTACATCATACATTAGTCGAAAAATGGTTCAAAAGGAATAGAAACAGTCCAAACAATAGGAAAGGGGTTAAAAAATTTCAAAAATTTGAAAAATTTCCATAAATAGAAAATAATTCAAAACATTATAAAACATTTGAAACTTTTATCCATTTGAGCTTAGAACTTCAACAGCAAATTCCAGGAGATCCAGGCGGTGGAATCCACTACCGTTTTCTCCAGGTACTTACCCATGCTCTACTCTTTCATTTAGATGCAAATTTTGTCAAATTCCATAGTGTATTTGATTTTCTAGGTCATTCTAAGATAGGCACCACGGCCCACACGGAAATCGAGGGTTTTTCCATGTATAGGGCTGGCTAAATGCGGAAAATGCCCCCAAAGCCATGTACATACACGGCTATTTGGAAAATAGTCACGTATGCGGCCGCGCTTAATATTTTTCAAGTGTTTTAATGGGAAAAACTCAAAATTTTTGTGTAGGATGGTCCTAGAAAGGAGAGAACGTGAACACGGTGATGTAGAAGAAGCAGAACTAATGGCTCAACAAGCGTTACATGCATGTGGGCTATACAAATTTTGGTGTCTTGGTGGCTTAAGAGCCAAACCAGGACTACTGCAGATGTTAGTGGACTACTAGGATCCAAACTCAGAGTCTTTCCAAATAGACGGGATGTCCCTCACCATAGAAGTGGAAGATATATACTTTATTATAGGACTTTCCTGACGGGGGGAATGTTATAGTGGATTTCACCACACTAAGTGAATCACACATTGTATGGACTTCCCCTATCCTGCTGCAGACTCATTATTCCCTATGGACCATTTATTGTCTTTTGATGTATCATTGACCATCCCTAAAAACATTAGAAAAATGATATACGCGTCCTTTTCCCCGATAACCGTGTACATACGCGGATATTCCCTCTATAGTCGCGTACATCAGGATGTGTACATAATCCAAAACTGTTGGACCGTTCCTTGACTTGGATCCGACTCATATGACTCCCGGCCTTCCATATGCCTTGAGATCGCATGGATTCGACCTTTCAGTATCACTTTGGAAAGCTATATAAGGAACCATTGAGACATTGAAAGCATAGGAGAGAATTGAGAGTACCGAAACTATAGTCCATTGTTGCAAGAACT
>LPNX010780615.1:226464-357771 GCA_001517045.1 Pseudotsuga menziesii | reverse complement strand
TAATTTCTATTGCATATTGGGAAAGATTGATTTATGGAGTCTAGCTGTCTGTTGTGGTACCCCAAGCCATAGGAATTTCTCTCCGTAACAGAATTGGCGACCATACTGGCGACTCCGCTCGGGATGTCCCTTGTTTTTATTTGGGGTTTATGGGCACAATGGGCTTGATATTATTGAATTGCTCTCTATTTCTCCTTGTTTCTGTGTCACATTTTATAGTATGTTCATCCATTGACACTCCCCTTTATTTGTTTGACCCTTGGCCTGCTTTTTACCACTGCCTTCTCTGTCCACGCGGGTTTTTGGCCAAAAGTCGAGTACATACGCGGATTTTTGGCCAAAAGTCGCATATACACGTAGATTTTACACTAAAATCCTTTTTTCCACGCAGGTTTTTGGCCAAAATCCGTGTATGTGGGCCTTCCCATGCGGGTTTTTGGACAAAATTCGCGTACATGTGCCTTCCCATGCGGGTTTTGGGCCTAAAGTCACGTACATACGCGGCTGTTCTTTATACAGTCGCGTACATCCTCCCTTTTGGTGAGTTTGATGTTGGGGGAAGTTGCTGGGTGGGTTGTGAGTGTGGTTGGGTATTCATTGGGTCTGATGTTGTCTGTTGGATGCTTCTTTTGTGACCAGAGACCGCTTTTTCATTGATTTTTCTTTGAAAGTAGTTTTAGTCATTCTTCCTTTTTGTTTTGCCATTAGTGCATTACTCTTTTTGTCTTGGTGTCTTGCTGGGCTTGTCTTTTATACTTGCTGTAGAGACTGAGAGTTTTAGATGACTTTTATTGCATTTTTCATTCTTTTATATTGAAAAATACAAAGTAGTTGCACTCTTAGTTGCATCTTAGATATGTATTTGAGGAGGCACTTGCATTGGATTGCTTGGATGAGAGTTGTATTTAGGATTTCATATAGGAAGGATTGCATTGGCATTCGGAAAGAAATATATATTTGTGCATCTCATGTAGTGGCATACCCTATTTTTCATTTGACAAAGATTGCACTTAGCATTGTTTGTTATAGTGTGCATATTTATTTCACTGCTAAGTCATAATGTCATTAGTTGCACGGCCATTTCTCTTTGAGTAATTACAACCAACTAAAATCAACGCTAAATAAAATGAATTACACTCTTTTCTTTTCTAGGGTGCACCAACAAGCTTAGGTTTTAGGATCTTGGAATAGTTCATTGTAAGTCAATTCTCCAAGATCACAAAACAACAACAACTAGGTGTCTGTCCAGGGAGTGTGTGAAATCCTTGGTATAACCATCGTTCTCAGGATGCTCCTCTCAAAAGGGAGTCAAGCACGAGGCAGTGTGAGTGGTTGTTGATTGGGATGACCCCTAGTCGATAACTAAGTAGCACCGACGATATTGCCAGGATTGTATTCGTATTTAGGGGCTCTTTCGAGAGTTTCGGTATTTGCTACCCTTCCCATACGGTCAATCCCGCCTGCGATTGTCTACTTGAGCTTTGATTATATTAAGGTGACCTTAGTGACCTTACCTAGGATATCGAGGGGGTACTTGTAGAGGTTATTCTGCAGGTGTCCCGGCCAGGTAGAGGTCGGACAGCACAGTCGCTTTATGCGTTGAAGCTGAGGGCCACTATAATTGGTTACGTACCTCCACTTGTAGTGTATGGGAGTTTCGAGCCTCTCCTAGGTGAGACATACCGGCTACATTCAGGAGCTCACATATCCTCCCCTTGGTTTGCTTGTATTTTGGCTGTAGATTTTCTTAGGAGTGTGCTCTTTGTGCGCTAGGTGGCCTTTGGGATCGCGGTTACTCTAGTATATTTATGCTCTCTCTTGAGTTCAGGTCCTTTTATTTTTGGCATGCCTAGTATCCTATCACCCATATTGGTCCTAGTACGGACCCTGGTGTCAGACTTGGGGGCATCATAGCCCCTTACCCTACTCGTAGATTTGGGAATGGTCACATTCTTCCCTCTACTCCATTTGTGGAGGATGTTGATGCCCTTCTTTGGGTCTTTACACTAGTGGTCACCCTCATGGGGGTGGTAGTGGATGCGTGAATGTTGGGTCTACACCTTACTTTCCTTTTTATGTCCCATCATTCACCGCATTGTTTCCTTTGGGTGCTATTGTCATGATCATCCCTCCCTATATCCTATAGTTTGGATTCTATATTGACTATTTTGGGGGTTTTGGACTAATATGGTTGTCATGTAGGATCCAATTTTTGTACACTCTCTCCGAGGTTTTGACCCGTTCGTTCCTATCACAGGTATTATGTCTGAACTGGCATATAGGTTAGGATTTCACATCCGCTTGCACTTACACATTTCCTTATGACCGTTCCATCTTAACCTTAGGTACGAACCCATTCCATTGTGTCACGGAACCTTCATGCTACTGTTAGAAGTGGTACTATGTGAATGGTAGAGCTGTCCTTTACATGGGTGCCCTAGTTAGCTCCCTTTTGCATTTGGTACTCATGCTGTGAGTCCTCTCTTAGGTGTGGGATTCCGTTGTATAGTATTGCCATGACATTTAGCAAGAGCCTCATACTCCTCTTGATCTGATGCTGGCCTGTATTCCCACGGACTCCCCTTATATCGAGTTGTGAATGCATTATCATGAGCTTTGCCTGTCTTATTGAGCTTTATGCCAGCTCCCCTGACATTGCGTTTCAGCCATATAGCCAGAGCTTGTCTCATGTCTAGCCATGCAGAGCCTTTATTTATATCTTTCGCAGCTTGATTCCCTTTTTTACCGGGAGGGGATTTTCCCCCGAGTGTCGATATCCTACACATGTATCCTTGCATTGAGCATAGGTATGTTCCATTTCTTGGAACTAGTTTGCTTGCCTTTATGACACTTGTCTCCTCCTATTTTGTAACTATAAAGCTAGTTTATTCTTTTTTCAAGCTTTTCAAATAACTGAAAAAGACCAAAAAAAATCAAAAAACCAAAAAGCCGGACAAGAAAAGATATTATCTTTGGCAGCTTTCGATTCGTGTCACCTTCGAACAGAGCACTGTATATCACATCCATTGGTTGGGTTATAGTTTGACTTTAGGAGCTGTACTCGTTATTTGAGTTTTATCTCCACTGACTAGTTAAGCTTCCAGTCCCTATGGAGCCTCTATTGATGCCTCCTGCGTCATAGAGATGTCCCAGTTTGTATATCGAGTCTATGCTGCCTTCATTCAATCACCATACGCCGTTATTCTCTTGTTCGAAGGAAGTTGAAACCTGAGTCGACCATTCCTCAGTTATCTTGACTTTGCATGTCGGCCATTCCCGGTACAGTTACTGGTTTGTGCACCTTATGATCGAGTTCTTCCATATTATACAGCCTTGTTGAGTACCTCGTGTTGGATGATGGGGGATGCCTTAATTCCCTCCTTCCAGTGGATTTCATCCCATCGACTTCAGATAATTTATTCTGGGATTGGAGTCTAGAGTCATTTTGAGTGCCTTGAGACTTGCAGTCATCAGTGGCAGGTTCTCTCACCATCGACAGTTTGGGAATACATCAATGTCCCCTGATCGATGGATTCTCTCAAGTGTTTGACCTCAACACATTTATTCACACTTGTTAGTTTGCACTCTAGTACCTTGATTCCCATTTTCATTATTGGTGGGTGATCTCGCGTCTGTTAACGGTATTCATCAATGACCAGTAATCAGACGATGGACTACTATGTTTGACCTCGACACCTCTATTCGCATAGTAGGACATGTACTCGTAGCGGTTTGTGTAGAAGACCTTCCAGATTGGTGGCATCCAATGTATGCTACCTCCTTGATCGTGCCAGTATTCATGAGATTTCAGCTCTCGTGACTTGTTCCAGTATATGTCAGATATTTCCAGCCACTATGGAGATCTTGATCTGTTATATATATTCAGCCTATGTGGAGATCATTGTACATTGTATATCTTCATCATGGAGATTCTGATCTATGTATATTGTACGTGGAGATGACCACATATGTTCTATCATGTTTCATGCCTATTCATGGCCATTGCACTCTTATGTATCCGGGACTGCTATATGTATGTGCAGTTGTATGCAGAGTTGTATTATTGTATTATGTTGATTGGGTGGCTGGTCTTCCATTTGGGTACCTTCATCACTTCACTTCTGGGATGGACTTATAATGTATTTCGGCCATCGTATAACCCCTCTGATCTCATACATTAGGGGGCATCTATTATAGCGGATTTCACCACACTAAGTGAATCACACATTGTATGGCCTTCCCCTATCCCGCTGCAGACTCATTATTCCCTATGGACCATTTATTATCTTTTGATGTATCATAAAACATTACAAAAATGATATACACGTCCTTTTCCCCGATAACCGCGTACATACGCGGATATTCCCTCTATAGTCGCGTACATCGGGATGTGTACATAATCCGAAACTTTTGGACTGTTCCTTGACTTGGATCTGACTCATATGACTCCTGGCCTTCCATATGCCTTGAGATCACACGGATTCGACCTTTCAGTATCACTTTGGAAAGCTATATAAGGAACCATTGAGACATTGAAAGCATAGGAGAGAATTGAGAGTACCGAAACTATAGTCCATTGTTGCCAGAACTATACTTGAGTCTGCATCCCTTTGTCCCTTTGGAGCACCGTGGTGTTCTTCCCAAGCTTGCCTTTGTTAGTGAGATTGCTATCGGAGTGATGGAGGATTGAGGTGGTGGAGGCCCAAGTGGGGGATTCAGTTTCTTCGGTTCGCAGACGTGCCGTCAGAGGTTGTCACTTGTAATCTCTGATTCATATTAATAGAAATATCTTTTCCTGTCCAGTAATGTGTATTTGAATGAATGTTGCATCCATTGGAATATGTCAAATGCTTATACATTATTGATTATATATGCTAGAATAGATCTAACACCATGAAATATAGTATGCTTGTATTGTTTACTTGTTGTTGAGGACGTGCTATAACAATTCAAGCTGAAGATTGGAAAGCTCAACGGGGATCTACTTCAACCATCCGGAATAAGGTACGAGGTTTGATCCTTTAGTGTTAGATATTTTTAATTTCTATTGCATATTGGGAAAGATTGATTTCTGGAGTCTAGCTGTCTGTTGTGGTACCCCAAGCCATAGGAATTTCTCTCCGTAACAGGGAAGTAGTGAACCTACGTTCTCACGGTCCTAGAGGTGGCCTGACTATAGATGAGTACATTGCAGTGTAATGCTATCCGGACACAGAGAAGGTGGGGAGTCAGATCCCAACTAATTCCATACAAGTGTTGGGCCTAAAGGCCATCCTACTGACACTGGGTAGGATAGAAAGCTTGGATTCACTCCACCAGGCCTCGTGGCCTTTGATGTTCTATGTAGTGGAGTGCATGAGACCCACGGTATATAATTGGAGAACTGTGCTACCGAGAAACATGAAACACTAGCTCAGTGAGTGCAAGATGGGCAGAGTGTGAAACTTCAGTTTCAGCAGCATATTGAGGACGTTTTTCTTCGAGCATGTTCTAGGATTGAGACCTAGAGTTGATGTTCCTCTACACGGGGTTTGAGATCCGGCCCAATGGCATTGGGCGGATGCGATGCGCATACTAGGTGGAGGTAGGGTGTCCAACCCCTATCTAGATGATTTCTTTCCATGGTGGTGACGACAGATAGTTGCCATCGATGACTACCCCTATGCAAGGATAGATTTTTGGGGAGGCCCAGACATGTTGCTTCCACCAGGATCGGCATACAGAGACATAGGTAACGAATCTCGACCCTCTCTTTAAAATTTTTGAGTTATTTATTTTTTTTGTGTTTTCTGATTATGTGGAATCAAAAGACATGTTTTTGGGTGACAATACATAGTGATATCTACCATATGCATGCAGATGTGGGACCACGACATCCTGAAGGCTTCCCTCGTCATAGACGGAGGGGAAAAGGAGACGATATCACAGGTGTGGATGCATAGCAGATGCTCCAAAGCATCCATACCAAATTCGTGAGGTTGACACACAGAGTACCCATGGCGCAAGTCAAGGACTTTCCTGAGGCCATGCAGTGCCAGGTGGTGGGTGTACCATGAGCATGGGTGTGGTTCTTTTGATAGCTAGCTAGATCCGTAGTGACATTTCAAGATCACAACCCCCCTCCTCCTCCATAGGCTTAGATACCTGGGAGTGATACATTTTGTATTACCATGTATTTAATTTTGGTGGCTCGAGAGCCCCATTTTTGTATTATAACACTATGTATTACAACATTTTGGATGATTATAAAAACTTTTATGATGATCGGTTTATTTATTTACATGTGTAAAAATTTATGTTTGTGATGAGCTTATTGTGTATGAAACAAATGCCAACCTAACACGATTATTAATTCTTGGAACATGTATGTATGTTATATTGTCAAATTGTCATTCTAATAATCTCACACATAAGAATCTTCTTAATAATGTTGGATCTCTAACATGGTACAAACCATTAAGTTGTGACACTACTAACTATGAATCAAGTCGTACCTCAAGAGAGAGAACGCCATGTGAAATGGCATCCCGTAGAAGCTCAATAACGACACTATATTCAGCAACATTGTTGGAAGATGGCAGCAGACATACGCCTCCTGAAGACAATACCTGACCCATAGGAGTATAAATCACCCAGGCAGCAGAGGCTGGGTGTTGAGTGTGATGGCTCACACCATCCACGAATCCTATGAAGGTGGAAGATTCCATTGACATCTGCCAAAAGAAATGGAAACCGATCACAAACCCGATCACGATAAGAAAAAGACCTACCTATGAAAAACTGTACAATAGAATACAATAACCATCCTTGGAAGAAAATCATGCATAGTACTTCTTGAGATAGAGCCTGTTTCTAGGCTCTACCAAGGCAGTTCCCTCATAATCCACTAACTCATAAGCACCCTTCTCTAACACACGTTTAACGACATCAGGCCCACGCCACATGGGGTTAAACTTTCCTGTCCCAAAGGGTTATTTTGGTTGATCCCACAAAAGGACCAAGTCTCCCTCACTAAACCTCCTTGGACGAACAAACTTATCATACTGGACCTTTACGTGACACTTATTTACTTCTAGAGCCACCAAGGCATCTCGACACTACTCATCAAGTTGCTCAAGGTGGACCAAATGCTCCTCCAATGGTGAAGTGTCTGGTAAGAGCTCTATGGCTAGCTTCAAAGAAGGAATCTCACACTCAACCGGCAATACCAACTCCACTCCATGTACAAGATGATATGGAGAAAAACCCATGGCAGTATTAATAGTGGTTCTATACGCCAACAAAGCAAGATATAACATAATGTGCCAATAATTCTTGCTTTGTGCGATGTTTCGTTGGAGAATGGATTTGATTGATTTATTCATTGCTTCTATCTATCCATTCGCTTGAGGGTAGTAAGAGGAGGAATTATCTTGTTTGTACCCTAACTTTGATGCCAACTCTTCCATCATATGATTCTGAAAGTGTGAGCCATGGTCAATGACAAGCTATTTCGAAATCCCAAACCGAGTAATAATATAGTTGAATACAAAGTGCGTGGCTATCTCACTATCAGATTTAATTGTAGGCATAGACTTATCCCATTTCATGAAGTAGTCGATAGTCACTATGATATGATGATCCCCCCCAGCTGAAGCTAGGTTGCAATCCATAAAATCAAGCCCCCACTTAGTGAAGGGACCGGCGGTGATGATAGGATGTAACGGGGAAGGTTTCGAGTGCATATTACATGCAAACACCTGGCAAGGGTGGCACCTCTTGACCACATCTACACAATCCTTAAAGATCGACGGCTAGAAATAACCCGCTCTCAAGATTTTTTGGACTGTAGAAATCCCAGATAAATCACCACCACACGCCTCTCCATGGCAATCATTCAACACTACCTCAGGCTCCTCATAAGTTAAACAACGATGTAAAATGGAATCTACCCCACGGCGGTACAAAGTGTTTTCCACTATGAGGTAATTCTTAGACACGTGATGTAATCGTCGTCATTCATCTCGTGAGAGGTGATTAGGGACCTTCAACATTTGTAGATATATAATGATATCCCCATACCATGGGTCTAAAGTTGAGATTAAGAAGATGTTCTCATCAATAAACGTATCTTCACAAACCAACTCCTCGGCCTCGCTTTGAAAATCCGATATAAGCTCTGCAAAAATTAACAATTTCTTCAATTTTGTCGAAACAAACTTGAGGTTGAATTCTTGCAGGATGACAATCCATTTATTATAATCCCCCCCCCAATCATCCTTCAAGTGAGGACAAATTGAAACGGATTGACATGATCTACAACCAAGGTCTGGTGAAGGAGAATATAATGTCTCAACCGTTGAACCGCATGTACGGTAGCTAAGGAAAGATTCTCAACATGGGAATAACGAATCTCTGCATCAATAAGATTCTGGATCAGATAGTATATGACATGCTCTTGGAGCTCCTCATCCTCTTGAACCAAAACCATACCAATCATCTCCATGGACGCGGCCACATAAAGTAGAAAATCATGGCTATAGTCTAGGGTACTAATCACCAGGGCCGATGCTAGGGCTCACTTAAGCGCATCAAAGGACTCTTGGGCTTGCTGATCCCAACAAAAGGTGGTGTACTTCTTCAAAAGATGCATGAAACCTCTATTCAAATTGGTAAAATTGACAACGAATCTCCGTAAGAAGTTTGCCATTCCTTGCAAACATTGAAGATGACAAATATTCTTCGGGGGAGACAATTGAAGTATTGCCTCAACCTTCAAAGGGTTGACTCTTATACCCTCTTTAGAAACAATGAATCCTAATAAGCAACTTAACTTCACACAAAAGATGCACTTGTGAGGAATTAACCTGACCAAATAATGGTGGCATCTTTTGAATACCAATCTCAAATGATAGTAATGACACATTCTCATACGGGAATGAGCAACAAGGTCATCCAAAAACACTTCGATAATCGATTTGAGATCATGGAAAATCAAGGTCATTTCCCACTGAAAATTAGCTCCAGCGTTCTTAAGGCCAAAAGGCATTTTTCGATGTGCAAAAGTTCCCCAAGGACAAATAAATGTAGTCTTATGTTGGTCCTCAGGTTTAATTTGTATCTGATTGTATTCAGAAAAGCTGTCCATAAAGGAAAAAACCTTGCTACCCGCACACTCATCCAAAATCTGATCAGTAAATGGTGTGGGGAAATTGTCCTTAGGACAGGACCGATTCAAATCATGGAAATTAGTACATATGTGGATCGTTCCCTGCTTCTTATCAACCAGAATGGGGTTTGAAACCCACTCCATCAAGGGAACGGGATAGATAAATCTAGCTTTCAACAGTTTTTCTATCTCTACCTTAATCGTGGGCGCATTCCTAGGATTCACCGCATGTAAACGTTGTTAAACAGGCTTAGCGTTGGGATAAGTCTTAATCTTGTGTTTGACAATGCGAGGGTCGATACCTAGCATTTCATCGTAAGACCAAGCAAATATATCACATAATTCTTTAAACAACTCAGTGTATTCTAGAATCTCAGCATGGGAACATTCTGCCCCAATATAGACATTCTCTATCCTGCCAGGATCACGAGAGATATTGATAGGAATCGTTGGATATATATTTGCCATGTTCCCATCAGCCATCAGACCAGGAGAGCTTAATGGAACCATGGAGCTACCAATTCTCTCACTAAGAACCTCCCTAAATTCCTCATGCTCCAAACGGTCAAGCTCGAGAAGAAAATACGATCTATGATGGAGCGCTTCCCATGGTGGCTCAACTCCTGACATGGCCTCAATAATCACTTCATTTGAAGGAAAAACATGATCAAGGAAGTCATGTGCCTAAGAATACTATACTGCCCATGCATGCAGCACATAAGGGTCCTCCTCCTCCATCCGTGAAGCAGAAGGACTAGGATCTACAACACACTCAAGATTAGCTTGATAAGCGACCATAGTTGCAGGCAATGACACGTCTGTCACGATGGGCTCACTTGAAGTGCTCGGTGTAGGAAGAATCCAAGGATCTTTCATATGACTCATGCGAAAAGACACCGATCTCATTAATGTCGAAGCCTGACCAGAACTAGACCCTATCATAAGGATAGGCACATGGCAACTAAATCTTCCCATGAGGGATGGATACATGCCCACACTCACACTCCTAGTTGCCGGCTGAGACTGCTCTACAATCGGGATCGAATATTTTGAAGATGTGGTCACTGGTGGATTCTTGAATGATGTTTGATCAATCGTAACTATATTCCAATTAAATGGAAAGCATACAACATGAAATAGTGAAGAAGCTACGGCTTGCATACTGTACATCCAATTCCTACCCAGCAAGAGATTGTAGTCAAGGGGTGCATCAACCACCTCGACCTCTATCGCAATGGTCTTTCCTCCTAAACGGACCTTAAGGTAAGGAAGGATCCCATTCATCCTAAATGATCTCCCATCGAACGCAGTTAACATGGTCGTAGAATTAGACAACTTACGGGAACCTAAACCCTTCCAACATGATAAAGACATCACAGAAGCAATAGTGCCTTCGTCAATCACAGTGCGCTTGACGGTCATGTTAAGACATTCTACGTGAATCAAAAGAGACACATAGTAAGGAAAGTGAGGATGAAGTCCTACGGTTTCAAATTTAATCACGGAGGAAGAATTCTCATCATTCACACCAAGGGTATAAAGCAAAGCCTTCCTTTGCATAGGACAATTCTGAAGTACTTCTAGTGCAGACATCGCACAAGGAGTGTGGCCCAAATACTCGACAACAGAATATTTCTAGGTGGCTCGGGCATTAGGATTGTGCCTCGAATGCTTAAGGAATCCCTTAGGAATGTGAGGTGCAACTTCAAGCTTATCCATATGTTTTTCAATATGCAAAGGAGTTCCTGGTGGATCAGGTTCCTTACCTGGGTTGGGTTGTGACGAACCATAGTCCTTCGCACGGGTCACAACTTTTGCAGCACATACCATGTTAATGCAACCATGACCACTACCCTTTGGTGGATCTTGATCACCACCAAACTGATCATGGGTCCTCAAGTTCATAGTTTGATTACGAGGTAAAGGGTTAGTCAGCACAGTTGGGCCCTGTGCAAAGAATCTCGAGGCTTCATCGATATGAGGGCACAAGTAAGTGAGGTGATCTTCCTTACACAACTTGCAAGGAAATTTAACCTTACGTTTAGCTTTCTTGTCCCCCCCAGCATCATGGGAATTCTTTTCATTATTAGCATTCTTGTTCCTATTCCCACCCTTACAATTATTCTTACCCTTGTTTTTATTCCATCTGGGCCACTGGTTACCCTTCTGGTTCGACGATTGCACCGAAAATATACTCGCCGTTTGGGTGGGTTGGGATAAAGCTGTAGCTTGTTCCGAAGTAGATTAGTTGATTGACAATTGACTAAGTTTTTTTGCAACTGAATCCACAGGTTTAGTACTCACACAATCAACAATGTCATCGGCATCTGGTCGAGGTTTAACTTTGGGGTTGAAACTAGAATGTGGAGCATTGGGAATGATCTCATATAACAAACTGGATAGAGCATAGCTCAAATCCAGTTCTTGCACCCTAAAAATGGCTTGTTCCTCATTTTGCACTCCGGATGTAGAAACATCCTTCGCTATATAAGGCAATAACGACTTAAGGAACCATTCAAGGAGGAATTCTGACGGTATAAAGGCTTTAATCAACCTCTTTTGTCTACGTCACTCTTGGATATGATCCAAGATATGCATGGATTTATCCTTCTAAAATGTCAACAAGAGTTTAGTACCAACATCATAACACACTGGTATCTGGAAGTGGTTAAGAAAAGTCATCGCTAGGTTGTCGAACAAAGTGAATGCCCCCCTAGGTAGCTCTATATACCATTTCATGGCAGGACCTGTAAGGGTGCGTTGAAATAGCTTTAAATGGATTGATTCCTAGTGTAAGGAATTCGAAGAGCACCATAGGTGAAAGGTAGTAACATGTTCGCTTGGATCCTCTCTTGGTTTGCCCTCAAATTTGGGTATGTCCGAGGGAAGCTTAGTAGGGATAGCTAGCCAAGCCGAGTCATGAGCTATAGGATCGTTTGTCAATCTCGACAAGTTAGGAAGATTCAACATTGCAAGGAAATGGAGCCTAGGATGATTAGGTTGATGGACCGCTCCCTGATAGTTTTGATTCACATAGGTCTAATTACCATAACCACCATGGCCTTGACCATAGTACCCTCCTCCCATTTGACCCATATAGGGTGGCATGGAAGCACCATAGTGTGGTGTACCTTGACTATTCATAGCTACAAAGCCATAATTTGGAGAGTAAGCGGGTTGGTGATACCCATACCCATAAGGTGAACAACCTTGTCCATACTGCATCCCATAATAAGGTCCACAATTAATCGCATGATATGTCCCATGAAACACTCCGTAAGTAGGAATATACGCTCCGTAAGTAGGAATATACATTCCGGAAGTAGGAATGTATGTGCCGGAAGTAGTAACATGACCTCTAGAAGTATGAACATAAACTCTTGAAACAATAGGTGGTACATGAACCTGAGACACAACTGGTCGAGTAACAGTAGTACGGATATGACTGGTAGCAACGTTTCGGCCCAAAGGACCACGTGAATGAGGTGGAGGGTGAACATTAGAAGAACTAGGGATAGAGGACGAAGGGACCTGTGTAATTATGCATGTGTTATTCCCTATAGTTACTCGTCTTGGATCTGGTATCCTAATAGGATCACTAGCCCTAGGCCTAGGAGGAATATGTGATGTAGCTTCCACCACCGGGATGGAAGCTGCAATGTGACTTGTGCTCCCAAACCTCTCCGCATGGTAAGGAATGAGAGTGCCCCCAAGAATAGTGTTAGGCTCAAACTCCAACTTGACATGAAATGCCAAATCATGTGTAGGAAAACTAGACATACCATAACTACCATAACTAGTGCTCGCGGGTTCAAAATGAGTCTCATCATCCTCTGACATTCCATACCAGCGATGCGTCAATGGGGGATTAACACTAGAGTAAGTAGGTCTATCATAAAAGTACCTATCTCAGATATCATAGGACCTAAATCAGTCAAATTAGGTGAAGGATCATAGTTAGGAGTAAACTCCCCATCTTCGACTTGAATGGGAGAAGGTGGTTCAGGAATACCTTCAACATGGTCTCCCATCGTGTGTGAATCAACGTGCGAAGTAGTCCACCTGGATTGTCTATTTCTCTCTCCCAAAGGAGGAGGAAACGTAGAAGGTGGAATTCCTTCTAAACGATGAGAATGACGAGGTGCCGCACCCGAACCCACAATGAATCAAGAAATAAAAAAGACACTCTATCTACATAAACCCTAGGAAAGCTAACATGCACAGAGCAATCACCAATAAAATCTAAAGCCAAACACAAGAAATCAAGGGTAGGATATGTGAGCTCCTGAATGAAGCATGTATGTCTCGCCTAGGAGAGGCTTAAGACTCCCATACACAACAAGCAGAGGTACGTAACCAATTATTGTGTCCCTCAACTTCAATGCATAAAGTGACTGTACTGTCCGACTCCAACCTAGCCGGGACACCCGCAGAATAACCCTTGCAGAGTACCCCCTCGATATCCTAGGTAAGGCCACTAAGGTCACCTCAATATAATAAATGCTCAAGAGGACATTCGTAGGTGGGATTGACCATATGGGAAGGGTAGAAAAGGTCGAAACTCTCGAAAGAGCCCCCAGATACAAATATAATCCTGGAAATATATCCGGTGCTACTCAGTTATGACTAGGGGTCATCCCAATCAATAACCGCTCACACTGCCTCGTGCTTAACTCCCTTTTGAGAGGAGGATCTTGAGAAACACTGGTTATACCAAGGAATTTCACACACTCACCTAGACAGACACATACATGTTGTTGTTTAGTGGTCTTGGAGAATTTACTCACAATAAACTATTCCAAGACCCTAAAACCTAATCTTGTTGGTGAACCCTATCAAATAAAATAGTGTAGTTCATTTTAATTTAAGCATTGATTTTAATTGGCTTTATTACTCAAAAGAGGTATATGGCCATGCAACTAATGGTGTTATGAGACAACATGAAGTAAAATGCACACCTAACAATCAATGCAAATGCATTGTGTCCATGAAAAATAGGGTATGCTACTACATGTAATGCACAATTTTTCTTCAAATGATAAATGCAAGCTTTTCGATCTAAAATCCTGACTAATACTCCAAATCAAATCTACTGTAAGTACTATGCAAAATGCAAGATGCAATGCATAATGATAAGCAAATATTTTTGGATTTTTTGAAATAAAAATGAGATACTAAAGCAAAATAATGGTTCTACAACCCCCAGAATATGCAGGCACACTCAAGTAGCACTCAATAAAATTACTAAGGTAAAATAAATCTAATTCACTAATCCCAAAACAAAAAATCGAAAATGCAATGACAAGAACATTCTTCAAAAAAGAAATTTTACCCTAAAAAAACGTCTCTGGTCAGAAATAGAGGTGTATACAGACTCTAGTAGTATCAAAGGAGACTCAATAATCATCACAATTCACCCAACAACAATCCATATTCCTCTAGAAGGAAAAACTAAGGGCATACGTGACTGTTCACAGTAAACCCGTGTGTGTACACAGAAATAGCAGACAAACCCATGTATATACGCGACTATGAGTTAAAAACTCGCATACAAGAAGAAAGGTGCATAAAAATAAAGGCAAACAGACAAGTTGAGACAAACTTCACACCAATCAGACACTACTAGGAAAACATACCCCCAGACCTGACACAAAAACAAGAGAAAAAGAGCAATTCAAAGTCATTGAATGCCGATAAAAAATACCCAAAGGAAAACTACTAGAAACTCCCCAGCGGAGTCACCAATTCTGTTATGGAGAGAAATTCCTATGGCTTGGGGTACCACAACAGAAATATTGACTCCAGAAATCAATCCTTTCCAATATGAAATAGAAATCAAATATCTAACACTAAAGGATCAGACCTTGTACCTTATTCTGGATGGTTGAAGTAGATCCCCGTTGAGCTTTCCAACTTCAGCTTGAATTGATTAATCACTTCCTAAAAAACAAGTAAACAAGACAAGCATGCTATACATATTGTTGTTAGATATATTCTAGCATATATAATCAACAATGTATAAGAATTTGAAATCATCCATGGATAAAATATTCATTCAAACATACATTATTGGACAGGAAAAGATATTTCTATTAATATAAAATCAGAGGCTACAATGGATACAACCTCTGTCAGCACATTTGTGAATTAGAGAAACTAAATCCCCCACTTGGGCCTCCACCACCTCAATCCTCCATCTCTCGATAGTAAGCTCACAAGCAAAAGGAAAGCTTGGGAAGAACACAAAGTGCTCCAAGGGACAAAGTGATGCAGACTCAAGCACAAGTTCTGGAAACAATGGACTATAGTTTCTTTGCTCTCAATTCTCTTATATGCCTTCAATGTACCAAAGAGTTCTTTATATATCTTTTCAAAGGGGTAATGAAAGGTCGAATCCGAGTGATCTCAAGGCATATAGAAGGCCAGGACTCAAGTGAGTCAGATCCATGTCAAGGAAAACTCCAAAAGGATTTGGATTTTGCACACATCCCAATGTATGTGGTTTTAGGGGTCAAACCCACATATATACGTGATTAGGGGTTTAAAAGTCACATATATGTATTTTCACATATTTGTAGGGATGGTCTAGGAAACATCAAAGGACAAAAAATGGTCCATGGGGTCTAAGGAGTCTGCAGAGGGACAGGGGAAGGCCATACAAGTGTGATTCACCTGGCGTGTTAAAATCAGCTATAACAGACAACAATTGGTTCCTTTGAAAGTAGAAACAAACAACAATTAATAATTGAGTTACATGTATACAACAATTTACTTCTTTATGTAAACCAAGAAAAACAAAACTATATGTAAATAGTTCACATACGAATACACTCGCGATGTGGGGGGGGGGTCCACAGTACCATATCCTCTTAATGAATGTGATTTGTGGAGGGAAGAACCCCACTATGTAGAACAAACTACATTAAACAATGAACATAAATCATATATATGTTATCCTTTGAATACAATAAAGGGTTTAGGAAAATTCTACCGATAAATGATTTTCCCCACCGATATATGTTCTTAACAATATACTTAACATGGAAACAGCTAACGCGTAAACAATAATTAATATTAGCATGTCCATCATGGTTGTACATTCAATATAGAGATGGTTTTACATCTCTAAGATAATATACATCACCAAATGTTTTTGGAAGATATAACTATAAACATATATTATTAAGGTATTTTTGGAGTTACACATTGCTCACATCAGATTTTTTTCTACTTTTGAAATTAATCTAAAACACATGAATTAAGAGAAATAACCATATCTGAAGTTACAATTCCCAAATTGAGTTCCACTTATGGAGTTCAAAAGAAGAAACATTACATTGTCTCAAATACAAAAATCACACCTATAGATATAAAAATAGATACATCATGTACCATACAAATTCACTTTAAACAACAATCCTGTTGGAATATTGGACAATACTAAGAGGGATGTGAATAAGTATTTTTACCTTCTTAACAATTTTAACCACTTTTAAAATAATAAATAACAAACATATTCAACAAGATACAAAGAACACAAATTTATGGTGGAATCCCAATTGGGAAAACCACAAACACTTTCTATAACTGCAAAATTGTATTTACAAATGGTTTCTTCTTGCTACTATACACATGGATGCTACAACAACTTGATTTCTGCTTGCTTCTATAGACAAGGATGTTACAACACCCTATTTACCAACAACTATTGAAAGGATTCTACAACCTCGTGGTTTATCAGCTACTACTGAAATAATGCTTCAACACCCTAGTTTATTCCTTCTCCTACAAACAAGGATGTTACAACAACCTATTTACTAGCAACTACTTGAAGGAGGCTACAACCCCCTTGCAGGCATGTAGCCTTTCCTAGCACCACCCTGCTACCCTAATATGTTTTTATCAGACTTCTAGATCTTCTTATGTCTTCAATTATGTCACTAGTTTCTCATTACTCCTCAGTCTTTGTCTTCTGTTGTTGCTGCTACATGGATCTAGACTACAGAGACAGTTAAAGTTCCAATTCAAGCATCTAATTTTATATATTTTATTAATAAGAAAATTCATCCAATCTTCATGTCTCTTCAGCATCAAATGCATCCCTTCATAAAGTGTGCCTCTTCATTTACTACATTTTGATCTATTAGTCCCGCCCTGTTTATTTTAACTTTGTTCAATTAATTCTTCTTCTATTTTAAGTAATACAGTCACATCCCTTTTTAGTAATCATAACTCTATTTATGATAAATAAAATCTGCTTAAGACTTAATATATGTTATTTGAAAATACACACCTCCTGTGAACATGAGATTTTTTCCTAGTCTGAATGGTTCAGATCTAGAACAAAACACAAACACCAAATGTTAAACTCTCCCTAGATCTGGTTCATCACTAGAATATGATGCCATAATAATTTTCTCAAAGTTTTTCCTCACTATCCTTGAAGCTTACTACATAAGAACTTGTAAAAGATGGAATACAACAAAGAAAACATGATAGCATACAATATAATCAACTAGATCTATGCTTGTGACCAAGGAATCAAGCAATACATACATATGAAACAGTAAATATGGGAAATAAAAGACATTCTTTATTAATAAATGATTGGAGAGAATACAACTTTCATGCCTTGGTGTTGATAATTCCTTCCAATGGATCCTTTCGTCTAACTTCACCTTGTCTCCAAAGACTCAAGAATGATTTTGACAGAGTTTGGGTATGCAACACAATTATTCCTCTTTTCTCCCATGTGGGATGAGATAGTATTTAAAGGCATGGGAGAATAGGTATGGTTGAGGATCTCATGGGTGAGGTGGAGATAAGATCCTAAAAGGGAGGATCTCGAGCTCCAACTAGTCCTAAACCATAGGGATGAGGCTCCATGAAGGAAAGCTTCGAGAAGCCTCTCAAAATTTCTCTTTTTGCCTTGAAAACGCGAGCACCGCTCATCCAATGAAGCAAACAGACAGTGTTAAGGGTGTAACACTTATTGCAATAAGGATAGAAGTTGTGGCACTAGTATTTGCTCATGTATCAGGAGCATTACCAACTCTTTTCTTCTTGGGTAACACTTTTTTCAATGGGGAAAGAGCGTTACCAGCTCAAAACAAGGAAAAATTGCAAAGGGGATCTTTTTTCCTGTCATTTCACTAGGGAAAAATTTGAGGGATTGAAGAAGACAAGGGAATACCTATCTCATAACATGATGGTGAGTAGATTTCGGTGTAATAGAGATTCCCCCCAAAGTATGATGGCTAGAGAGAAACAATAGGCATTATACATTGAAAGAAGAAGGTGTAGTCCCAAGGCAAAGCTCCAATGGTCGGAACTTCTCAACCATCACAAAATTTTTGGAGCACATTTTGATACATGTCCCAAATGACTCACAACATGGCTTCTGACCAATACAACGTAGATCCATGTGAGATACAAAAAATTCATGGCTACTAAAATACAGTGTAGATCCATGTGAAGAAGACTCAAATTTGTACATAGCTACTAGACATACAATGTAGATCTATGTCATACAGATGTAAATATGAAAACAACCACGAACATAAAAAATTGGATCCATGCTAGGACTCATACAAAATACTCCATTGCAACGTGGGGAAAGAAATGAGCACTTAACAAATACCCAGGGTCTTCATCTCGTCTTTCACAAAGTATGATTCTATCCATGTGATTACAATGTTCCGACATCGAACATGGTAGAACCCACTTGATTACCAGTCAATGATGAGAACTGTTAACAACTGCGAGGGAGATCACCATTGATGTCAATGATTCCCAAGGTACCCTAATACAATCTCTTGAGTGTGAATATATGATTTGATGTTGAACACTCATTTGAATCTTTTGATCAAAGGTCAATGATGTAAACCTATTTTCGAAAGAAAGAGAATATGTCATTTAAGGCATACAGATCTCAAGGTACTAAACTCATTTCTAAGACTAATTCCTGGATGATGAGATGATTTTGACAGGAATAGTCTCATCGAAGGAGGGCCATGATGAATTCCACATCAACGACACGAAAATTGGAACAAAGTTCTGGAATTTTTAGTATAATGTAACCATAGGAACAACTCAAAAGTAACTGGCACAAAAAGTTGTTTTGAATACAGGTGTAAAATCTCAATACAATTTCCCTTTTGAACATAAGGTAGCACGACTGAAGACTTGGCAGCATTGACTTGACGAGGCGGAACACAATGCGACAATGGACAATGCATTCTTTGAAAGAATCAAAGGAGTGACATGACTTAGAAAAGTGAATCGACTCGAAAACAAGCTGAATACCCAATTGACTGAATGAAATGCATACAAGTGCCAAGTTCAAAGGTGACTAACAACTGCCATTATTGCAAATGAAATTTATTTCCTTCCATTAATTTCCCCATCATGATTGATGAGTGCCTCTTTTCATTTTTATGAGTTCAAAGAGGGTAACAAACACTCGTTGTAGCTCATCAAGCGATGAGTCCATTCTAATATGTTTTTTGAACCTGAGAAAGGATGGGTTCATTCCCAAACAAGGGTCCTTCATCGTTTGATTTTATTAGTTCGATAAAAGCAAACTCAATATCGTTCATGTTTAGAGAGTCTGAACAAAAACATAGGAAGAATCTAAAGGGTCCTTTTTCGTATCATTTAGTCCATAAGGCTTGAAAAAGGATAAAATAATTCCCAAGAGAACTCTTCCAGTCATGATTGGCCAGAGTATACCTTTTTCATAAGTAGTTCCCCCTGGTCCGAAAAAGGGGTAAACTATCACCAGGAAGACGACTCTTCATGTCCTTTTACGAGCATGAAGAAGACAAGTTCACTCGACAATATTTTCAAATTTTAAGAGTCTGAAAAGAGCTTAAAGAGGACTCTATTAACATTTTTCATGTTTGAATCTAGAGCACGAAAAATTAATAAACCAAGCTCAAACCACTTTTCATGTTTTAACCAGAGCACAATAAATGAAAAGTAAGCTCGACACCATCTTGTTGTTTTTAACGAGCTCGAAGATCAGTTGAAAGAATACTCAGGGTATCTGCTTCATTTTTTAACGAGCTTGGAATAGAGAATAAAAACTATGCTCAAAACATGGTTTCATTTTTATGCAATATTGAAACCAAAAGGTAAAATTTGCTTAAAACATGGTTTCATTTTTATGCAGTCTTGAAACCAAAAGGTAAACTATGCTTGATGGATAGTTTTTTTTTAATGATCTTAAAACTAGAAATAAACTATGCTCAAAGACATCTATTTCATTTTTTAACGAGCTTGACACAGAATGGGAACTTTGCTCAAAACATGGTTTCATTTTTATGTAAGCTTGAAACCAAAGGGTAAACTTTGCTTGAGGAGTGGTTTTATTTTTTAACGAGCTTGAAACTAGAAATAAACATTTCTCAAGGTCACCTATTTCATTTTTACACAAGATTAAAATAGAAAATAACTATGCTTGTCGGGGTGTATTTCATTTTTACACAAGCTTGAAACAGAAAATAATTGTGCTTGCAGACATCTGTTTCATTTTTTAACGAGCTTAACACATAGAAAAGGAACTATGCTCACAAACCTGTTTCATTTTTTAACGAGCTTGACAAAAAAAAAGAACTATGCTCTCAAACCTGTTTTAACCCAACGTGATGTCTAGAGGTTGGTAGGTTGCCTCCTTTTACAAGAATCTAGCAACCTAACTCCATTGTGATGTCCAGAGGCAAGATCCATGCCCCCCATTTTACCTATGATGGGAATAAGCTAACTAAAAGAAGGGGAAGGAACCACCAATGGTCAAATGTAACAAAGGAAAGATAATCAATGGTCACAATATTCCCATCATGGGGAAAATGCATCACTCTAAAAAGTGTGGACACTACAACCTTCATGATGTAAACATAATCTCATCCAAGGAGAATATTGAAGTCTAAAGGACCTTGGACCTCCATAACATCAATACGGACAGTTTCCCCTCCTAATGTAATAGGTAAATGAAGAAGGATCCCTAAAGGTGCAGTAGGCCTGCGATTAAAAGCTGGCATCTGATCGGTGGTTGGCACAAGATGAGGATAACCTAAAGATTTCCAAGCAGTTGAGGATAGAATGCTAACAGAATCCCTTTCATCAACAATAGTGCGAAGCATCCACCTAGCAATAAATTGCAAAACTATCTGGAAAGGAACACTCGAATGAAGACGAGACTCTGTTAGGTTACTCGAGTTAAGGAAAATAACCTCAGTACCTGGAGAGGGTTCTGTTGAAAGAGAAAATATTTCCTCTTATCGAGAACAATCAGAATGAAGTATAAAAACTTCAGCAGGTTTTAGTTCACTCTCTACTGGAAGAGAAGAACAAGATGAAGATTTGGTAAAAGTGACTACTTCAGTCTTAGCACTCTCAAATGAAAGAGTGGGATCGGGTGGAGATGACATCGAATTGGACAATTTAACTTCACTTTTCAAAGGAAGATTGGGATCAACCAAGGATGGAACTAGATCGACCACTTCAACTTCATGCTTCAACGAAATAATGGGATCGACCGAGGATGGGATTGGATCGACCACTTCAAATTCACTCTTCAATAGAAGAGTGGGATCAACGGAGGTTAGAACTGGATCGACCACTTTATCAACCAAACGGATGTCAAGTGACAACTTATGATAAACGATTGAAATTCGTTGATGAGGAATAGTAATATATTCCAACCACTTAGAAGCTTCATCCATGAAAGGACAAAGATAAGTAAAGTGCATGTCCTTACATAGCAAGCAAGGATTTATGACTTTACCCTTCCAACTTTAACCACAGAGTCACTGGTTGAGGGGGGATCATCAGTATGATGACCAGAGGTTGATGAAATCGGTTGACAGGAAACCTTAGACACTCTTCTAAAACCAGAACTAGACCATGGAAATCGTTCAGAAGGTGATCACCCTTGCAAAGCTTACAAGTGAATTTGGGCTTATGCAGTCTTTGGGTGTGCAGATCAACATCTTCCACACTTGGAGGAGTAATTGGTTGAGACTTGGTTTTCTATTTGTTTTTCTTCTTCTTAATCTTCCTTTTCTTCTTCTTCTTATCCACCTGACTACTAGTACTAAAACTTTCAACAGGCGAAGATGGATAAAGGGGAGAAGACACATCATGTGAAGAAGGAGAGGGATCAACATGAGGTTGATTCTCCCATAATGAAGGATTAGGATCTGAAGCAATTGATGTACATGGGATAACTGGACTAGAGAATAACCAAACAGGTAATCCGATAGTCAATCTAGGAAGGCTTAACGTAGCCATGAGAGGAGGACCAACATCCCCATATGGAGGGAACACAAAAGACATGCTTGGTAAAGGAGTCTCTTGGTTGGTAGTCCTGGAAGGCGAAGCCATAACTATGTAACAAAACTATCTCTCTCTTCTAAAAAGTCCTAACTGTACAGACAACAAGCACTACTCAAACTAAATAAGAAAGAAAAATATGTGAGAGGAGCGGATCAAAGGTCTGGAACCTCACGAGATTATCAAGGCTTCACAAGTAGTGTGATGCAACGATGACCAAATGGTTAACTAGAATGGTCTTAGGTTCCTAAAAGTGTCTCCCGATATACACAAGGTATGTGGGAGCTCCACTCTGTAGTAGTGATGTCTAATGCACAACTATTCGAAAGGGGACTTCCAATATACAACTGAGTACGTGAAGTACCTTTCGATGTACCTCAAGGGTACATGAAAAGGAATTCGATATACCAGTGGTACGTGAAAGAACCACACGATCCCCAAGATGCAGTGCAGGCAATAAATGACAGCTCCTATGCTTAAATACATCGAAACACATATATAACCTATCACACCTTGCTAAATATTTTAACCTAAGTCTAATGCTTGATTTTATCTTGAATGGTTAGGTGAATGCATGAGGTGAGGACATAAAAAGTAAAACCATGCAAGTATGATAGTGCAAAATTTTCACTTTCACTTTAAAGGTATTCCCTACTCAAGGAAGGGAGAGATAGGTTCAATTTGTTTGAAACATAGAATAAATCCTATACAACAATAAAACAAACTACTTATATGGTCCATTCCTAACTAAAACAAACAAATCTTCTTTTCTGAACTGAAAAAGAAGTGAGATCTCTAATATGAAGGAAGAAAAGTAATTACAACTTTTATACAAAAGTGTTCAGATTTCTTCAACTAAAGTAAGAATGAACTAATAGAAACATTCTACAATAATTTTTATATGGATTCTGTCACAATTTGTGAAAAGAGGAAAAAACATACAAAAATCATGTATAATAAAAGAAGAAAATTGAAATGAATATTTCCTAGTTCCGTTAAACAAGAGATATCAAAGATCTAACAAAACCAAGTTCTATTCAAGGCCAACTATGAAGCTTTTAAATAGAAACATCAATCAGAATTCTTGAGAATAACTATGGATTCATACATGCTCCCTAGGGGGTACGAGGGTTTCCCCCGAGAAAAAAATTTGGCTCATTTTTTGTTTTGAATTTTTTATTTTTTATTGAGTTTTCTATTCAAAAATAAATTGTAGAGTTCAAACAACAACTGTAACTATCTGAAGCATGCATCTCAAATACTAATACAAGAATTTAAGAATCTAAAAACCAAAGAGGACTAAGAAGAATACCTGGTGTTAAGACTGAAAATTGTTCCTAGTCTTTGTCTGTTGTTTTTCAAAGGAATATTCCTTATTTACTTTTCATTTTGAGTTTGTTTTAAGTTCTAATAATTTTAAAATGCATTTTGTTTGTTTTATAGGTTATAGTTCGTTTTAATTTATTTCTTTTATTTCTTAAGTTTTATTTTAGATTATTATGTATTATATATCATTCAAAGTCCGAAAATTCTTTTTAAATTAAAGTTTATTCTAAGGTATATATGCAAGGCCTAACCCTTGTTTTGAGATTTTTGTTAAAAAATATCATAAGGAGATTCCTGTAGCGCAGAGTTCGGGATCTATACAATAAGGCTCTACAAGAATACTGAATCATTTGGAAGAGTGGTGGATTAAGGGTATATCATGGTCGTTGCAATCAAAGATAATGGGAAGTATTCAGACACCTGTTGAATACATTATGACACATGTACATAACCTAGTTTCATAGATCATGACAAATGTATGAAGTTGAATGAATCATTGTGAAAATCGTGGTTTTGAATATTAAGATTTTTAGTTTTGGTTATCAATCTTACTATTGTAGACACGAAGGTTGAAAATATTTGAAGTTCCTAAAATAAGTACACAAAGACAAATTAACTGAAATGTGGTTAAGAAGGCTTTAAAAAGAAAAAGAGGTGCATAGTTATGCTCTGTTTTTCTTGTTTTAGTCATTGTAATTGAGAACGGATTACGAGGCAATGGAGATGAATTTCAGAAATCCCAAAGAGGTTTTTGTTCATCACATATTCATTCATAAAAAACTATCTCAGTTTTGCAACAACTATCATTGTTTGAGATATTTTAATTCATCATTGTGGCATATTTTTCAGGGTTTGAATTATTTAATAGTTTCCTGGTTTAGTCACAAACTTCCAGCTTGTATTTCGATCAATTTAAGGGGAATTTTTAAAAACTAAGATATTTTTTTGTTCTTCATGGACTCGTTTAAAAAAACCTCTCTCATTTTTCGTACAGCTATCATGGAGCGAGAGATATGGAGGCATTTGTGAGACCCCTTTTTCAGAAAATTCATCAAATTTCCTAGACTCTGATTTGCTATTTTTGGGTTAATTGTCTTTAAAGATTTTGAGTTAGCATGTAAATAATTGATGTAACTTCTTCAAATCTTGACCTAGAAGGTATATATGGAATTAATCTACCTTTGTGATGATAAAAGGAAGAGAAACATACATTTTAAAGGTTTGATTTTTTTTTTAGAAGGGCTTTATGACCGGTTTGACCACTCAACTCATAACTTCATTTCTTGATTAAAGTATTTATTCATGTAAATGCTTATGTGTTTGTGGATAGAACTAGTATAGTTCTTGTTAATTTTCATGGTTTATATTTATTGTTTATGTGTTTTTACCTCAGTCTTTCATGTTATTTCATGACTTAGTTTTTGTATTAGCTTGCTAATGTTTACCTTCTTGTAAAAGAACTATCCAACCAAAAAAATATAAAAAACCAATTCCATTCTTTTTTGTTTTTGTTTTGAGATTGTACTATCTCGTTCCTTTGTAGTCTAGGAACAATTTCTACCACTAACATCTTTGGCGGCGTTGTCGGGGACGTAACTGAAGTATATCTTCCCTGGGATATCATTATTCATCTGATTTTGAGAGGTGAACAAAGTCAGAAATATTTTAGACTACATTTTCACCTAGCAGTGGTTCACAGTGGCTACCAGAAAGATTGGAACAAGAGGGAAACCTACTTCACCTTTACATTTGGGTGTCACATATTTAGAACATATTTTGAAAGAAGCTAGGCAAATTCAAAAATCTATGGCAACTCTACTGGGGACGGAAGTGAAGAAATATTAATATCAGTAGATCCAGTCTTTGATGGCGAACAAGGACTGGTTACATAGTTTAGACTAAAATTTTTAACTGGCGACTCCATGGAAGAAATATATGCTGGCCACTACACAAATTCAAGATGTTAATGAGCATGGAAGCCATTGTGGCTGCAAGGTATGCTTTCTGTGATTTCTCAAATATTGTTGGTTTTCCACATCCAGTGCTTTCTATAACTGAGTGGGGTGACTATCTTCCCATATTCAGAGGAAATAAGTATGAGCATCCTCGTGAACACTTATTAAATTTTCATAAATGCATGCTTGAACATGATTTTGTTCACGAGGATGTCTTAATCAAGATGTTCAGATTTTATTTAGAAGAACATGCTCGTGAATGGTGTCAATCCCTTCCCGCTACTAGCATTCATTCTTTGAAGGATTTTAATACTGTTTTTCATCATCATTATCAAAGATTTTATCCGGTAGATCTTCTATTTGAAAATTGTTGCGAGAAATATGAATTGCATGATGAGATTGAAGATATAGATAGAGAAGAATTGGTCCCTCACAATCTTCATTAGTTCTCTAACGATCTTCAAGATGATAGGTTTTCCCATAAATATGAACTAGAAGTGGATAATGAAGAAGTTGAAGGTTCTTCTATCATCATTAATTCTAATTATTATAAACCTAAATATTTGGTATCTTTAGATACAAAACACAATGACCAGTTGACTTTTGGTCAAATTCCAATGGAAATCAGTAAGGGAAATCCATAGCTTTTAGATTTGCAGATAAAGGAAACTATGCCAACCATGAAGAACTGGATTTGCAGAGATCATCTATTTCCAAGGAGGAACAACAAGAGGACTATCTTTCTCTTTATGTACCCGTTACTTCAAATCTAGATAAAAAGATGATAATAACAAGGAATATCATGCTAATTATTTTTCAAATCATTATTTCTATGATGAATGTGAATCTGACCCAGGAATTAAGGGAAATGATCAAAGGTTATCAAATCTGTCCACTATATTTTCTCCTGCATCAAAGGTCGAGAAGTAGTTTGAAGAGCCCTTGGTTTCCATTCTTGAGCCAAAGTTTAAAAAGAACAGCAATGGAGAGGAAGAGAATGATTCACTTTATGATGAATATGATGAAGAAATTGAAGTTTTAGATTGGAAGTTTCATGATCAGCAAAAACCGATTGTAGGTGAATTATATTCCAATCTTTTTATTGAACAAGAAAAAGTTTTGAATTGACTTGACTCTCAAATTGATAGCAGCCAGACTGTAGACACTTTGAATATAATATTGGATGTGTCTAATAGCCATGGCCATGATAACTTTGTTTCTCAAAACCATTATGAAAATATGCCAATTTTTTATGGATATAAAGAATTACTACAACCATTCTTTCAGCCCTCATTAGTTAAGCAGCACTCTTTAGAAATCAGTCAGCTTGAGTTAGTGGGAGATATAAAACAGGATAACCTCAATAGAGTCGAAGATTTTATATATTGTTCTCTTATTGCATTATCTCATAGAATATTGAGAATTGAAGACACCCATTTGCAGTCCATTCTTTTTGAACAACATGAAGGAATAATTTTGCATGAGTTTCATGATCCTATGGCTTCTTGGATGGAGTTTTATTTTTCAAAGGTTTCTAATGCTCCAGATTTTGGCATACTTCCTATTTCCAGCCGTAAGTGTTATAGCTGATTTCACCACTCCAGGTGAATCACACTTTGTATGGCCTTCCCCTGTCCCGCTGCAGACTCTTTAGACCCCATGGACCATTTTTTGTCATTTGATGTTTCCTTGACCATCCCTAAAAACATGTAAAAAATGATACATGCGACTTTTAAACCTATAACAGTGCATATACACGGGTTTGACCACTAAAACCGCATACATTGGGATGTGTACAAAATCCAAATCCTTTTGGAGTTTTCCTTGACATGGATCCGACTCACTTGACTCCTGTCCTTCCATATGCCTTGAGATCGCTTGGATTCAACCTTTCATTACCCCTTTGAAAAGCTATATAAGGAACCCTTTGGTGCATTGAAGGCATAAGAGAGAATTGAGAGCAAAGAAACTATAGTCCATTGTTTCCGGAACTTATGCTTGAGTCTGCATCCCTTTGTCCCTTGGAGCACTTTTATGTTCTTCCCAAGCTTGCTTTTGCTTGTGAGATTGCTATCAAGAGATGGAGGATTGAAGTGGTGGAGGCCCAAGTGGGGGATTCAGTTTCTCCAGTTCACAGATGTGCCATCAGAGGTTGTATCTTGTAATCTCTGATTTATATTAATAGAAATATCTTTTCTTGTCCAATAATGTGTGTTTGAATGAATATTTTATCCATTGGATTATGTCAAATGATTATACATTATCGATTATATATGATAGAATAGATCTAACACCATGATATATAGAATGCTTGTATTGTTTACTTGTTGTTGAGGAAGTAATCTATCAATTAAACTTGAAGTTGGAAAGCTCAACAGGGATCTACTTCAACCGTCTAGAATAAGGCACGAGGCTTGATCCTTTAGTGTTAGACATTTAATTTCTATTGCATATTGGAAAGGATGGATTTCTGGAGTCAAGCTATCTGTTGTGGTACCCCAAGCCATAGGAATTTCTCTCCGTAACAGAATTGGCGACTCTGCTGGGGAGTTCCTAGTAGTTGTCCTTTGGGGGTTGTTTTATCAGCATTGAATGAATTTGAATTGCTCTTTCTCTCTTGTTTCTGTGTCGGGTCTGGGGGCATGTATGCCTGGTAGTGTCTGATTGGTGTGAAGTTTGTCTCAGCCTATCTGTTTGCCTTGATTTTATGCACCTTTCTTCCTGTACGCGAGTTTTTAACTCACAGTTGCGTATACACGTGGGTTTCTCTTCAACTTCCATGTATACACACGGGTTTACTGCGAACAATCATGTATGACATTGATTTTGCCTTTTTGGGGAATTTAAATGGTTGTTGGGTGAAGTTTGATGTTTGCTGAGTCCCCTTTGGAACTGCCTGAGTCTGTTTATACCTCTGTTTCTGACCAAAAATGTTTTTTTAGGATAAATTTTTTTTTAAAAGAAGGTTCTTGTCATGGCATTTCCGATTTTTTGTTTGAGATTAGTGCATTAGAGTTATTTTACCTTAGTAATTTTCTTGATTGCTGTTTGTGTGTGCTTACAGAGTCTAGGGGTCATAGAATCATTCTTTTTCTTTTTGCATCTCTTTTTATTTCAAAAAATCCAAAAACATTTTCTTATAATCATGCATTGCATTTTGCATTTTGCATTATACTTGCACTAGATTTGCTTTGGAGTATTAGTTAGGACTTCATATGGGAAAGATTGCATTCATCATTTGAAGAAAAATTGTGCATTTCACGTAGTAGCATAGCATGTTTTCATGCACACAATGCATTTGAATTGATTGTTAGTTGTGCATTTTACTTCATGTTGTGTCATAACACCATTAGTTGCACGACCATATCCTGTTTTTGAGTAATAAATCCAATTAAAATCAACGCTAAATTTAAATGAATTACACACTTTTCTGTTATAGGGTGCACCAACAAGCTTAGGTTTTAGGATCTTGGAATAGTTCATTGTAAGTAAATTCTCCAAGATCACCAAACAAAAACATGTATGTGTTTGTCCAGGTGAGTGTGTGAAATCCTTGGTATAACCAGTGTTTCTTAAGATCCTCCTCTCAAAAGGGAGTTAAGCACGAGGCAGTGTGAGCGGTTATTGATTGGGATGACCCCTAGTCATAACTAAGTAGCACCGGAGATATTTCCAGGATTGCATTCGTATCCGGGGGCTCTTTCGAGAGTTTCAAGCTTTACTACCCTGCCCATACGGTCAATCCTGCCTGCGAGTGTCCGCCTGAGCATTGATTATATTGAGGTGACCTTAGTGGCCTTACCTAGGATATTGAGGGGTACTTTGCATGGGCTATTCTGCGGGTGTCCCAGCCAGGTTGGGGTCAGACAGCACAGTTTCTTTATGCGTTGAGGCTGAGGTCCACAATAATTGGTTACATACCTCCACTTGTTGTGTATGGGAGTCTCAAGCCTCTCCTAGGCGAGACATACTTGCTTCATTTGGGAGCTCACTTATCCAACCCTTGTTTGCTTGCATTTGGCTTTAGATTTTATTAGTGATTTCTCTATGCATGATAGTTGGCCTAGGGTTTACATAAATAGAGAGTCTTTTCTATTTTTTGAATCATTTTGGATTCGGGTGCGACTCCTCGCCGTTCTCGTCGTTTAGCAGGACTTCTGCCTTCTACTTCTCCTCCTATTTTGGGAGAGAGAGCTAGATAGTCCAGGAGGACTATTTCACACATTGATTCACACACCATGAGAGACCATTTAGAATTTATTCCTAAACCACCTTCTCCCATTCATGTAGACGATGGGGATTTTACTCCTACTTACGATCCTTCACCCGACTTGGCTGAGTTAGGTCCTATGATTTTTGAGATAGGAACCATGCATGATAGACCTACTCACTCTAGGGTTGATTCCCCATTGACACGTTACTGGTATGGAATGCCGGAGGATGTCGAGACTCATTCTGAACCCACCAGCACTAGCTATGGTAGTTATGGTATGTCTGGTTTTTCTACACATGATTTGGCATTTCATGTTGTTGTAGCTACAACATTTTCCCAAAATTCCAAAAAAATTTGGGACCCTCCTTTTGCTTAGATTAGTTTGTTTTTCTTCTTTGATTCATTCTAATGATTTTTTCAGAAAAACCTTTCTAATGCTTTGGATTGATCTACCACTTGTTTTAGTTTTTCCTCTAACGCTTGAAACAATCCACTGCATGTTCAAACTTTATCGTTGCTTTTAATTATGTTTTCAGCACGTTTGAATCAAAGGTTTATTTGGTTGGTGCTCCCGCCGTTGCGAAAAAATAACAAGTTTTGGGCTTCGTTATTTTTCTCCGATGCATTTGGATTAATTGGCCATTTTGTTGGTTTTGCATCAGAACTTTTTGTCCTTTGGTCTCCGTCGTTGTGGATGGAGGACCGCTAATTCTTCCGATCGTCGCTTTGACTTTCCGGACCCCGCTTTGTTATTTTCGCCGATCTATAAGTTTACGTTGCTGCCGTTGCGGAAGAAAGAAACTCTAACCTTGCCAATATTCCATTGGTTTTCTCTTCCGATTCAAACCTTCCAGGCTTCGTTATTTTTCTTCGATGCATTTGGATTAATTGGCCATTTTGTTGGTTTTGCGTCAGAACTTTTTGTCCTTTGGTCTCCGCCGTTGCGGATGGAGGACCGCTAATTCTTCCGATCGTCGCTTTGACTTGCCGGACCCCGCTTTGTTATTTTCGCCGATCTATAAGTTTACGGTGCTGCCGTTGCAGAAGAAAGAAACTCTAACCTTGCCGATATTCCATTGGTTTTCTCTTCCGATTCAAACCTTCCATAGCGGACTGTGATATCCTTTATGCCTCCGCTGTTGCGGCTCCCATTTCTCTATCACTCCGATTCACTATCGCTCTGATTCGCTATTGGTTTGTTTCCCGGTTATCCCTGTGGATAGACTAGTGTTTTGGTCACCCGACGTTGCGAAAGGAATTATCTTGCACCCTCCGATCCAGAGTTGTCCGTCGTTCGATATTTTGTTCCCCGCCGCATGTGGTTGACTATATATAGGTATGGGGTCGGGTTTGTTTATTATTCTATTACTATTGTTGTTTCGACTTTCCCACTGTCGCTCTCATTGTGCTGTCATTCTCTCAAACTTGCAAGGACCCCATTGTTGGTACCCACGTCCAGGTGGCTCAACTGTGGAAGCTTAACCTCCCTTCTTCCCGCTGTCCATGGAGCGTTTCCAGGTAGGCTCCTCATTGCATTATCCCGTTCTGTTCGAAGCGGTTGGTTGAATTTTTCTACAGTTAGGTTTTTGTTGCGACCATTTCCCTTCGCCCCGTCGTTCACTTGCATATATAATTATGGATTTGTATCGTAGCTATCCGTGGGAAGGCGTTGGTCCATAGGGTGTTTTACTTCGTGGCTTTTCATTATGCAACCCTGCACTTAGAGAGTTAGGGGTTTGGTACAGATGGCCATTGCGCTGTCTGCACCAATCCTCCCGTATTATGATGTTTTGCAGGGGAATGATTTCATGGCCTTCCTGTGGCACTTGGAATGGTTTCCCCCCCCCCCCCCCCCTTTTTTTTGTTTTCGTGCTACCCGCCTTGTCAAACCACAGTCGTGTTTCGCAGCGCTGTTCCGCGAAAAATTGGTTCACGATTGGTTTCGAACACAAGCCGATGGAGGGGTATTTATCACTGCATATTGTTATTGACCATAGGTTGCATTGACGGTGTTTCTTCCTAAAAAAACACCGTGAGAACTTGCATAATTTCCAATGTCTTTCCCGCACAGCGCGATGAGCATGGCGCTCGCAGATAGGCCAAGTTTCCTTCATTTTTATGTAGATTTGCTACCCACTCGCTGTTGTTGATAGAATTGTTTTAGTAGCAGATAGCGGTGTTAGATTGCACACCTTTTACTTCATTTAACTAATTGATGTCAGGGTAAACATATTTAATGTGAAATGCTGCACATGTTGTCTCAATGTTGCAATGTAGTCAGGAATGTCTTAACAATGATAATTGCATGTATAACAGGAAGATTTTGAATTCAATATGTCAAAGCAATAGAAGAAGAAGGCCCTTGTGGTCGAAGAGGACCTTGAAGTGGAAGTTATTACCAAAACTGAATACATTTATGAAGACACCAAGTGTATATCCAGTGTAGAACCTGAGTATCAATGGGGAGAGCTATACAGGCTGATCACGCGCCGAGAGGTGCCTGATATGGGCTTGGAAGAAGAGGGCATATATGCCAATATAAAGAGATCTTCACTGATGAATATTTCCACTAGACCAGAGCTATTCCCATGCTCTGAAGTAATTGGTTGGATTCTTCCCTGGGCAGATGTCACCACAATGATCCTGGAGAATGTCAACAAATAGGGCTACGCTACCTATAGCCCTATATATGTAGCCCTGGCCTACCACCTACCAGAAGCACAAGTATTTTTGTTCGATGATTGGTTGAACAAAATTAGAATGGACCTTGTGGAGACCCTTAAAAGAATGCTGTTATCTGGAAAACATTTAAGAACCAGGGCAACAGGATAGTATGACACAGCAAGCTTAAGGGCCCCGTACAGGTTCATAGATTTAATGCTTAACAGGATTTTTGGAAGAGCTCATGGCAGGCTCTTCAAATTAGAATGGATACCAATTATTTTTTATGTTGCAACCTAGGGGACCATTTTCAACTGGGCCAACATTGCATTGAATAGTCTTTCAGCCTGCATGGCCTTGGCTTTGGGAGGAGTGTCCCATAAGAGATCTGAATTCTATATGAGTTCCATACTTGTCGATTGTATATTGTGAAATCAACCTTTCCTTGGCCTCAGGTGCATCTGGGATAGGGAAAGGATGCCTATTTACACTGCATACAAGCCACTGTGGGCACACAAGTACCACAGTCATTACTGAGAAATCTGTGAACAGTTCATCATGCCACTGTATATGCTCATTTTCTTGAAGGAGTGTGACTGCATGTCAGAAGAGGCATTGCGGGTTATTGAGGAGTATGCAGATTATTATTTGACCGAGGATGGCCTATACTTCAGAATGTTCGGAGGTTCCAGAGCACCCTCCCTACTGCCCAGATACGCCACTTACTACATCATTCACAAGGAAGCAGTTAGGAAAGTCTTCCTGGATGGCATAGGAAGCTTTCTGTTTGAGCATAAGAAGGCTGCCTATCCTCCTTTGCCCTTCAAGTTAGGAGGTTACAGGTTCACCAGAGTGAAGAAAGCTGATGAGTTTATAGAAGAGTTGGAAAGGTTTCATTTTGGGAAGATGCCCTTCCATAGAAGTGACTCCCGCAGTAAAGTAGCTGAACATTGTAAAAAAAACAATGTACATTTTGAATACACCCACCATTGGGATAGAGAAGAATCTATCTTCCGAAGTGCATTAAACATAATAGCTTTGAGGAGAAGATTCAAGAAGAAGATCACCACCAAAGGTGGGAAGGGAGATGAACAAGCAAAAGCTGAGGAAGAATCCAAGAGAAGAAATGAGGAAGCCCAAAGGCTAGCACAAGAAGCTGCAGGGTGGTTGCAGGGAGAGGAAGAAGAAAAAAGAAGAGCTGCCCAAGAAGTAGCCAAAAAGGTAGAAGAAGATGCTAGGAATGAAAAAGAAGAAAAGAAAAGAAAGCTTGATGAGGAGCTATAGAAGCAAGAAGCAGAGAGGCTAAAGATGACATAGACAGAGACAGAACAATCAACCTCTGACACAGCTAGAGGAAAGACACAGGACATGGAGAACCCCAAGGTTCAGGACCTAGAAGTACCTGCTGCCAGCACCCCTAGACAATCTGTGGTCCCCACCCTTAAACTGGTCCCTTTCGTATAGAAGGTGGGTGAAGAAATACCTGATTTTAACACTGTGTTATATGACAGGGAGACAAAGAGGATAGTGAAGAGAATATAAAAGAAGGTTGAAACTGGAGGTCTGCCCAGGAAAATGATAACGGATACACCCGTTGTGTTTGGAACAGACCGAGATCCAAGATTCACCATTAGAGTCGGAGCTGCACTGATTCACACCTTGGAAGACAATGTGGAAAGGATTATGATAGACTTGGAGCAATCCAAGAAGTCCTCTGCTCAACTGAAAGACACATTGAGAAAGGAGAGAGAAGAAAGCAATAGGCTAAAGAGGAAGTATGAGGACATGAAAAGGGAGATGAGGTCCTCAAAAGATGAACTGCAACTCCTCCAAACAGAGAGACAAGCTAGCGAAGCTGTACAAGAGCGTCTGGAGAAAATACAGCAGGAGTATCAAGAACTAAATGTGGAGAGGGAACAACTACTGGAAAGGATAGAAGACTTAGAGCTGCAAAAAACCACCTAGGAGGCAAATCAAAAAGCAAGCTCAAGAACAAGAGAGGAAAATTCAAGAGCATATCTATTCTCTAACAATTGCTCTAGAGGCTGCAAAAGAGCAGCAGGACAATCTCCAACCCTTCAAAGAGCATGTGCTGGCGCAAAAGGCCAAGATGCTGCAACTGCAAACCGCCATAGAAGAAGAGAGGTGCAGATAGATGGCTGATTAGAGGAGATTCTGGAGACTTCCTCTTATTTCGTTGATAGATCTCAGGATGTCCTGGAAGTCCTAAGAGAAAGAATGACAAGGCTGGAAAATAATGAAGAAACTCTAGCAGAGCTGCCATCAAAGGATCAACAGGCCCTCAAGCGGGATTATGACTTATTAGAATTTGCTATAAACACCGCAGAGGATTTCAAAAAAGCAGTTAAAAAGATGAAAGGAGCCTGCACAGAGTTCTTTAGGAGGCTCCTGATTACCTATAACCGATGCCAAGTAGAGGCAGAGCAGAGGCTAGATGTTTTCCTGGACCACAACTCATTTATGGAGATGTTGCAGAAGAGGTATCAAGAGGAAGAAACAAAATTACAGCATATTAAGGCCCTTGATGATCAAATATTAAGAAGTGAAGTAGATCATTCCACCATCAGTGTGCAGTTATTGGAGGATCAACTTCATTTGAGTGCAGCCAGGATTGAGGCCATAAAGAATCAGGCAGCGAAGTTTGAGATAAACATCCAACTTTTGGAACCTTGTGCATTTGAAGGAATCGCCTCTGAGGCTTTGGTGTGGAAGAAATTTTTGGATACCCAAGTGGGGCCCTCTTTGTGAATAATCATTCACTTTTATATGTAACGATTTTGTAAACATTAGAGGAACGTGAAATTTTGGGGAGGCAAAGAGTTGGGAAGCCCAAAATTCATTTTTGGGCATCCCAACAGTCTCATCTTTTGTATAAATGTAAAAGAATTGGAGGAAAAAAAGGGGGGCTTTTTCCCAGTTAGACATGAAAAGAGATATTGTAAGAACAACTACTTTTATTTGCAATAAAGAATTATTGTTTGCCTGTGGGAGAAAGATTGGTGGGAATTTCAAACGTTATGCTGTGGATGGTGGAAAGATGAACTATTTTGTTTTTCCAGCTTTTATCCATCAACCGTGAGATCGTTCTAACTCCTAGAGCCTATGTTCTTGTTTAAATGATTTCTGGTTTATTTTGTGGAAATACCACCATGAGTAATGCATGTTGTTCATAAAACAATTGGCTATCTAATTGTCGAAATATCTTTAATCGTTCATCCTCGGGGATAGATAGATAGATAGATAGATAGGTAGATAGTTAGTTTTCTTTTATTACTGCATATGTGATTGAGATGCTTGTGAGTTCTAAGATGAGAGGTAAGAACCTGCGCATCACGTTGTGACTGCTCCTTGAATCCTTATCACCCTGTATAGTTAAATAGGCACTTGCATGTCATACTTAAGTCAAAAAATACAAAAATACACGGTGGACCAGGACGCAACTGGTAAAACCTTTGTTTTTGTTACTTTGACCTACGTTAGCCAGACCACAAAATGGATGGATTCCCCATACCAAATAGTCACGGGCTAGTTGGGAATGTTGACTGGGGAGAATCCCTTGCTGTTGTTTCCTACAAATTTCCAGGCCTCAACAGTTTCTGGCACTAGAAGGAGGGCCGCCAGTGTATGGCTGTCCGTGGAAACCTATTTTCCCAAGATTACCCCACCAGCAAATATTTGAAAGCTTTTGACCTGACCCAAGCCCTCACAGATTTTGGTTCTACCTTTGAATAAAGTAAGCCCAGTTTCATCTTACGGTTTGTCAGACTCCTGTTCGTTCACCTTTCTCATGGCTGGTGTAAATGTGAATCAGACCAACCCTCTACCAGCTTGGAGAGCTAGATCACCTTTGGACCTCACACCTCCATTGCATAACCTACCTCAAGCTTTTGATAAGCTGCTGCCTAAGTTTGATCCTAATGAAAAGACTGTTGTAGATGACCACTTGCAAAGTTTCTATTTAGCAGTAGAAGGGTTAAGGGCTGGGGAGTATGAAGATGTTGTCTGTAGATTATTCATGTATACCCTTAAAGGAGCAGCATCATCCTGGTATTTTGGTTTGCCTGCAAACTCTATTCCTAATTGGGACACTTTCGAAAGGATTTTCAAAGGTAAATACGCAGCCCCAAAGACCCATGCCTCACTGATTAAAGGTCTTGGTTTGTTAAAAAAAGAGAAGAATGAGAAGGTACATAGTTTCACTCAAAGATTTTCAACATACCTAAAGAAATTTTCTGAAGCTGACAGAACCTCTGACAAGGTCTTAATTGAATATTTCACCTCTACCCTAGGACCTGAATTAGCTATGTTTGCAAAAATGAAAGAACGACCCATGTTGGCAGAGACTTATGAAGAAGCAGAAAGGGTAGAGGATGAAAAGGAAAGTGTAGCATATTATCCCAATCTACCCGAAGAGAAAACTACCAGGAGAAGAGCCTTATTGCTGTCTAAACCTAAAGATGAACAATCACATGATTATCAGGGAATGCTGAAAATGATTTAGAAATTATCCAATCAAATAATAGATCTGGAGAAAGAGAGGGAAGTTCAGAGAACTTACAAACCCTACTACCCAAAAAGAGAGGATAGCAACCAATGGAAAATACCTCCACCGAATTTTATTCTATTACTATTGCTGTTTCGACTTGCCCACTGTCACTCTCGTTGTGCTGTCATTCTCTCGAACTTGAAAGGACCCCATTGTCGGTACCCATGTCCAGGTGACTCAACTATGGAAGCTTGACCACCCTTCTTTCTGCCGTCCACGCAGCGTTTCCAGGTAGGCTCCTCATTGCATTATCCCGTTCCGTTCGAAGCGGTTGGTTAAATTTTTCTACGGTTAGGTTTTTGTTGCGATCGTTTCCCTTCACCCCATTGTTCACTTGAATATATAATTATGGATTTGTATCGTAGCTGTCTGTGGGAAGGCATTGGTCCATAGGGTTTTTTACTCCACGGCTTTTCGTTATGCAACCCTGCGCTTAGAGAGTTGGGGTTTTGGTGCAGACGGCCATTGCATTGTCTGCACCAATCTGCCCGTATTATGATGTTTTGCAGGGGAAGGATTTCATGGCCTTCCTATTGCACTTGGAATGGTTGCCCCCTCCCCCCCCCCTTTTTTCATTTTTGTGCTACCCACCTCATCAAACCACAGTCGCGTTTCACCGCGCCGTTCCACACAAAAATCGGTTCACGACCAGTTTCGAACCCAAGCCGGTAGAGGGGTATTTATCACTGCATATCATTATTGACCATAGGTTGCATTGACGGTATTTCTTCCTGAAAACACATCGTGAGAACTTGCATAATTTCCACTATATTTCCCGCGTAGCGTGATGAGCATGGCGCCCGCAGATAGCCCAAGTTTCCTTCATTTTTATGTAGATTTGCTCCCCACTCGCTGTTGTTGATAGAATTGTTTTAGTAGCAGATAGCGGTGTTAGCTTGCACACCTTTTACTTCATTTAACTAATTGCTGTCAGGGTAAACATAGTTAAAGTGAAATGCTGCACATGTTGTCTCAATGTTGCAATGTAGTCAAGAATGTCTTAACAATGATAATTGCATGTATAACAGGAAGATTTCGAATTCAATATGTCAAAGAGACAGAAGAAGAAGGCCCCTGTGGTCGAAGAGGACCTTGAAGTAGAAGTTATTACCAAAACTGAATACATTTATGAAGACACCAAGTGTATATCCAGTGTAGAACCCGAGTATCAATGGGGAGAGATATACACGCTGATCACACGCCGAGAGGTGCCTGATATGGGCTTGGAAGAAGAGGGCATTTATGCCAATATAGAGAGATCTTCATTGATGAATATTGCCAACATTAGAATGGACCTTGTGGAGACTCTTAAAAGAATGTTGTTATCTGGAAAACATTTAAGAACCAAGGCAACAGGAGAGTATGACACAGCAAGCTTAAGGGCCCCATACAGGTTCATAGCTTTAATGCTTAACAGGATTTTTCGAAGAGATCATGGCAGGTTCTTCATAGATTTAATGCTTAACCTTTGTTTTTGTTACTTTGACCTACATTAGCCAGACCACAAAATGGATGGATTCCCCATACCAAACAACCACGGGCTAGTTGGGAACGCTGACTGGGGAGAATCCCTTGCTGTTGTTGCCTGCGAATTTCCAGGCCTCAACAGTTTCTGGCGCTAGAAGGAGGGCCGCTAGTGTATGGCTCATTAGAGGAATTTTGGGGTCTAAAATGGGCCTCCTAAGGAAAATAATAAAATAATAGTTAAAATAATAAAATAATAGTTAAAATAATAAAATAATATTGATTAATTTTGGAGGAAGAAAGAAAAAAACTACTTTTTGTGTTCGTATTTTCGACATATCTCCTTGTGTTTTTACTCAAATTTCGATCGGGAGAGCTCGTTGGATGCGAAATTTGATTCTGCATCCAATGAGTACCCACACTACATACTTTTGACAGACCTCGCTACCACAAAAACAAGAAATACCTGAAAAAATGTGATGATGATGTCATCATCACATTTTTTCAGGCATTTCTTGTTTTTGGGGTAGCATGGTCCGTCAAAAGTATGCAGTATGGGTACTCATTGGATGCAGAATCAAATTCTACATCCAACGAGCTCTCCCGATTGAAATTTGAGTAAAAACACAATGAGATATGTCGAAAATACGAACAAAAAAAGTAGTTTTTTTTAATGACAAATATGTCAATTCAACCATTATGGTTGACTTATTTTATTGAAATTCTATTGGTTCTTGAATTGCAACTCACAAAAACTTATTTTGGCACGTTTTCTTATAAGGCCCATTTTAGACCCCAAATTTCCTCTAATGGGCCGTGGAAACCTATTTTCCCAAGAGTACCCCACCAGCAGATATTTGAAAGCTTTTGACCTGACCCAAGCCCTCACAGATTTTGGTTCTACCTTTGAAACAAGTAAGCCCAGTTTCATCTTATGGTTTGTCAGACTCCTGTTCGTTCACCTTTCTCATGGCTGGTGTAAATGTGAATCAGCCCAACCCTCTACCGGCTTGGAGAGCTAGATCACCTTTGAACCTCACACCTCCGTTGCATAACCTACCTCAAGCTTTTGATAAGCTGCTTCCTAAGTTTGATCCTGATGAAAAGACTGTTGTAGATGACCACTTGAAAAGTTTCTATTTAGTAGTAGAAGGGTTAAGGGATGGGGAGTACGAAGATGTTGTTTGTAGATTATTTATGTATACCCTTAAAGGAGCAGCAGCATCCTTGTATTTTTGTTTTCCTGCAAACTCTATTTCTAATTGGGACACTTTCAAAAGGATTTTCAGAGGTAAATACGCAGCCCCAAAGACCCATGCCTCTCTGATTAAAGGTCTTGGTTTGTTAAAAAAAGAGAAGAATGAGAAGGTACATAGTTTCACTCAAAGATTTTCAACATACCTAAAGAAATTTTTTGAAGCTGATAGACCCTCTGATAAGGTCTTAATTGAATATTTCACCTCTACCCTAGGACCTGAATTAGCTATGTTTGCCAAAAAGAAAGCACGACCCATGTTGGCAGAGACTTATCAAGAAGAAGAAAGGGTAGATGCTGAAAAGGAAAGTGTAGCAGATTATCCTGATCTACCTGAAGAGAAAACTACTAGGAGAAGAGCCTTATTGCTGTCTAAAACTAAAGATGAACAATCACATGATTATCAGAGAATGCTGAAAATGATTCAGAAATTATCAAACCAAATAATAGATCTGGAGAAAGAGAGGGAAGTTCAGAGAATTTACAAACCCTACTACCCAAAAAGAGAGGATAGGAACCAATGGAAAATACCTCCACCAAATTTACCATCAATGAACATAACAGAAGTAGGGGGGGATAATTTCTACACTTTTCACCAACAACCTCATTCTGAAAAGAAGTGTCCCCAATTGTTAAATTCGATGACATTGGTGATGAATAAGCTGCTGGACTCTAAATTCACTAAAGACAGTGGTAAGGAAGGAGAGAAAAACCAGACCATAGAGAAACAAGATGATGATACCATGTTCTTATGGAATGGTAGCTCGCTTTTCAACACATAAGAGAATGATTTTAAATCTGAATGCACACCAATAGCAACAAAATATACGGACCTAGAAATTAAAGACAATGCAATAATTTAGAAGATTAAAAAATTGCAAGAGACGGTCAAGAGACAAATTAATGTAAATATTAAAGATAAAACACCTAAAGTCACCACTGTCAACCAGGAAACCGAGCCGATCAGTGAGCCTGTCAAACTTGTGGAAGAATAGCCAGGTGTTGATCAAGGAAACAATGAAGAAATTAAGGAGCTTAAAGAGGATATACCCACTCAAAACCAACCAGGAGAAGAAGACAAAGAACCAGGTTGGGAAGAAAAAGTTGAAACCCCACCTTTTCTTTTGAGCCTAGAAATGCTGAATCATAATGTGCATAATTGCTTGGTAGACTCTGGATCATCGGTGAATGTTATGCCACTTGAGGTTTGCAAAAATATTAATGGACAGCCAGAGTCCACAGCATGGGAAGTAGTGCAATTAGATAGCTCAGGTGTCAAAGTAGTGGGAGAAATGAAAAATGTTCTCATTCGCTTTTTTGCAAATAACAAGATATGTCAATTTATTGACATTATGGTGGCTGACATTCCAGGTGGATATGGGCTTTTCTCAACCGAGATTGGTCTACCAGATTAAAAGGTTATTTTGCTTCAGATTGGTCTCATTTATTCTTACCTCTCACCGGTACCCCAAATTAGATTAGAATTTTGAGAGAATATTACATGAAGCACACTATCACTAAGCTAGGAGAAGGTAATGAATCCACTGATTCTATCCTGGGAAATTATCTAACCAAGCTTAAGCTAAAACATCATACCTCAGGAAAGGCCAGTTCTAGAATTGACACTCAGCCTTAGCTCCTTCAACTTCCTCAGGCTGATAAAGATGACTGTAGACTAGTGGACATGGTTTCGATTTCAAAAATGGTACACTTAGACCATGGTTAGATTTTTGGCCCACACTATAGCCTAGCCCTTCGACTCATTGGATTAATTTTTTTTTAAGGGCGGGCACACATTTTCTTTTCTTTTTGCTTTTTGTACATAAATAAATTGATGGTTTTTCTTTAATGCTTTGATGTTGTTTCTTTTGTTGATTAATTTGATGTTGTTTTTGTTTGATTTTGGCTTTCTCTCACTTTAATGCTTTGTTGCTAGTTCTTTTGGTTTTGAATAAAGAGGCAAAATTTTGGTTGCAATGGAAACATCAGGGTTCTTAGTTAACTGAAATATGGAGTAAAAGACTGTGCTTTTGAAATATAAAATGTCTTCTAGTAGAAGTGTTCCGAATTGGCCATGCATTCATTGAAATTCCACTTAAACCCTGTAAATAACTCATAATTAATAGGTCTGGAGCACTATTTCGAGGCACCATCCATTTCACATCTAAATGTCCAAGGGAGTGACAGCAAAGGGCCCACGGAAGGGAAGCAAGGTAAATAGTATATCATATATAAATGATCTCATGCCATGATTTCAGAAAAGATACAAGCTATCAAGAGTCAAAACTCCTTAAAGAAAAATATATATCAAAGAAAAGTATCAAAAACATGAATTTCAAATTGCCACAAGTTCCTCTCCGTCCGTGAGATGAAAAGTAAATTCTTCTCTCACACAAAAGGACACTATGGATAGAGGAGCCTGAATAAAATTCAGAAAGAAAGGCAGATGGAGGACTCACAAGAACTAAAGTTCAAATAGCACAAAAGTGCAATTGGAATGGGAATGAGGAACAAATGGATAATGCTGTTTACTATATGTTACAATCATGTGGTGTCCAAGATATAAACTACCTAAGGATGGGTAAAATAAATCTCACTTATTTGGACTCAAAAGAGTTATTCAGACTTGCAAATATTTCTGATGTTACCATTTCCCAAAGAATGGATTACTTCTCAATGATTTGGATGCATAGGTTGGCCAGTTTGGGAATACAAACATCTAGAAGATATCAAATTTTATTCAGACGGTCTTGCACTGGGAAGAAGTTAAGTCAGAAATATGGGGTTCACCAGGTAGCCGCCAATTGTTGCAGCTGCAACATTTTCCCAAAATTCCAAATTTTTTTGGGACCCTCCTTTTTCTTATATTAGTTTGTTTTTCTTCTTTGATTCGATCTAATGATTTTTTCAGAAAAACCTTTCTAATGCTTTCTCGGACCACAACTTGTTGGAGCAAAGTCCCACAACTACAGGAAAAGCTGCCATTTTGGTGGATAGACAGTTTGGTGAAGATGAAGAGATAAGGTGAAGCTACGACGCCGTAGCATGTTTCTAGCTGTAGAGCAGAGCCGAAAAATGTGACTGTTGAAACAGAGAAGTCAAAGAAGATGACAATACCTGAGCAGCCGAGAAGAGAGAGCTCAACCATTGCATTGAAGGAAGTGGTGAATACAAGAGGGCTCAGCTACCCTCATAAAGTAAAATGAGCAACGAGGCCAAGGTATTGAAGACAAAGGACAAAAGATGGGAAGCGATGCATAGTACCCATGGTCAGTGCCGGGAAGCATGGAAGACTATAGAGAGCAGTGGTGTGACAAAAAGAGGCTACCCCAAGTACATATACGTCGATTGTCACTAGTTAGGGTTTGGGTTACTGTTGGGACAGGCCCATAGTGTTGTAAAGGCGAGACCTTTGGGCCACCTATAAAGGGATGTAATTTGTATTGTAAAAGGTTAGCATTTTGGGCATTTTAGGCCATCCAGCTAGTCATATTATCAGTAGTCTTTTAGCTTACTGTTATTTTGTATTGTAACAATCCGTAGGGATTGATAGAGAGAGAGAGAGAGAGAGAGAGTAAGAGCATATTGTAAGAAGGAAATATAGAGATAGAGAAGAGATCTAGGAGAGAAGGGCTCCAGGCTGAGTGCGGAGTTACCCAGAAGATCTCTAGCTGCATATGCAGTGCAGCAGAACTGTGTACCTCTCTCAAGTTATAATATAGAAACACAGTTCTGTGGACATAACTTCCATACTGGAAGTGAACCACGTAAAAACCAGAGTGTTATGTGTTTGATTCATGTGATTGTACTTACTTGTTATATCTGTCATTCATTACATGAACTTTGCTTACAGTAAATATATGTATGTGTATGTTATTCAATTCATAGCATAATAACATGATAAATGCAAGTTGAAGTCTTTAAGCATTCTGTATAAGAGCCTATCTGAGTCTCCCCTAAGACAGTTAAGAGTCGCAGTATAAAACAGCTTTGCGCATTGTGTCCAGTAAGTTAACACCAATAAGATAAGTACGCTGAGTCGCAGCAGTAGGATATCGCGGGGAGGTGATATCGCACCAGCAGAGGAGCTGTGGTGCGTGATACCATGGGTTGAGGAGCAAGTGTAGGACAGATTTAGGTGTTTCCCTGGGTGAGGCGATGCGATAGAGGTTGGAGTCATTGCGAGCAAGAGGAAAACTGCGCATCGCACTGCAGAAAGGAAAGAGCGGTCTCGCGAGTTAAGAAGGGATACGAGACGCGCATAGGATGCCATACAGAACTTGGTCGAGACACTTGAGTCCTCGACCAACCCATTAGGATCGCTTTGGGTGAGACTTCAGGCCGCTCAGCGGTCTATCGCCGAAAGGGCCAGTGAGCTAGGGGTGTTGTTGGTTCATCATAGTAAACCCGAGTCTGCCCAGACGACCAACACAACTCATTTGTGGAGATGTTGCAGAAGAGGTATCAAGAGGAAGAAACAAAATACAACATATTAAGGCCCTTGATCATCAAATCTTAGGAAGTGAAGTAGATCATTTTGCCATCAATGTGCAGTTATTAGAGGATCAACTTCATTTGAGTGCAGCCAGGATTGAGGCCATAAAGAATCAAGCAGTGAAGTTTGAGATAAACATCCAATTTTTGGAAACTTGTGCGTTTGAAGGAATCGCCTCTGAGGCTTTGGCGTGGAAGAAATTTCTGGATACCCAAGTGGGGCCCTCTTCATGAATAATCATTCACTTTTATATGTAACGATTTTGTAAACATTAGAGGAAAGTGAAATTTTGGGGAGGCGAAGATTTGGGAAGCCCAAAATTCATTTTTGGGTAGCCCAACAGTCTCATATTTTGTATAAATGTAAAAAACTTAAAGGAAGAAAAGGGGGGATTTTTCCTAGTTAGACATGAAAAGCGATAATGTAAGAAGAACTACTTTTTTTTGCAATAAAGAATTATTGTTTGCCTGTTGGAGAAAGATTGGTGGGACTTTAAAATGTTATGCTGTGGATGGCGAAAAGATGAACTATTTTGTTTTTCCAGCTTTTATCCATCAACCGTGAGATCGTTCTAAATCCTAGAGCCTATGTTCTTGTTTAAATGATTTCTGGTTTATTTTGTGGAAATACCACCATGAGTAATGCATGCTGTTCATAAAACAATTGGCTATCTAATTGTCGAAATATCTTTAATCGTTCATGTGTTGTAGGAATGAATATCAGCTATCTGTAATTTCTCTTTACGATACGTGTACAATATACATTACTCACAAATAAATTACAATCTGGCTCCCCGGGGATAGATAGATAGATAGATAGATAGGTAGATAGTTAGTTTTCTTTTATTACTGCATATGTGATTGAAATTATTGTGAGTTCTAAGACGAGAGGTAAGAACCTGCGCATCACGTTGTGACTGCTCCTTGCATCCTTATCACCCTATATAGTTAAATAAGAACTTGCATGTCATACTTAAGTAAAAAAATACAAAAATACACGGTGGACCGGACCGCAACCGGTAAAACCTTTGTTTTTGTTACTTTGACCTATAGTAGCCGAACCGCAAACCGGATGGATTCCCCATACCAAACAGTCACGGGCTAGTTGGGAACACTGACTAGGGAGAATCCCTTATTGTTGTTGCCTGTGAATTTCTAGGCCTCAACACATGTTGAATCTGACTTTGAGCCTAACACTATGCTTGGGGGCACTCTCATTCCTTACCATGCAGATAGGTTTGGGAGCAGTAGTCACATTGCACCTTCCATCCCAGTGGTGGAAGTTACATCCCATATCACTCCTAGGTCTAGGGTTAGTGATCCTAGTAGGATACCAGATCTGAGATGAGTGATTATAGGGAATAGTATGTACTTGATCACTCATATCCCTTTGTCCTCTGTCCCTAGTTCTTCAAATGTTCACCCTCCACCTTATTCATGTGGTCCTTCGAGTCGGCACATGGCTATGAGTTAGTTCCATACTGCGGTTACTAGACCGATTGTGTCACAGGTTTACATACCGCCCGTTGCTTCAGAAGGTTATGTTCATTCTTCTAGAGGTCATGTTACTACTTCTAGGGCATATATCCCTACTTCCGGTATGTATATTTCTACTTCCAGAGCGTATATTCCTACCTACGGAGTGTCTCATGGGATATCGCATGTGGTAACTTATGGAACTTATCATGGGACATAGTATGGACAGGGTTCTTCACCTTATGGGGGTGGGTGTCAACAAACTGCTTACTCTCCTAATTATGGCTTTGTAGCTCCTACTAGTCAAGGTCCACCACACTATGGTGCTTCCACGCCACCCTATATGGGTCATATGGGAGGAGGGCACTATATCCAAGGCCATGGTGGTAATCAGACCTATATGAATCAGGGAGTGGTCCATCGACCTCATCATCCTAGGATCCCTTTCCTTGTGACACTCAACCTTCCTAACTTGTCAAGATTGACAAATGATCCTATAGCTCATGACCCGGCTTGGTCGGTTGTCCCTACCAAGCATCCTTCGGACATACCCAAGTTCGAGGGAAAACAGAGAGAGGATCTGAGTGAACACGTTACTACATTTCACCTATGGTGCTATTCGAATTCCTTACATCGGGACTCAATCCGTTTGAGACTATTTCAGCACACCCTTACAGGGCCTACCGCGAAATGGTATATAGAGTTACCTAGGGGAGCTTTCACTTTGTTCGATGACCTTGAGATGACTTTTCTTAACCACTTCTAGCTACCAGTGCATTATGACATTGGTACTGAACTCTTGTCAACATTTTGGCAAGATAAAGCCACACATATCTCTGATCACATTCAAGAGTGGCATAGATGGAAGAGGTTAATTAAAGCCTTTATACCGTCGGAGTTCCTCCTCGAGTGTTTCCTCAAGTCATTATTGCCATATATAGCGAAGCATGTTTCTACATCCGGAGTGCAGAATGAGGAACAAGCCATTTTTAGGGTGCAGGAACTGGACTTGATCTATGCTCAGTCCGGTTTGTTATATGAGATTATTCCCAATGCTCCGTGTTCCAGTTTCGACCCCAAAGTCAAACTTGGACCACATGCCGATGGCATTGTGGGTTGTGCAAGTGCGAAACCTGTAGATTTGGTTGCAAAACAAGTTAGTCAATTTTCAATCAACCAATCTACTTTGGGACAAGCTGTTATACACCTGAGTGGCACCTCTCTGTTCGAGTGCTGATATCCCTCATGTCGGCAAAAAAAAGGACACTTATGGATAGAGGTTTGCCCTTAACACTATAGCTTGGCTTGTCATGAAATAAATTCTAACTTCATCTAGCTAGTTACTTTCCCATTTTGTCATGTTGGGATGTATTCGTGACTCTCATTATAGACAACTCGCGCATCATTCGCGAGTCTCCCTTACAACAAGTCATGAATCCATGTATTCATGGGTTGCACTTATACAGAGTCATGACTCATTCACGGGTTGCTTTACTACATACCCACGAATGTGCCTCTTAACATGAAAATGAAAAATCACGCGCTAATGGGAGTTTAGTTAAGTCATTTTACTTAATCTCCCTAACTACTACAACTTCCCCAACCTTCGAGAACTGCCTTATTTCACCCATATAAATACAGGCCTTGGGGAGGGTTGTAGGCACTGACACTTTGAGAGCAAAGTTATGCTGGTGGATTGTTCACAGAAGTCTTTGGAGCAGTGAAACTTAGAATCCTTTGGTGACAGAGGAGTCCTTGTCTCAGACATTTGGTTGTACTCTGAACTTTCTCATTATTGATAATAAAGAGATTACTTCTTCCACATGTGTCTCATATATCTTGGTTTGGTAATTGTTTATGCTTCAGTATTTCATATTTGATTTATCTAACCTGTTAATATATATATATGAATCACTCTGTATCTGGAAGATTGTCTCTGAACAGGTGAAAGAGGAGTGAACCTTGAAGACTTTGGAAGTGGAGCAGATTGGAAGAGGACTAGCAAGGATCGAACTTCGTTTAACAAGTAAGTTCTTCTAACCCTCCTATTTCCTATTCTGCACTTTAGAAGTCAATTGTCTGCAAGTGTTTGAGTATGTTGGAAACCCCCGACCTACGATTATTAGGTGCATAATCCCTTACAACACAAGCTACAGCTTCGTCTCAACCCACCCAAACGGCGAGTGTACTTTCTGTGCAATCGTCGGACTAGAAGGGTAACTAGCAGCCCGGATGGAATAGAAAAAAGAGTAAAAATAATTGTAAGGGTGGGTGTTACGGAGAGAAATTCCTATGGCTTGGGGTACCACAACAGACAGCTTGACTCTAGAAATCAATATTTTCCAATATGTAATAGAAATAAAATGTCTAACACTAAAGGATCAGACCTCGTACCCTATTCCGGACGGTTGAAGTAGATCCCCGTTGAGCTTTCCAATCTTTAGCTTGAATTGCTATAACACTTCCTCAACAACAAGTAAACAATACAAGAATACTATATATCATGGTGTTATAACTATTCTAGCATATATCATCAATAATGTAAAAGCATTTGACATATTCCCATGGATAAAATATTCAATCAAATACACATCATTGGATAGGAAAAGATATTTCTATTAATATAAATCAGAGATTACAAGATAGGTACAACCTCTGATGGCACGTCTGTGAACTGGAGAAACTGAATCCCCCACTTGGGCCTCCACCACTTCAATCCTCCATCTCTCGATAGCAAGCTCACTAGCAAAAGGCAAGCTTGGGAAGAACACAACATTGCTTCAAGGGACAAAGGGATGCAGACTCAAGCATAAGTTCTGGAAACAATGGACTATAGTTTCGTTGCTCACAATTCTCTCTTATGTTTCAATGTACCAATGGGTTCCTTATATAGCTTTCAAAGGGATAATGAAAGATCGAATCCGTGCGATCTCAAGGCATATGGAAGGCTAGGAGTCATATGAGTCGGATCCAAGTCAAGGAAAACTCCAAAAGGATTTAAATTATGCACACATCCCGACGTACGCGGTTATAGGGGTCAAACCCGCGTATGTACGTGGTTATCGAGTTAAAATCCGTGTATATCATTTTTTATATGTTTTTAGGGATGATCAAGGAAACATCAAAAGACAAAAAATGGTCCATAGGGTCTAATGAGTCTGCAGCGGGATAGGGGAAGGCCATACAAAGTGTGATTCACCTGGAGTGGTGAAATCCGCTATAACAGATGCCCCCTAATGTGTGAGGTCAGAGGGGTCATACGATGGCTGAAATACATTATAAGTCCATCCCAGAAGTGGAGTGATGAAGGATACCAAATGGAAGACCAGCCCCCCAATCAGCATAGTACAATAATACAACTCTGCATATAACTGCAAGTACATATAGCAGTCCCGAATACATAAGAGTACAATGGCCATGAATAGGCATGATACATGATATCACATATGTGGTCATCGCCACGTACAATATACATAGATCAGAATCTCCATGATGAAGATATACAAAGGACCATGATCTCCAAAATGGCTGAAGATATATAACAGATCAAGATCTCCATAGTGGCTGGAAATGTCTGACATATACTGGTATCAAGTCACGAGAATTGAAATCTCATGAACATTGGCACGATCAAGGAGGTAGCATATAAGAGATGCCACCAATCTGGAAATTCTTCTACACAAACCGCTGCGAGTACATGTCCTGCTATGCGAATAGAGGTGTCGAGGTCGAACATAGTAGTCCATCATCTGATTATCGGTCATTGATGTATACCGTTAACAGACGCGAGATTACCCATCGATAATGAAAATGGGAATCAAGTTACTAGAGTGCAAACTAACAAGTGTGAATAAATGTGTTGAGGTTGAACACTTGAGAGGATCCATCGATCAGGGGACATTGATGTATTCCCAAGAAACTGTCGATGGCGAGAGAACCTGCCACTGGTGACTGCAAGTCTCAAAGCACTCAAAAGGATTCTAGATTCCAATCCTAGAATAAATGATCTGAATTCAATGGGATGAAATCCACTGGGAGGAGGGAATTAAGGCATCCCCCATCATCCAACACGAGGTACTCAGCAAATCTGTATAATGTGGAAGGACTCAATCATAAGGTGTACGAACCAGTAACTGTACCGGGAATGGCCGACATGCAAAGTCAAGATAACCGAGGAATGTCCGACACGGGTTTCAACTTCCTTCGAACAAGAGCATAATGGCATATGGTGACTAAATGAAGGCAGCATAGACTTGATATACAAACTGCGACATCTCTGTGACACAGGAGGCATCAACAAAGGCTCCATATGGACTGGAAGCTTAACTAGTTGGTGAAGAAAAACTCAGATAAATGAGTACAGCTCCTAAAGTCAAACTATAACCCAACCAATGGATGTGATATATAGTGCTCTATTCGAAGGTGACACAACTCGACAGCTGCCAAAGATAACATCTTTCCTTGTCTGAATTTTTGGTTTTTTGATTTTTTTGGACTTTTTCAGTTATTTGAAAAGCTTGAAAAAAGAATAAACTATCTTTATAGTTACAAAATAGGAGGAGACGAGTGTCATAAGGGAAAACAAACTAGTTCCAAGCAGTGGAACATACCTATGCTCAATGCAAGGATACATGTGTAGGATATCGACACTCGGGGGAAAATCCCCTCCCGGTAAAAAGGGAATCAAGCTGCGAAGGATATAAAAAATGGCTCTGCATGGCTAGACATGAGACAAGCTCGGGCTATATGGCTGAAACACAATGTCAGGAGAGCCGACATAAAGCTCAATAAGGTAGGCAAAGCTCATGATAATGCATTCACAACTTGACATAAGGGAGTCCGGAGGGAAATAGGCCAGCATAAGATCAAGAGGAGTATGAGGTTCTTGCAAAATGTCATGGCAGTACTATACAACAGACTCCCACACCCTAAAGGAGAAAATGTCGGTATGGGAACCAAATGCAAATAAGGCACTAACTAGGGTACCCATGTAAGGTGAAGCTCTACCACTCACATCATGCCACTTCTAGAGTAGCAAGAAGGTTCCGTGACATAATAGAGTGGGTTCGTACCTAAGGTCATGTTGAGATGGTCATAAGGTCATGCAAAATGAAAACAGTGGTGAACCTAACCTATATGCCAGTGTAGACATTATACCTGAGATCAGTATGAATGGGTGAATCCAATGGCTGAAACGGTACTGCAAAAGGTCTTCTACATCACAAATTATGTCAAAAACGGTCCAAAAATGGTTACAAAATGTCAAAACTATAGGAAAGGGGGTAAAAAATTTCAAATATTTGAAATTTTTTCTATAAATAGTAAGAAATATAAATCATTTGAAACTTTTACCCATTTGAGTTCTAATTTTGAACTGCAAATTCCAGGAGATCCAGCCGGCAGAATTCACAACCGTTTCTTCCAGGTAGTTACTCATGCTCTCCTCTTGCATTTTGATATAATTTTTGTTGATTTTCATGGTTAAATGAGTTGTTTAGGCCATTTCTACATGAGCGCTGTGGCCCACGCAGATATCAAAGCTTTTTCCACGTATTAAGTGTGACGGCTTGCACCATCCGTGAATCCTATGTAGGTGGAAGATTCCATTGACATCTGCCAAAAGAAACAGAAACTAGTCACAAACCCGATCACGATAAGAAAAATACCTAACTATGCAAAGCTGTATAATAATATACAACAAGCAGCCTTGGCTAAAGATCATGCATAGTATTTTTTGAGATAGAGCCCATTTCCATTTCTAGGCTCCACGAAAGTTGTACCTTCGTAATCGACTAACTCATAGGCACCCTTCTCTAATACACGCTTGACCATGTAAGGACCATGCCACATAGGATTAAACTTTCATGCCCCCAAGGGTTCTTTCGATTGATCCCACAAAAGGACCAAGTCTCCTTCAATAAACACTCTTGGATGGATAGATTTATCGTACTGGACTTTAACACGATGTTTATTAAGCTCTAGAGCCACCAAGGCATCTCGACGCTACTCATCAAGTTGCTCGAGGTGAGCCAAATGCTCCTCCAAAGGTGAAGTGTTTGGTAAGAGTTCCACAGCTAGCTTCAATGAAGGAATCTCACATTCAACTGGCAATATCGACTCCACTCCATGCACAATCTGATATGGAGAAAAACCAGTGGCAGTCTTAACCGCGGTTCAATATGCCCACAAAGCAGGGTATAACATAATATGCCAATTCATCTTGCTTTGTACGATGGTTCATTGGAGAATGGACTTGAGTGATTTATTCATTACCTCTACCTGTCCATCTGCTTGGGGGTAATAAGAAGAGGAGTGCTCTTGCTTATACCCTAACTTGGATGTCAACTCTTCCATCATACGGTTCTGAAAGTGCGAGCCATGGTCAGTGACAAGCTCTTTCGGAATCCCGAACCGAGTAATGATTAGGTTGAATACAAAATGAGCGGCTGTCTCATCGTCGAATTTTACTGTAGGTATTGCCTCAGCCCATTTTGTGAAATAATCAACAGCCACAATAATATGATGGTGCCCCCCAACTGAAGCTAGGTTGAAATCCATAAAATCAATCCCCCACTTAGTGAAGGGACTGGCGGTGATAATAGGATGTAACGGGGCAGGCTTTGAGCACATATTACGTGTGAACACCTGGCAAGGGTGACACCTCTTGACCACATCAACACAATCTTTAAAGATCGATGGCTAGAAATAACCCGCTCTCAAAATCTTTTGAGCTGTAGAAAGCCCAGATAAATGACTGCCACACGCCCCTCCGTGGTAATCATTCAGTACAACCTCAGCCTCCTCGTGAGTTAAACAACTTCATAAAATGGAATCTACCCCACGGTGGTACAAATTATTGTCCACTATAAGGTAGTTCTTAGAGATGTGACGTAATCATCGTCATTCATCTCGTGTGAGGTGAGTAGGGGTCCTCTGTGTTTGCAGATATACTATGATATCTCCATACCATGGGTCAGACGTTGAGATTAAGAAGATATGTTCATCAACAAATGTATCCTCACAAACCAACTCCTTGGCCTCGCTCGGGAAATCTGATATAAGCTCTGCAAAAATTAACGACTTCTTTGATTTTGCTGAAACAAACTCGAGATCGAACTCTTGCAGAATGACAATCCATTTATTATACTTTCCCCCAATCATCCTTCGTGTGAGGACGAACTGAAACGGATTGATATGGGCCACAACCAAGTTCTGGCGAAGGAGAATATAATGTCTCAAACGTTGAACCACATGTACGGTAGCCAAAGCAAGCTTCTCGACATGAGAGTAACGAATCTCTGCGTCAATAAGGTTTCGGCTTAGATAATATATGACATGCTCTTGGAGCTCCTCATCCTCTTGAACCAAAACCATACCAATCGTCTCTAAGGATGCAGCCACATATAATAGAAAATCACGGCTATAATCCGGAGGACTAATCACCGGGGCTGATGCTAGGGCTTGCTTGAGTGCATCGAAGGACTCCTGGGCTCGCTCATCCCATTCAAAGGGAGTATCCTTCTTCAAGAGATGCATGAAGCCTCTAGTTAAATTGGCAAAGTTGACAACAAATCTTCATAAGAATGTTTCCATGCCTTGCAAACACTGAAGATGACGGATGTTCCTTGGGGGAGACAACTGAAGTATTGCCTCCACCTTCAAAGGGTCGACTCTTATACCCTCCTTTGAAACGATGAATCCTAACAAACGACCTGACTTCACGCAAAATATGCACTTATGAGGATTTAATCTAACTGAATAGTGCTGGCATCTTTCGAATACCAATCTCAAGTGATAGAGATGACGCATTCTCATACGAGAATGAGCAGTGAGATCATCCAAAAATACTTGGATAATGGACTTGAGATCGTGGAAAATCAAGGTCATCACCCACTGAAACGTAGCTCCAGTGTTTTGAAGGCCGAAAGGCATTTTCTGATATGCAAACGTTCCCCAAGGACAAATAAATGCAGTCTTGTGTTGGTCCTCAGGTTTAATATGGATCTAATTATACCCAAAAAATCCATCCATGAAGGAGAACACCTCGCTACCCGCACACTCATCAGAAATCTGATCTATAAATGGTGTGGGGAAGTTATCCTTAGGATAGGCACGATTCATGTCATGGAAATCAGTACATATGTGGACATGTCCCTGCTTCTTATCCACCGGAATGGGGTTTGAAACCCACTATGTCAAGGGAATGGGATAGATGAAACCGGCTTTCAATAGCTTCTCTATCTCTACCTTAATGGTGGGTGCTTTCCTAGGATTCACGGCACGTAAATGTTGTCGAACAGGCTTAGTGTTGGGGTAAGTCTTAATCTCATGTTTGACAATATGAGGGTCAATACTTGGCATCTCATTGTAAGACCAAGAAAAAATATCATGGAATTCCTTGAATAGCTCAGTATATTCGAGAATCTTAGCATGGGAACATTCTGCCCCAATATAGACATTCTCAGCGGTGCCAGGATTGCGAGAGATGTTGATAGGAATCATGGAAGATATGTTCGCCATGTTTCCATTAGCCATCAAAATAGGAGAGCTTAATGGAACCATGGGACTACCAACTCTCTGCCTAAGAATCTCCCTATAATCCTCATGCTCCAAATGGTCAAGCGGTGGAAGTAAATATGATCTATGATGAAGTTCCTCCCATGGCAGCTCAACACCCGACATAGCCTCGATAATCGCTTCATCTGAAGGGAAAACCATATCAAGGTAGTTGTGGGCATGAGAAGACTATACTGCCTATGCCGATAGCACATAGGGGTCTTCCTCCTCTGTCTGCGAAGAGGAAGAACAAGGCTCTACAACACTATTGAGATTAGATTGATAAGCAATCATAGCTACAGGCAACGGCATGCTCGTCTCGACGGGCTCACTCGAAGTACTCGGTGTAGGAAGAATCCAAGGATCTTCCATATGGGATGTGCAAAAGGACACTGAGGTCGTATATGTCGAAGCCTCATCGGAACAAGATCCTATCATGAGGACCAGTGCAGGACAACTAAAGATTCCCATGAGGGATGGATACATGCCTACACCGACACTCCCAGTTGCCGGTTGAGGGCATTCAACGATCGGGACCGAAGCTCTCGAAGATGCGGTAACAGGGGAATTCTTGAATGCCATTTGATCAATCGTTACAATCTTTCTGTTATGTGGAAAGCATACAACGCGGAACAAGGAAGAAGCAACGGCTTGCATACTATACATCCAGTTCCGACCCAACAAGAGATTGTAGTCAAGTGGCGCATCAACCACCTCAACTTCTATCGCAACGGTCTTCCCCCCCAAACGGACTTTAAGGGAAGGAAGGATGTCGTGTGGCCTAAAAGATCTCCCATCAAAAGTAGTTAACATAGTCGCTGATTTAGACAGCTCAGGAGAGCCCAGACCCTTCCAACGGGACAAAGACATCACAGAAGCCACAGCGCCCTCGTCAATCACAGTACGCTTGAAGATCATAGTAAGACATTCTACATGCACCAAAAGGGACACATAGTAGGGCAAGCGAGACTGCAGTCCTGTGGTTTCAAATTTGATCACCGAGGAAGAATCATCTCCATTTACACCAAGGGAAAAAAGCAATGCCTTCCTTTGTGAAGGACAACTCTGAAGAACTTCCAATGCAGACATCGCACAAGGAGTATGGCCCAAATCCTCAACAACTGAATAATTTTGGGTGGCTCGGGAATTTGGATTATTCCCCAAACACTTAAGTACTCCCTTAGGAATGCGAGGTGCAACCTCAGGTTTATCCGCAGGTTTCTCAATGCGCAAAGGGGTTCCTAGTGGATCAGGCTCTTTGCCTGAGCTGGGTTGTGACTAACTATAATATTTCGCATGAGTCACAACCTTGGTAGCACGAACCATGTTAATGCACCCACGAGCACTAGTCTCTGGTGGATCATTCTCACTGGACTGGTCATGGGACTTCGAGTTCATATTCTGGTTATTCGGTAAAGGGTTCGTTAGCACAACTGGGCCTTGTGCTAAGAATCTCAAAGCTTCATCAATTCGAGGGCACAAGTAAGTGAGATGATCATCCTTACATAGCTTGCAAGGGAATTTAACTTTACATTTCACTTGCTTGTCCCCCCCAGCATTTTTACCATTCTTGTCATTATTGGTAGAATTCTCATTCTTATTCCCACCCTTTTGATTATTATTCTTACCCTTTCTTCTATTCCGTCCGGCTGCTGGTTACCCTTTTGGTCCAACGATTGCACAGAAAGTACATTCACTGTTTGGGTGGGTTGAGACGAATCCATAGCTTGTCCCGAAGCAGATTGGTTGAGGGACAATTGACTAACTTGTTTTGTAACCGAATCCACAGGTTTCGCACTTGCACAACCCACAATTCCATCGGCATGTGATCCAGGTTTGACCTTGGGATTGAAACTGGAATGAGGAGCGTTGGGAATAATCTCGTACAAGAAACCGGACTGAGCATAGATCAAGTCCAGTTCCTATGCCCTAAAGATCACTTGTTCCTCATTCTGCACTCTGGATGTGGAAACATCATTTGCTATATATGGGGATAACGATTTGAGGAACCACTCGAGAAGGAACTCCGGCGGTATAAAGGCTTTAATTAATCTCTTCCATCTACGCCACTCTTGAATATGATCAGAAATATGGGTGGCTTTATCTTGTCGAAATGTCGTCAAGAGTTTAGTACCAACGTCATAGTGCACTGGTAGCTGGAAGTGATTAATAAAAGTCATCACAAGGTCGTCGAACACAGTGAAAGAACCCCTAGGTAACTCTATATACCATTTCACCGCAGGCCCTGTGAGGGTGCATTGAAATAGTCTCAAACGGACTGAGTCCTGATGTAATGAATTTGAAGAGCACCAAAGGTGAAACATAGTAATGTGTTCACTCAGATCCTCTCCCGGTTTTCCTTCGAACTTAGGTATATCCGAAGGAAGCTTGGTAGGGATAGCCAGCCAAGCCAGATCATGAGCCATAGGATCATTCGTAAGTCTCGATAATTCAGGAAGGTGAAGCCTCACGAGGAAAGGGAGGCTAGCATTATGAGGTCTATGGACTGCTCCCTGGTTCATATAGGGTTGATTACCACCATGGCCTTGGCCATAGTTTCCTCCTCCTATCTGACTCGTATAGGGTGGCATGGAAGTACCATAGTACAGTGGAACTTAACTAGTAGGAGCTATGAAGGCGTAATTAGGAGAGTAAGCAAGTTGTTGATACCCACCTCCATAAGGTGAAGAAACGTATCCATACTGCATCCCATAATACGGTCCATAGGTCATCGGATGCGATACCCCATGAGACATTCCATAAGTAGGAAGATAAGCTCTGGAAGGAGGGACATACATACCAAAAGTAGGTATATATGCCCTAGACATAGCAAGCTGACCTCTAGAAGTGTGAACATAGCCTCCCGAAGCAGCGAGCGGTATGTGGACTTGAGACACAATCGGCCTAGTAACCGCAGTACGGACCTGACTCATAGCCATATACCGGCTCCAAGGACCACGTGAATAAGGTGGAGGATGCACATTTGAAGAACTAGGAACCAAGGATGAAGGAATCTGAGTAATAAGATACGTATTACCACCTATCATCACTCGTCTCAGGTATGGTATCCTAATTGGATCGCTAACCCTAGACCTAGGAGGGAGATATGATGTAGCTTCCACCACTGGGATGGAAGGTGCAATGTGACTAGTGCTCCCAAATCTCTCCACATGGAAAGGAATGAGAGTGCCCCCAGGCATAGTGTTAGGCTCAAAGTCGGATTCGACATGAAATGTCAAATCATGTGCAGGGAAACCAGACGTAGCATAACTACCGTAGCTAGTGCTGGCAGGTTCAAAGTGAGTCTCAGGGTCTTTCGTCATTCCATACTGGTAATGTGTAAATGGGGACTCGAACCGAGGGTGAGTAGGCCTATCATGCAAGGGTCCTATCTCATAAATTACTGGACCGAACTTAGCTAGGTCAGGTGAAGGATCATATGTAGGAGTAAGTTCCCCATTGTCAATACGAATGGGAGGAGGTGGTTCAGAAATCTCTTCAGAACGGTCTCCCATGGTGTGTGAATCAGTGCATGACATAGTCCGCCTGGACCGTCTAGGTCTCTCTCCCAAACGAGGAGGAGAAATAGAAGGAGGAAGTCTTGCTAACTAACGAGAATGTCGAGGAACCACACTCGAATCCACAATGACTCAAAAAATAGCAAAGACTCTCTATTTACGTAAACCCTAGGCCAACTAGCGTGCACAAAGAAATCACTAATAAAATCTAAATCCAAATTCAAGCAAACAAGGGCTGGATAAGTGAGCTCCCGAATGAAGCAGGTATGTCTCGCCTAGGAGAGGCCTGAGACTCCCATACACAACAAGCGGAGGTACATAACCAATTATTGTGGCCCTCAGCTTCAACGCGTAAAGTGACTATGCTGTCCGACCCCAACCTGGCTGGGACACCCGAATAATAACCTCTACAAGTACCCCCTCGATATCCTAGGTAAGGACACTAAGTTCACCTCAATATAATCAATGCTCAGGAGGACAGTCACAAGTGGGATTGACCGTATGGGCAGGGTAGCAAAGCCTGAAACTCTCGAAAGAGCCCCCAGATATGAATACAATCCTGGAAATATCTCCAGCGCTACTCAGTTATGACTAGGGGTCATCCCAATCAATAATCGCTCACACTGCCTCGTGCTTAACTCCCATTTGAGAGGAGGATCCTGAGAACAATGGTTATACCAAGGATTTCACACTCTCACCTTGACAGACACCTAGATGTTGTTGTTTAGTGATCTTGGAGAATTAACTTCCAATGAACTATTCCAAGATCCTAAAACCTAAGCTTGTTGGTGCACCCTAGAAAAGAAAAGAGTGTAATTCATTTTACTTTAGCGTTGATTTTAGTTGGCTTTATTACTCAAAAATAGGATATGGTCGTGCAACTAGTGGTGTTATGATGCAACATGAAGTAAAATGCACACCGTAACAATCAATGCAAATGGATCGTGTCCATGAAAATAGGGTATGCATACTATGTGAAATGCACAATTCTTCTTCAAATGATGAATGCAAATATTTCCTATATGAAGTCCTGACTAGTACTCCAAAGCAAATCTAGATCTAGTGCAAGTACAATGCAAAGTGCAAAATGCAATGCATGATGATAAGCAAATGTTTTTGGATTTTTTGAAAATAAAAGAGATGCAAAAAGCAAAAGAATGATTCTACGACCCTCAGACTCTACAAGCACACATAAACAACATTCCAGCAAAGTACTAAGGTAAAAGAACTCTAATGCACTAATCTCAAACAAAAAATCAAAAATGCCATGACAAGAACTTTCCTAAAAAAAAAATTTAGGCTAAAAAAAAACGTTTCTGGTTAGAAACAGAGGTCAAAACAGAATCAGGCAGTGCCAAAGGAGACTCAGCAACTAACAACATTCAACCAACAACCAATTATCTTCCCCAAAAATACAAAATCAAGGGTATATGTGACTATTCGTAGTAAACCCGCGTGTATACGCGACTGTAAATCCAAAACCCGTGTATAGGAAGAAAAGTTGCATAAAATTCAAGGCAAACAAGCAGGTTGAGACAGACTTCACACCAATCTGACTCTACCAGGCATACATGCCCCCTGACCCGACATAGAAACAAGAGATAAAGAGCAATTCAAATACATTGAATGCCAAGAAAATCACCCCCAAAGGACAACTACTAGGAACTCCCCAGCGGAGTCGCCAATTCTGTTATGAAGAGAAATTCCTATGGCTTGGGGTACCACAACAGACAGCTTGACTCCAAAAATCAATCTTTTCCAATATGCAATAGAAATAAAATTTCTAACACTAAAGGATCAAACCTCGTACCTTATTCCAGACGGTTGAAGTAGATCCCCATTAAGCTTTCCAATCTTAAGCTTGAATTGCTATAACACTTCCTCAACAACAAGTAAACAATACAAGCATACTATATATCATGGTGTTAGAACTATTCTAGCATATATCATCAATAATGTAAAAGCATTTGACATATTCCCATGGATAAAATATTCAATAAAATACACATCATTGGACAGGAAAAGATATTTCTATTAATATAAATTAGATATTACAAGATAGGTACAACCTCTGATGGCACATCTATGAACTGGAGAAACTGAATCCCTCACTTGGGCCTCCAACAATTCAATCCTCCATCTCTCGATAGAAAGCTCACTAGCAAAAGGAAAGCTTGGGAAGAACACAACAGTGCTCCAAGGGACAAAGGGATGCAGACTCAAGCATAAGTCCTGGCAACAATGGACTATACTTTCGTTGCTCACAATTCTCTCGTATGCTTTCAATGTACCAAGGGGTTCCTTATATAGTTTTCAAAGGGATAATGAAAGGTCGAATCCGTGCAATCTCAAGGCATATGGAAGGCCATGAGTCATATGATTCGGATCCAAGTCAAGGAAAACTCCAAAAGGATTTGGATTATGCACACATCCCGATGTACGTGGTTATAGGGGTCAAAACCGTGTATGTACGCAGTTATCGGGTTAAAATCCACATATATCATTTTTTATATGTTTTTAGGAATGATCAAGGAAACACCAAAAGACAAAAAATGGTCCATAGGGGCTAATGAGTCTGTAGTGGGATAGGGGAAGGCCATACAAAGTGTGATTCACCTGGAGTGGTGAAATCCGCTATAACAGTGGGAATAAGAATGAAAATGCTAATAGTAATGACAAGAAAGGACGGAATGCTGGGGGGGACAAGCAAGCTAAACGTAAGGTTAAGTTCCCTTGCAAATTATGTAAGGATGATCACCTCACTTAATTGTTCCCTTGTATTGAAGAAGCTTCGAGATTCTTGGCACAGGGCCAAGCTATGCTAACTAACCCCACACAATCAAAATATGAACTCGAAGTCCCATGACCAGTCTGGTGGTGATCAAGATCTGCCGGAGACTAATGGTCGTGGTTGCATTAAATTGGTCCGTGTTGCGAAAGTTGTGACCCGTGTGAAAGATTATGGTTCCTCACAACCCAGCCCAGGCAAAGAGACTAATCCCCTAGGGTCCCCTTTGCATATTGAGAATCCTATGGATAAACCTGAGACTGCACCTCACATTCCTAAGGGAGTCCTTAAGCGTTTAGGGCATAATCCAAATGCCCGAGCCACCCAAAACTATTCAGTTGTCGAGGATCTGGGCCACACTCCTTCTGTGGTGTCTGCATTGGAAGTGCTTCAGAGTTGTCCTTCGCAAAGGAAGGTGTTGGTTTCTGCCCTTGGTGTGAACGATGATGATTCTTCCTCCATGATCAAATTTGAAACCGCAGGACTTCGGCCTCGCTTTCCCTACTATGTGTCTCTTTTGATTCACGTAGAATGTATTAATATGATCGTAAAGCGCACTATGATTGACAAGGACGCTGCTGCTTTTGTGATGTCTTTATCCTACTGGAAGGGTCTGGGTTCCCCTGAGCTGTCGAAAACAGTGACCATGTTAACTTCGTTCGATGGGAGATCTTTTAGGCCACATGGCATCCTTCCTTCCCTTAAAGTCCATTTGGGAGGGAAGACCATTGTGATAGAGGTTGAGGTGGTTGATACGCCCCTTGACTACAATCTCTTGTTGGGTAGGAACTGGATGTACAGTATGCAAGCCGTTGCTTTTTCCTTGCTCCGTGTTGTATGCTTTCCACATAAAGTTAAGATTGTAACGATTGATCAAACGACATTCAAGAATCCGTCTGTTACCGTATCTTTGGGAGATTTGATCCTGATCGTTGAACATTCTCAGCCAGCAACTGGGAGTGTGGGTGTAGGCATGTATCCATCCCTCACGGGAAGCTTTAGTTGTCCTGCACTGATCCTTATGATAGGATCTAGTTCCTATGATGCTTCAACATCTACGAGATCGGTGTCTTTTCGCATGAGTCATATGGAAGATCCTTGGATTCTTTCTACACTGAGTACTTCGACTGATCCCATCGTGACAGACGTGCCATTGCCTGCAACTATGATAGCTTATCAAGATAATCTCAAGTGTGTTGTAGATCCTAGTCCTTCCTCTTCGTGGACGGAGGAGGAGGACCCTTATGTGCTGTCGACATGGGAAGTACAGTATTCTCACGCACATGACTGCCTTGATATGGTTTTCCCTTCAAATGAAGCAATTATCGAGGCTATGTCAGGAGTTGAGCCACCATGGGAGGAACTCCATCATAGATCATACTTTCTTCCAGAGCTTGACCACTTAGAGTGTGAGGATTTTAGGGTGGTTCTTAGTCAGAGAGTTGGTAGTCCTATGGTTCCATTAAGCTCTCCTAGTCCGATGGCTTATGGAAACATGGTGAACATATCTTCAATGATTCCTATCAACATCTCTCGCAATCCAGGCACGATAGAGAATGTCTATATTGGGGCGGAATGTTCCCATGCTAAGATTCTTGAATACACCGAGCTATTTAAGGAATTCCATGATATTTTTTCTTGGTCTTACGACGAGATGCCAGGTATTGACCCTCGTATTGTTGAGCATGAGATTAATACTTACCCCAACGCTAAGCCTGTTCGACAATGTTTACGTGTGGTGAATCCTAGGAAAGCACTCGCGATTAAGGCATAGATAGAGAAGCTGTTGAAAGCCGGTTTCATTTATCTCATTCCCTTGACAGAGTGGGTTTCAAACCCCATTTTGGTGGATAAGAATCAGGGAGTGATCTGCATTTGTACTGGTTTATGCGATTTGAATCGTGCCTGTCCTAAGGACAATTTCCCCACACCATTTATTGATCAGATTTTGGATGAGTGTGTGGGTAGCGAGGTGTTCTCCTTTATGGATGGATTTTCCATATATAATCAGATACAGATTACTCCTGAGGACCAACATAAGACTACATTTATTTGTCCTTGGGGAACATTTGCATATCAGAAAATGCCTTTCGGCCTTAAAAACTCCAGAGCTACATTTCAGCGGGTGATGACCTTAATCTTCCACGATCTCAAGTCAATTATCGAAGTATTTTTGGATGACCTCGCTACTCATTCTTGTATGAGAATGCGTCATCCCTATCACTTGAGATTGGTATTCGAAAGATGCCAGCACTATTCGGTTAGATTAAATCCTCATAAGTGCATCTTTTGTGTGAAGTCAGGTCGTTTTTTAGGATTAATCATTTCTAAAAAGGGTATAAGATTCGACCCTTTGAAGGTTAAGGCAATACTTCAGTTGTCTCCCCCAAATAATATCCGTCATATTTAGTGTTTGGAAGGCATGGAAAACTTCTTACAAAGATTTGTTGTCAACTTTGCCAATTTGACTAGAGGCTTCATGTGTCTCTTGAAGAAGGACACCCCCTTTTATTGGGATGAGCGAGCCTAGGAGTCCTTCGATTCACTCAAGCGAGCCCTAGCATCGGCCTCGGTAATTAGTCCCCCAAACTATAGCCGTGATTTTCTATTATATGTGGCCGCGTCATTAGAGACGATTGGTATGGTTTTGGTTCAAGAGGATGAGGAGCTCCAAGAGCATGTCATATATTATTTGAGTCAGAACCTTATTGACGCAGAGATTCATTATTCTCATGTCGAGAATCTTGCTTTAGCTACTGTACATGCGGTTCAACAGTTGAGACATTAGATTCTCCTTCGCCAGACCTTAGTTGCAGCCCATGTCAATCCGTTTCAATTCATCCTCACCCGAAGGATGATTGGGGGAAAATATAATAAATGGATTGTCATTCTGCAAGAATTCGATCTCGAGTTTGTTTTGGCAAAATTGAAGAAGTCTTTAATTTTTGCAGAGCTTATATCGGATTTCCTGAGCAAGGATGAGGAGTTGGTTTGTGAAGATACGTTTGTTGATGGACACATCTTCTTAATATCAACATTAGACCCATGGTATGGGGATATCATAATATATTTACAAACACTAAAGACCCCTACACACCTCTCGCGAGATGAGCGACAACGATTACATCACGTCTCTAAGAACTACCTCATAGTGGATAACACTTTGTACTGCTGTGGGTAGATTCCATTTTACAACGTTGTTTAACTCATGAAGAGGCTGAGGTAGTGCTGAATGATTTCCATGGAGGGGCGTGTGGTGGTCATTTATCTCGGCTTTCTACAGCTCAAAAGATTTTAAGAGCGGGTTATTTCTGGCTGTCGATCTTTAAGGATTGTGTTGATGCGGTCAAGAGGTGCCACCCTTGCCAGGTGTTTGCATGTAATATGCACTCGAAACCTGCCCCGTTACATCCCATTATCACCGCCGGTCCCTTCACTAAGTGGGGGCTCGATTTTATGGATTGCAACCCAACTTTGGCTGGGGGGCACCATCATATTATAGTGGCTGTTGATTACTTCACAAAATGGGCTGAGGCTATTCCTATAGTTAAATTCGATGGTGAGACAGCTGCCCACTTTGTATTCAACCAAATTATTATTCGGTTCGGGATTTCGAAAGAGCTTGTCACTGACCATGGCTCGCACTTTCAAAACTGTATGATGGAAGAGTTGGCATCAAAGTTAGGGCATAAGCAAGAGCATTCCTCTTCTTACTACCCTTAAGTGAATGGATAGGTAGAGGCAGTGAATAAATCACTCAAATCCATTCTCCAACGAAATATTGCGCAAAGCAAGAACAACTGGCACATCATGTTATATCCTGCTTTGTGGGCATATCGAAACACTGTTAAGACTGCCACTGTTTTTTATTCTCCATATCAACTTGTACATGGAGTGGAGTTGATATTGTCGGTTGAATGTGAGATTCCTTCTTTGAAGCTAGCTATACAACTCTTACCGGACACTTCCTCATTAGAGGAGTGTTTGGTTCACCTTGAGCAACTTGATGAGCAGTGTCGGGATGCCTTGGTGGCTCTAGAAGTCAATAAATGTCGCATAAAGGCCCAATACAATAAGTATATCCGTCCAAGGGAATTTAGTGAAGGAGACTTGGTCCTTTTGTGGGATCAACCGAAAGAACCCTTGGGGGCAAGGAAATTTAATCCTATGTGGCATGGTCCTTACGTGGTCAAGCGTGTGTTAGAGAAGGGTGCATATGAGTTAGTGGATTACGAAGGAACGGCCTTGGCGGAGCCTAGAAATGGGCTCTATCTTAAGAAATACTATGCATGATCTTCAGCCAAGGCTACTTATTGTATATTATTGTACAATTTTGCATAGTTAGGTCTTTTTCTTATCGTGATCGGGTTTGTGATTATTTTTCGTTTCTTTTGGCAGATGTCAATGGAATCTTCCACCTACATAGGATTCGCGGATGGTGCAAGCTGTCACACTCAACACTCAGCCTCTGCTACTTGGGTGATTTATACTCCTATGGGTCAAGTATTGTCTTCATGAGGCATATGTCTACGAACATCTTCCAACAATGTTGATGAATATAGTGCCGTTATCGAGCTTCTATGGGATGCCATTTAAAATGGTGTTCTCTCTCTTGAGGTACGTCTTGATTCAGAGTTAGTAGTGTCACAGCTCAATGGTTTGTACCATGTTAGAGATCCGACATTATTGAGAAGATTCTTACGTGTGAGATTGTTAGAACGACAATTTGACAATATAACATATATTCATATTCCAAGAAATAATAATCAAGTTGCTGACTCATATGCTAACTACGTGTTATATTGGCATTTGTTTCATTCACAATAAATTAATCACAAGCACAATTTTTACACATGTAAATAAATAAACCGATCACCATAAAATGTTTTATATATACATCCAAAATGTGATAATACATAGTGTCATGATACAAAATTGGGGCTTTCGAGCCACCAGCATATAATACACGGTAGTACAAAATGTATACACTCCCAGGTGTCTAATCCTGTGGGGGAGGAGGAGGGTTGTGATCATGGAAGGTCACTATAGCTCTAGCTAGCCATCGGAATAATCGCACCTATGCATGTGGTACACCCACCATCTGCCGCTGCATAGCCTCAGGCAAGTCCTCGACTTGCGCCATGGGAACCCTATGTGTCAGTCTCATAAAATTGGTATGAATGCTCTGGAGCATCCACTCCGCATCCACACCCATGATGTCATCTCCTCTTCCCCTCCGTCTATGACGAGGGAATCCTTCTAGCCGTCATGGTCCCACATCTGCACACAAATGGTAGATGTCACTATGTATTGTCACACAAAAATATGTCTTTATGATTCCATATAATCAAGAAAACATAAAAAAATTAAATAACTCAAAAAATTTAAAAAGAGAGGGTCGAGATTCGTTACCTATATCGCCATATGCCGATCCTGGTGGTAGCAACATGTCTGGGTCCCCCCAAAAATCTATCCCTGTATAGGGGTAGTCATCGATAGTAACTATCTGTAGTCGCCACCACGGAAAGAAGTTAGCTGGATATGGGTTGGCCACCCTAACAACCCCCAGTCTGCGCATAGCATTTTCCCAATGCCGTTGGGATGGATCTCGAACCCCGTGGAGAAGAACGTCCACTCTGGGGCTCAATCGTGGAACACGCTCGAAGAAAAACATGCTCCAAATACTGTTGAACCTGAATTTTTGCACTCTACCTACCTTACACTCACTGAGCTGATGTTTCATGTTTCTCAGTAGTGTAGTGCTCCAGTCATAAATCATGGGTCTCGTGCACTCCGCTGCATAGAACATCAGAGCCCGGGAGGCCTGGTGCAATGATGCCAAGCCTTTTATCCTACCTAATGTCAATAGTATGGCCTTTAGGACCAGCACCTGTATAGCGTTGGTAGGGACTTGACTCCCCACCTTCTCTGTGTCTGGATAGTAGTACACTACAATGTACTCGTCGATAATTAGGCCACCCCCTGGCCCACCACGAGAATGAAGGTTCACCACTTCCCCTCATCTAGAAAGCCCAATAATGAAGTATATGTCCTCCACCTCTATGGTGAGGGACATCCCATATATCTAGAAGGACTCTGAGTCTAGATCCCAGTAATCCACCAGCATCTGTAATATTCTTGGTTTGGCCCTCAAACCACCAAGACACCAAAAATTGTAGAGTCCACATGCACATAGATCCTATTGAGCCATTAGATCGACCCTTACTACTTCCTCTACCTCACCATGTTCATGCTCTATCCACTCTAGGACCATCCTGCACAAGAAATTGCAAATTTTCCCATTAGATTATTGAAAATCCCTTATGCACGGCCTCATACACGACTGTTTTCAAAATAGCCACGTATGTACATGAGTTTGAGGGAATTTTCTGCGTATTTCCAGCCCTATATGCAGAAAAAACCTCGATTTCCGCGTGGGCCGCAGCACCCATTTTAGGTTGGCCTAGAAAGCTTAATTGACCATGGAATTTCATGAAAATTGCATCAAAATGAAAGAGAAGAGCATGGGTAAATACCTGGAAGAAACGGTAGTGGATTCTACCGGCCGGATCTCTTGGAATTTGCTGTTGAAAATCAGAGCTCAAATGGGTAAGAGTTTCAAATGTTTTATAATATTTTGAATTGTTTACTATTTATAGAAAATTTTCAAATATTTGAAAATTTTTACCCCCTTTCCTATAGTTTCGACATTTTCTAACCATTTTGGACTGTTTTTGACATAATTCATGATGTAGAGGACCTTTTTCAGTGTTGTTTCAGTCGTTGGATTGACCCGTTCGTGCTGATCTCAGGTATCATGTCTAAACTGGCATATAGGTTAGGTTTCATCACCATTTGCATTTTGCATGGCCTTATGACCATATCATCATGACCTTAGGTACAAACCCACTCTGTTATGTCATGGAACCTTCTTGTTGTTTTAGAAGTGGCATGATATGAGTGGTAGAGCTTCACCTTACATGGGTACCCTAGTTAGCACCTTATTCGCATTTGTTTCCCATGCCGAAGTTTTCTCTTTTAGGGTGTGGGAGTCCGTTGTATAGTACTGCCATGACATTTTGCAAGAGCCTCATACTCCTCTTGATCTTTTGCTGGCCTATTTCCCTAAGGACTCCCTCATGTCAAGTTGTGAATGCATTATCATGAGCTTTTCCTGCCTTATTGAGCTTTATGTCGGCTCCCCTGACATTGCGTTTCAGCCATATAGCCCAAGCTTGTCTCATGTCTAGCCATGCAGAGCCATTTTTTTATATCCTTCGCAGCTTGTTTCCCTTTTTACCGGGAGGGGATTTTCCCCCGGGTGTCGATATCCTACACATGTATCCTTGCATTGAGCATAGGTATGTTCCACTGCTTGGAACTAGTTTGTTTTCCCTTATGACACTCGTCTCCTCCTAGTATATAACTATAAAGCCATTTTATTCTTTTTCAAGCTTTTTAAATAATTGAAAAAGTCCAAAAAAATCAAAAAACCAAAAAGCCAGACAAGGAAAGATGTTATCTTTGGAAGCTGTCGAGTCGTGTCGCCTTTGAACAGAGCACTGTATATCACATCCATTGGTTGGGTTATAGTTTTACTTTAGGAGCTGTACTCATTTATCTGAGTTTATCTCCACCGACTGGTTAAGCTTCCAGTCCCTATGGAGCCTCTCTCGATGCCTCCTATATTGCAGAGATGTCCCAGTTTGTATATCGAGTCTATGCTACCTTTATTCAGTCACCATATGGAATTTTGATCTTGTTTGAAGGAAGTTGAAGCCTGAGTCGATCATTCCTCAGTTCTCTTGATTTTGCATGTCGGCCATTCCTGGTACAATTACTGGATCATGCACCTTATGATCGATTCCTTCCACATTATATAGATTTACTGAGTACCTCATGTTGGATGATGGGGAATTCCTTAATGCCCTCCTTCCAGCGGATTTCATCCCATCGAATTTAGATCATTTATTCTGGGATTGGAATCTAGAGTCATTTTGAGTGCCTTGAGACTTGCAGTCATCAGTGGCAGGTTCTCTTGCCATCGACAGTCTTTGGGAATACATCAATGTCCCCTGATCGATTGATCCTCTCAAGTGTTTGACCTCAACACATTTATTCACACTTGTTAGTTTGCACTCTAGTACCTTGATTCCCATTTTCATTATCGGTGGGTGATCTCGAGTTTGTTAACGGTATACATTAATGACCGGTAATTAGACAATGCACTACTATGTTCGACCTCGACACCTCTATTCGCATAGTAGTACATGTACTCGTAGCGGTTTGTGTAGAAGACTTTCCAGATTGGTGGCATCTCTTATATCCTACCTCCTTGATCATGCCAGTGTTCATGAGATTCCAGCTCTCGTGACTTGATTCCAGTATATGTTAGATATTTCTAGCCACTATGGGGATTTTGATCTATTATATATCTTCAGCCATTATGGAGATCATGGTCCTTTGTATATCTTCATCATGGAGATTCTGATCTATGTATATTGTACATGGCGATGACCACTTATGTGATATATTGTATCATGCCCATTCATGGCCATTGTACTCTTATGTATATGGGACCGCTATATGTATTTGTAGTTATGTGTAGAGTTATATTATTGTACTATGTTGATTGGGTGGCTGGTATTCCATTTTGGATCCTTCATCACTCCACTTCTGGGATGGACTTATAATGTATTTCGGCCATCGTATGACCCCTTTGACCTCACACATTAGGGGGAATCTGTTATAGCAGATTTCACCACTCCAGGTGAATCACACTTTGTATGGCCTTCCTCTATCCTGCTGCAGACTCTTTAGACCCCATGGACCATTTTTTGTCCTTTGATGTTTCCTTGACCATCCCTAAAAACATGTAAAAAATGATACACATGACTTTTAAACCTATAAGCGTGTATATATGCGGGTTTGACCACTAAAACCGCGTACATCAGGATGTGTACAAAATCCAAATCCTTTTGGAGTTTTCCTTGACATGGATTCGACTCACTTGACTCCTAGCCTTCCCTATGCCTTGAGATCGCTCGGATTCGACCTTTCATTACCCCTTTGAATGTTGATGTATATGTAACTTCGGAATGTATTCTTTTATGTCTCTTATATATTGTAACCCAATGTTTATTCTGGGATGTCTCTATTATGTATTTGAGTCATGTGGTCATGCCCCGATGTTCCGATCGGGAGGATTAATAATGTAATCAAGTCATATCAAGTCATTAGGTAAGTCCCCACAGTTTCGGGGCACTTGAGTTATTATACACTAATTAAGGTGTAGGCTCGAGTAGTAATTATTAGGTTGAGCCTACATGTGAAAAGGCAATTGAAGTGAACGGATGAATATAAATAGAGAGTGAGAGTCTCTCTATTTATCACTTGTGAAATACATCACTTGCTCTCCCATGTGTGGCTCACTACTGAAGAAGGAAATTTTGGGACTAGATAGAAGACAGAAGACTACTGCTATTTTGGGAGATCTCTTACTATTTTGGTGTTGATTCTATCTTAGAGGAAGTTGCGGGGTTTTCTCCTTTATGGTTTCCCCGAGGAAAACTCTTTGTGTCTCTTGTCTCTTGTGATGTGCTTGTGTTTTATTGTTGTGCTTGTTATTCTCTCAGTGAAAAGATCCTATTATCATAATGCTAGCTTAAATGTGATGAAAAACTAACATGGTATCAGAGCTAACCTGAGAAGAAGACATTGTGCAGCTACAGGAACTAGGGCTTCCTATTTTGTGGATCTTCCTCCACATATTTTCAGCAAAAGTATGCTAAGATGACTCCCCATTGAAGGGTGCATCTTTCTGTCGATGCGGAATTCAATCTCAAGCATTTTCAGTTTCGATGTGGAAATTAGGGATTTCTACAGAAGAGGAATTTTTGAGTGAGACTAGAATAGAGTTATTCTCCTCATCAAAACCAAATTTTAGAGACCTGGATCAAGAAATTTGGTTGGGTGAAACTCCAAGAAATTCAAACCCTAGTTTGACCCTGAGCTAGGAGAAACCCTAAATACTAAAACTGCTAAGTTTTGGTACAGTCGCTATATTCCAATATTGGCGCAGTCTCAAAAGCTAAAAATTGCAGGGGTCGAATACACAATCCTGATGAATCCTGTGTCCAACAATCAGACTCAGATTCGTTGTACGCCAGGAGATATGATCTCTCCAAGTTAGGGTTCCATCCTCTTCCAGAATTCATCCCTAAACAGGACATCTGGGGAGATCTCCAATATCTTGAGCTACTGAGGTCCAAATGGAATTCCTGAAGATTTTCCAAAAAGGGCACGGACTTTAGTTTCGGTGGTATGAATATCAGACTCAGAAGATGAACCAGTGACACGTGGAATTCCGTACAACTTCGCTGTTCTGAACAGTCCTGTAACAGGTTACCTTGGGAAAAGGATCACAAATCCCAAATGGTGAAACCAATTATGATGAAACCTCCAGTTTTGGATCAGGGACATTCTAGGTTACCTCAATACGAAATTGCAGACACAGAGGATCAGTAATTTCAGAGATATCATAGAAACAGTAACAGGCATTTCTGCAGAAGAAATTAGTAAATTAGGGGTTCCTGTTTCGGGAGCTTCCCTCCACTGTTTTCAGAAAAGAAGTACATTGGACAGCTCCATTTGAAGAGATCTATCTATTTGTCCAATCAGATCTGAAGGTTTCCAAGTTTTGAAAATTAGGGTTTCTGTGACAAACCCTAGATCAGCGAACTCCGGGACAAGGACAGACACCTCAAATCGGTAAGATCTAATATTTTGTATTTCCATTTGAGGTTCTCATTTCAATATGATCTATCACAATAGCTTGATGATAAGCTTGGTGAAGTTGACAACTTCCAAGCATAGAAGTATTTGATCTCTCTGAAGAAACTGGATTGGACACCTACATGAGTATAGAGGTTCCAGTTTCAGAGGGAGACGAGGCCAAAGAAGACATCATGCTCATGCTACAGAGGATGATGAACCATCTAGAAAGAGATCCATATATGAAAGTGAAGATTCTTCAAGCGAGGATGAATATGTTCTGATATCAGCTCTCACAAGTAACATTACTCATGGAAATGATGATTAGCTTATAGACAGTGGGGCTTCCAAACATATGAAGAGATTCAAGGAATCCTTTGTAAGACTGTCAGACATGAATCACCTCACAAGGTGAAACTAGGAGATGACTACCAATATCCAATAAAAGGTAGTGGGGAATCTTCATACAAGCTAGACTCTGGTAAGTCTCTAACAATGAAAGAAGTATTGTTTGTTCCAGGACTTAAGAAGAATCTTCTATCCATTTCATTCTTGGATGCAAAAGGAATGTGGGTTGCATTCATCGATGGTCAAGTCATCATGTGGCCAAAAGGAAAGAAAATTGATGATGCCGTAGTGATTGGAGAACAAGAAGGAGGCTTGTACAAATTGAAGGGTCATCCAGAACAAGCCTTGATCCATGATACGGTAGAGCCAAATGAGCTTTGGCATAGAAGGCTTGTACATGTGCACTACAGAGCACTACCTCTTGTAAGAAAAGCTGTTGAAGGACTTCCAGAATTCCAAGCAAAGCATGATGGAGTTTGCAAAGGATGTGCGAAAGGGAAGAATACAAAGAAGACATTTCCTAGCAACGAAAGCAAAGCCAAATGCATTCTAGAAATCATCCACTCCAATGTATGCGGTCCAATGTCATCAAAATCACTAAGTGGGTATGCATACTATGTTTCTTTTTTATTTTTCTAGAAAGACATGGATTTACTTTATGAAAAACAAAGATGAAGTGTTCAGCAAGTTCAAGGAATTCAAATCCTTGATCAAGAACCATACTGAAAAGAAGATCAAGACCATTCGATCAGATAATGGTGGAGAATTCACTTCGAATGAATTCAAAGAGCTATGCAAAGAAGTAGGGATTAAGGGGGAGTTGTCAACTCCTTATAATCCACAACAGAATGGGGTTGTAGAACGGAAGAACAAAATTTCAAGCTATTTGAAGGGAAGAACAAAAATCAGAATATGACCTAAAGAATCCAGTTGAAGAATGTGAAGATCTAGAATGCAGAGACCATGCAGTCATAAGAGTTTCTCAAATCAAAGAACAACTTGAAGTGGTAAAAGAAGAAGTGAAAAATGCAGAAGTGGTGATGGCCACCTTGAATGGCCTCCCAGGATCGTGGAATTCATTCATTCAAGGAATTTGTTTCAGAAGGAAGTGATTACTTTCAGCAAACTTTGGGAAAAAGAAGAAGCTCTAGCCATAAGAAGAGAAGATAATATGGGAGCATTTGAAGATCCAGCTCTCACCATCCAAAGAAGATCCCTCAAGCAATGAGGAATATGAAGAAATCAACTCTTGAAGAACCTCTTATCCACCTCAGCATTTGGATAAGAAATGATGCGATTATGAATGGAGAAGACGATGAAGCTGAAGGATCAAGAAGGAGTATACCCTCAAAACAAATAAAGATAAGTATTCAATTGTCATTTCATGATATTGTTTTGTTATGCATTTGTTTATATTCAGTTGATGTATCATACATGATAGGATGTTTGCATTAATGGCAGTATTCTACTAATATGCATGTGATGGGCAAGTAGCTCATGGTGCTATACAACTCTCCATTGCTACTTATCTAGAATGAAACCTCTTTGCTGACATATTGGATTAGTGCACAATCTCAATGTTGTCCTGATAGAGATGGAAGGCATCTAGAAAGTTTCAGTGAGATATGGATGAATGTTGTATTGGCTAAAGTAGTTGCATGATCATATATTTATGCATAAGAACTTTCCAGTATAAATATTCCTTATGAAATGTTTCTAACCATACAAATGCATTTGACTTGAAGGAAAGACTGCATACATAATCGCCTACAAGCAAAGAAGAATGAAGACTTGTTCCGAAGAACAAGTGATGACAGTTCAAAGACAAAGAATAATATGACGAGTGCAGTGACATCATTGATGCAGAACCTTCCAGCCACCAAGAAGAAAGGGAAGACCAGTTCAAGAAGAATGATGTCAGGGTGCAGTATCAAGACTTGAAGAGAAGTTCATAGTTCCATCATGCATCATAGGATACAAAGCAGGATTCGTAGCATGAGGCTTATCATGAAAGGAAGGCCTAGACTATGAAGAGACATTTGCAGCTAGTAAGAGTTGAAACATATACATGATGAGATTGATGAAGATCTTAACCTTTGCTACAAGGTTGAAGATGCAAGTCTATACACTAGATGGTCACATAGAATATTAGTAGCATAGGAAGCTACTTATCACTCCGGTACACAATGTTTTCAGTGCATAAAGCACAGAAGATAGAGGGAGTATGATGCTTCGCTTCAGAGGGAGTGACTACAGAAGATCTAAGGTTCGACATGGTATGACAGGATGGGAAGATTACTGATGACTCTAGGATTTACTGAGAGTAAAGCGAATTCCAATCTTTGCTTCAAGGTTGAAGATAGAAGACCAGTGATGCTCCTGTTATGTGTCAATGCACTATTGTTCTAGGCATAGAAGTGTTGCAGAGTACAGATGGGATCTTCCTTGGACAAGGGAAGTATGCAGTAGAGATCTTGAAGAGGTACAGGATGATGGAATGCATGACCACACCTATGGCATCGAACATGAAGCTATTAAGTGATGCTTCATCAGAGACGGTTGATGCTACGATGTATCGTCAGATGATTGGGTCATTGATGTACCTGATGAACACGAGACCAGACATTTGCTTTGTTGTGAACACCTTGAGCCAGTACTTGACAGATCTGAGAAGTGTTCACTTGATAGCTGCAAAGCATATTATGAGGTACCTGAAGGGTACAATTGATTATGGGCTCAAGTACGATGCGAATCTGAAGATTAACCTGGAGGGTTATGTTGATTCAGATTGGGTAGGTAGTGCCATCGACAGGAAGAGTACTTCAGGATCTTGCTTCAGTTTGGGATCAGGTGTGATCTCTTGGTTTAGCAGGAAGCAATATTCTGTGGCACTAAGTACAGCTGAGGCAGAGTATGTCGCAGCTTGTTCAGCTAGTTGTGAGGCAATATGGCTACGAAAGCTACTGTATTATATATTTGATCTCCTGTTGGATGCTACTTGTATACATTGTGACAACCAGAGTTGCATGAAGTTGTCAGAGAATCCAGTGTTTCATGACAGGTCAAAGCATATTGAGATCAAGTATCACTATATCATGAATATGGTGCAGAGAGGAGCAGTGAAGCTCCTGTATGTTGCGACAGAGGAACATATAGCTGATGTATTGATGAAGCCATTGGCTAGGCTGAAGTTCGAGTACTTCAGAGAGAGACTTCTTGTTCTACAGATCGAGGCTTCCTCCCAGAGAAAGTGATGAGACCCATAGCCATTCTGACATGGTGAGAGGATTGGTTCCTTCCATGGTCAGATGTAAGGGCTGAGCCATTCTGTCATGGTGAGAGGATTGGTTCCTTCCATGTCAGATATGAGTGCTGAGATCCATAGCCATTCTGACGAGTAGGTCAGATATAAGGGCTGAGCCATTCTGTCATGGTGGTAGGGTTGCTCCCTTCCATGTCAGATATGAGTGCTGGCCATTCTGTCGAGCAGGACAGATGTAAGTGCAATTGCCATTCTAGGAATGGAGGCACCTGGTCAGTTACCAGGAACACTCAGTATAAGAATTGAGTAGCCATTCTGATGTGATAGAGGGATGTGTTCCCACTTGATCAGATGTAAGGGCTGAACCATTCTGTTCATGGCTAAAGGATTAAGTTCCTTCCATGTCAGATGTGAGTGTTGGCCATTCCGATGAGCAGGTCGGATGTAAGGGAAACTGCCATTCTCTAGGAGAATGAAGGTGCCTAGTCAGTTACTAGGTAGCTCAGTCGAGGAGGACTGGGGGGCATTTTGATATGATTACTGGGATGTGTTCCCCTCATGATCAGATATGAGTGCATGCCCTTCCATCATTGTGAGCAGGATGTGTTCCCGCCTGGATGGATGTAAGTGCTGAGCCTTGTCACAGATGATAGTAGATGTGTCCTATCATGCTGGTGACTGTAAGTGTTGTGCCTTTTCACAGATGGTAGTAGGTGTGTCCTACCATGCTGGTGATTGTAAGTGCAGAGCCTTTTCACAGATGGTAGTAGGTGTGCCCTACCATGCTGGTGATTATAAGTGCTGATCCTTTCCACAAATGGTAGTAGGTGTGTCCTACCATGCTGGTGGATGTGAGTGCTGTGCCTTTCCACAAATGATAGTAGGTGTGTCCTATCATGCTGGTGGTTGTAAGTGCTGAGCCATTTCACAGATGATAGTAGGTGTGTCCTATCATGCTGGTGAATGTGAACGCTGGGCCTTTCTGATGGGATTGTAGTTTACTACATGATCAGATGTGAGTGTTGGGCATGCCTTTCTGATGAGCAGGTCAGATGTAAGTGCTGGGTGAAGACCTACATGAGGGCAGGCCTACAACCAGCATGAAAAAGGGCTGGCTCTGTAGAACTTCCTATGATGAGAAGAATCATGAGATAGCACCAGTGTTGATCCAGATCGAGTGATGATCCAAATCCAGTAATGATGATCCAGCAGTGATGATCCAGATCGAGTGATGATCCATATCCAGTCCAGTGATGTTGATCCATATCAAGAGATGATCCAGATCCAGTGATGATGTTCTATATTGATCCAGATCGAGAGATGATCTAGATCCAGTGATGATGTGCTATGTTGATCCAGATCGAGAGATGATCCAGATCCAGTGAAGATGACTTGAATATGCATATGACTTGAAGACGAAGATGACTTGAAGACGAGATGATCCAGCTGATAAAGAGAAGAAGACTAGTGCTGAAAATTGTGTCGAAAGAATACCTTCCTAGTTAAGAGGGAGTGTGGATGTATATGTAACTTCAGAATGTATTCTTCTATGTATATTATATATTGTAACCTGATGTTTATTCCGGGATGTCTCTATTATGTATTTGAGTCATGTGGTCATGCCCCGATGTTTCGATCAGGAGTATTAATAATGTAATCAAGTCATATCAAGTCCTTAGGTAAGTCCCCACAGTTTCGGGGCACTTGAGTTATTATACACTAATTAAGGTGTAGGCTCAAGTAGTAATTATTAGGTTGAGCCTACGTGTGAAAAGGCAATTCAAGTGAACGGATGAATATAAATAGAGAGTGAGATTCTCTCTATTTATCACTTGTGAAATACATCACTTGCTCTCCCAAGTGTGGCACACTACTGAAGAAGGAAATTTTGGGACTAGACAGAAGACAGAAGACTACTGCTGTTTTGGGAGATCTCTTACTGTTTTGGTGTTGATTCTATCTTAGAGGAAGTTGCGGGGTTTTCTCCTTTATGGTTTCCCCGAGGAAAACTCTTTGTGTCTCTTGTCTCTTGTGATGTGCTTGTGTTTTATTGCTGTGCTTGTTATTCTCTCAGTGAAAAGATCCTAATATCATAATGCTAGCTTAAATGTGATGAAAAACAAACATTGAAAAGATATATAGGGAACTCCTTGGTACATTGAAGGCATAACAGAGAATTGAGAGAAAAGAAACTATAGTGCATTGTTGCCGAAACTTATGCTTGAGTCTGCATCCCTTTGTCCCTTGGAGCACTTTTGTGTTCTTCCCAAGCTTTCCTTTTGCTTGTGAGTTTGCTATCGAGAGATGGAGGATTGAAGTGGTGGAGGCTCAAGTGGGGGATTCAGTTTCTCTAGTTCGCATACGTGCCATCAGAGGTTGTATCTTGTAATCTCTGACTTATATTAATAGAAATATCTTTTCCTGTCCAATAATGTGTGTTTGAATGAATATTTTATCCATTGGATTATGTCAAATGCTTATACATTATTGATTATATATTCGAGAATAGATCTAACACCATGATATATAGAATGCTTGTATTGTTTACTTGTTGTTGAGGAAGTAATCTATCAATTCAAGCTGAAGTTGGAAAGCTCAACGGGGATCTACTTCAACCATCCAGAATAAGGTACGAGGCTTGATCCTTTAGTGTTAGACATTTAATTTCTATTGCATATTGGAAAGGATGGATTTCTAGAGTCAAGCTATCTGTTGTGGTACCCCAAGACATAGGAATTTCTCTCTATAACAGTAAGTATCAATTGCATATAGACTCTTTATTACATTTATCACATCTTTTGTGGGTCTTCTCAAACAATAGCATGCATGGAATTATGATTCTAAGTCAAATGGTTTCTTGGCTTCACTGGAGTATGATTACACTTGATTGGGTCGTTTCCTCCAATTAGAAGTAGGAATAAATAGCAAAATAAGCTCATCATACGAGCATGTAGATTCTTTTCGGTATGTTGGATTGTAGCATTCTTTTGTCCTTTCAGAGGTATGTGTTCAAAGTTTGAGAAAGTTGCATAGATTTGGTAAATGACTCCAATTTTCCAATGGAAGTTTTGCAGAATAACAAGGAAGTTTCAGGTAACATGGTAGGAGGAACTGGTGTACATGTTCTTGAAACCTCACAACGAGGATTTCATCCCTTAGTAGGAGCTAGATGTTAAGAATGAAAATTTTTCCTAGTCTTTGCCTATTGTTTTTCAAAGGTTTATTCCTTATTTACTTTTCATTTTGAGTTTGTTTTAAGTTTTAATAATTTTAAAATGCATTTTGTTTGTTTTATAGGTTATAGTTCGTTTTAATTTATTTCTTTTATTTCTTAAGTTTTCTTTTGGATTATCATGTATTATATATCGTTCAAAGTCCGAAAATGATTTTTAAATTAAAGTTTATTCTAAGGTATATATTCAAGGCCTAACCCTTGTTTTGAGTGTTACAGAGAGAAATTCCTATGGCTTGGGGTACCACAACAGACAACTTGACTCCAGAAATCAATCCTTTCCAATATGCAATAGAAATTAAATGTCTAACACTAAAGGATCAGACCTCGTACCTTATTCCGAACGGTTGAAGTAGATCCCCATTGAGCTTTCCAACTTCAGCTTGAATTGATAGATTACTTCCTCAACAACAAGTAAACAATACAAGCATTCTATATGTCATGGTGTTAGATCTATTCTAGCATATATAATCAATAATGTATAAGCATTTGACATAATCCAATGGATAAAATATTCATTCAAACACACATTATTGGACAAGAAAAGATATTTCTATTAATATAAATAAGATATTACAAGATATAACCTCTGTCGGCACGTCTGCGAACCGAAGAAACTGAATCCCCCACTTGGGTCTCCACCACTTCAATCCTCCATCACTAGATAGAAAGCTCACAAGCAAATGACAATCTTGGGAAGAACACAAGAGTGCTCCAAGGGACAAAGGGATGCAGACTCAAGCATAAGTTCTGACAACAATGGACTATAGTTTCTTTGCTCTTAATTCTCTCTTATGCCTTCAATGTACCAAGGGGTTCCTTAAATATCTTTTGAAAGGGGTAATGAAAGGTCGAATCCGAGCGATCTCAAGGCATATGGAAGGCCAGGGGTCAAATGAGTCGGATCCACGTCAAGGAAAACTCCAAAAGGATTTGGATTTTGTACACATCCCGATGTACGCAGTTTTAGTGGTCAAACCCACGTATATACGCGCTTATAGGTTTAAAAGTCACGTGTATCATTTTTCACATGTTTTTAGGGATGATCAAGGAAACATCAAAGGAAAAAAAGTGGTCCATAGGGTCTAAGGAGTCTGCAGCGAGACAGGGGAAGGCCATACAAAGTGTGATTCACCTGGAGTGGTGAAAACAACTATAACAGATGCCCCCTAATGTGTGAGGTCAGAGGGGTCATACGATGGCTGAAATACATTATAAGTCCATCTCAGAAGTGGAGTGATGAAGGATCCCAAATGGAAGACCAGCCACCCAATCAGCATAGTACAGTAATACAACTCTGCATATAACTGCAAATACATATTGCAGTCCCGGATACATAAGAGTACAATGGCCATGGATAGGCATGACACATGATATCACATATGTGGTCATCTCCACGTACAATATACATATATTAGAATCTCCATGATGAAGATATACAAAGGACCATGATCTCCATAATGGCTGGAAATATTTGACATATACTGTAATTAAGTCACGAGAGCTGAAATCTCATGAACACTGGCACGATCAAGGCCAGTAGCATATAAGAGATGCCACCAATATGGAAAGTCATCTACACAAACCGCTACGAGTACATGTCCTACTATGCGAATAGAGGTGTTGAGGTAGAACATAGTAGTCCATCGTCTGATTACCGGTCATTAATGTATACTGTTAACAGACATGAGATCACCCATCGAAAATGAAAAATGGAAATCAAGGTACTAGAGTGCAAATTAGCAAGTGTGAATAAATGTATTGAGGTCGAACACTTGAGAGGATCCATCGATCAAGGGACATTGATGTATTCCCAAGAACTATTGATGGTGAGAGAACCTGCCACTAATGACTGTAAGTCTCAAGGCACTCAGAATGACTCTAGATTCCAATCCCAGAATAAATGATCTGAAGTCGATGGGATGAAATCTGTTGGAAGGAGGGCATTAATGCATCCCCCATCATCCAACACGAGGTACTCAGCAAAGTTGTCTAATGTGAAAGGACTCGATCATGAGGTGCATGAACCAGTAACTGTACTGGGAATGGCCGATATGAAAAGTAAAGATAAATGAGGAATGGCCGAATCATGCTTCAACTTCCTTCGAACAAGAGCATAACATCATATGGTGACTGAATGAAGGTAGCATAGACTCGATATACAAACTGGGACATCTCTGCGACACAGGAGGCATCGACAGAGGCTCCATAGGGACTGGAATCTTAACCACTCGATGGAGATAAACTCAGATAAATGAGTACAGCTCCTAAGTCAAACTATAACCCAACTAATGGATGTGATATATAGTGCTCTGTTTGAAGGCGACACGATTCGAGAGTTGCCACAGATAACATATTTCCCGTCCGGATTTTTGGTTTTTTTATTTTTTTTGGACTTTTTCAATTATTTAAAAAGCTTGAAAAAAGAACAAAATAGCTTTATAGTTACAGACTAGGAGGAGACGAGTGTCATAAGGACAAACAAACTAGTTCCAAGAAGTGGAACATACCTATGCTCAATGCAAGGATACATGTGTAGGATATTGACACTCGGGGTAAAATCCCCTCCCGGTAAAAAGGGAAACAAGCTGCGAAGAATAAAAAATGACTCCGCATGGCTAGACATGAGAAAATCTCGGGCTATATAACTGAAACGCAATGTTAGGGGAGTTGGCTTAAAGCTCAATAAGATAGGCAAAGCTCATGATAATGCATTCACAACTTGACATGAGGGAGTCCTGAGGGAAATAGGCCAGCATAAGATCAAGAGGAGTATGAGGCTCTTGCAAAATGTCATGGCAATACTATACAACAGACTCCCACACCCTAAAATAGAAAGCATCGACATGGGAACCAAATCCAAATAAGGCGCTAACTAGGGTACCCATGTAAGGTGAAGCTTCTACCACTCATATCATGCCACTTCTAAAACAGCAAGAAGGTTTTGTGACATAACAGAGTGGGTTCGTACCTAAGGTCATGGTGATATGGTCATAAGGTCATGCAAAATGCAAACAATGGTGAAGCCTAACCTATATGCCAGTTTAGACATGATACCTGAGATCAGCACAAATGGGTCAATCCAATGGCTGAAATGGCACTGAAAAAGGTGCTCTACAACATGAATTATGTAAAAAATGGTCCAAAATGGTTAGAAAATGTCGAAACTATAGGAAAGGGGGTAAAAATTTTCAAATATTTGAAAATTTTCTATAAATAGTAAAAAATTCAAAATATTATAAATCATTTGAAACTTTTACCCATTTGAGCTCTGATTTTCAACAACGAATTCCAGGAGATCCAGCCGGCGGAATCCACTACTGTTTCTTCCAGGTATTTATTCATGCTCTCCTCTTTCATTTTGATATAATTTTTATGAATTTCCATGGTCTAATCAATTTTTTAGGCCAACCCAAAATGGGCGCTGCGGCCCACACAAAAATCGAGGTTTTTTCGATGTATAGGGATGGATATAAGCGAAAAATGGCTTCGAACCTGTTAGCTCTCCAAGAAACTACTCAGTGGTTATGGCTGAGTATGCTTGGTAACTTAGGAATTCATTTACTTTCAATAAATGGACCGAGAGGAATACAAGAATGGCACAAATGACAGACTGCTAACCCAAATAATTTAATAAACCAGTGCTCTTAGAAACTGTACATCAGATGATCAATAATAGGACAGACATATAGAATAATGCTCAGACAACCAAATACATCAAGTTTGCAGGGTTTATACAACCAAGTACATACATCATGTAGGGCTATACTAAGCATCAAGAATTTCCTCCATCAAATAATGAGCATGAGCTAAAATAATCCAACAGAGTGCAGAATAACAATGGGTAACAAAATCTGAGTACGACAACAAGAGAAAACTGTGATTTTTATTAAACTAGCAATCGGACATAGGCCAAAGTCTCCAAGCTCGAACCCCCCTCCAATATGAGTTCATAGGCTTTTTTAAATCCTTTACAAAACTGTTTCCAGATCCTAAAAGTGTGAATCTATTTAATTCAACTAAAACAATAACTGACAGTCAAAACAAAACGATAGGGACTGATCCTAAAATCAAGCAGATTCTGATGTGAAGATCTTTTTTAACAGTTCGATGGTTGGTGAAGTGAAGCAGCATTCCAAGGCTCGGTGGACAGAGTTGGGGGCACCACCGATCCAAAACTCGCTCCAAATCTCTGAGATATAGATAATATGCTTTATAATCCATTCATTTTGCCAGTTCAGCGAATCAACACTGAGTTCTGGGCGAAATTAGAGAACCTTTGCAAAAAAAAGGCTTTTGGCAGTTAACCATCATGCTGATTCCGTGCCTTAACCGCCGAAAGTTAGTCCTTTTGGCAGCTAATGAGCTCTGTGGGGCTCGCCTAAGCTGCCAAAACCTGTAGAATTCCTGAAAAAACTACCTTTGGAAAAAACCAATTTTCTCAGCCGTCCGATGTCCGTTTTGCATGTTCGAATAGTCGATTTTGATCTACAGATCACAAGCTATCCACTGGTGCTTTCATATTTGGATTTGGAGTTCGGGAAGGCTGTCAAAATTTCCCCTCAAGATCACGCGATTTCAGCAAAAACTAACTCTTGAGTTATGGTTCAACAATGAAAAAACCTCACAGGGCAGCCAAGTGACAAATCATAGCTGAGCATTCGGGATTTATTTAATAATAGAGCACGTTGCAACAGACAGATGACATAGTAACTGGAGTTTTAACCCGAGATGTAAAGATGAATGATGGAGATGAGGTGTTTCAGTCGAACTGGTCTTGTGGCTGAAATTTAGGAACGAAATTATGAACACTTAACAGCAGACTCGAGTTATTTTATGTGATGATTTCTTTGCCACCTGTGATCCTTTAGTATTCTGTTAGAAGACTGCCCCTGTTCCATCTATTTGCAATTTCCATTCACTGCTCTGTGCAATAATTATTTTCTGCCAATTCCTTGACAATTCTGCTGCTTCTGAAGGCTAGAGATCAATGTCACAATATATATGAAACTTTCTTCTTACAAAAAGGAGGCCATGAGACTTTCTGTCCTCTGCTTCAAAGGCTGAGTAAAGATCTGAAACTGATGGCACGAGCAATAGATGCAGAGTACAGTGGGTACTGCGGAGTTTGGGCAAAGAGTTCTATACGTTTTATGGTATAATAAACAGTTGAATCATCATATGAACCCCAGGAATTGCACTATCTGTCAAAAACAGGTCCTCTGAATTATCGCTCTCTTGTCCTTCCCTGGCTGTAGGCAATTCTTTGCACTATTCGTGGCAGTATACCGATGATGCCATATTGCTCAAAAAGGGCCCGTGACTTAGTATTTTCAATATTGCTGTTCATGGAATAATAACTTCAACCTGTTTTCAAAGAACTTGGAACCGGAGCTTGAAAACCAGCTACTTCAACCATTAATGTTGGAAGAAATTAATCTGTCAAGAACCTTGTCATTTGCAGAAGATGAATATGGCATATGACTTGACATTGGAGCGTGCGAAAGCACAAGATTTTAATTTTTACACATACCAACATTTTTGACAGTTAAGGCCGTTCTGGAAAACCATCTTAGCTGCTGAAACTGACCTGTTTCGGTAGTTAAGTAAACTTCCACAGATTGAGTTCACTGCCGAAAGCAAAAAAATTTGGAATTTGAAGCACAAGACTCACAGATATAAAAAATTTAACCTATACTATCACCCAAAATGACGGTGTATTTTTTGGGAGATAACAGAACCCACGTACATATGTGGTTGTTTTGAAAAAAGTCACGTATGAGTCTACGCATATGGTTTTTTCAATAAAATAATGGGAAAATTTGCAATTTCTTGTGTAGGATGGTCCTAGAGTGGAGAGAGCGTGAGCATGGTGAAGTAGAGGAAGCAGTAAGGGCCGACTTAATGTCTCAACAAGCTCTATGTGCATGCGGACTCTACAAGTTTTGGTGTCTTGGTGGTTTGAGGGCCAAACCAAGACTATTATAGATGCTAGTGGATTACTAGGATCCAGACTCAGATTCCTTTCATATACATGGGATGTCCATCACCATAGAGGTGGAGGACATATACTTCATTACTGGGCTTTCTAGACGAGGGAAGTAGTGAACCTTCGTTCCCATGGTGGGCCAGGAGGTGGCCTCACTATCTACGAGTACATTGTGGTGTACTATTATCCAAACACTGAGAAGGTGGGGAGTCAGGTCCCTACCAATGCTTTATAGGTGATGGGCCTAAAGGCCATATTATTGACACTGGGCAGGATATCTAGCTTGGCATCACTCCACCAGGCCTCGTGGCCTCTGATGTTCTATGTAGTGGAGTGCATGAGACCCATGATCTACGACTGGATTACTACACTACTGAGCAACATGAAACATCAGCTCAATGAGTGTAAAGTAGGTAGAGTGCAGAACTTCAGGTTCAACAGTATTTTGAGCACGTTTTTCTTCGAGCGTGTTCTAGGATTGAGCCCTAGAGTGGACGTTCCTCTCCACGAGGTTCGAGATCCGGCCCATTGACGTTGGGAAAATGCTATGCACAAACTAGGGGGTGGTAGGGTGGCCAATCCATATCCAGCTGACTTCTTTCCATGGTGGTGATGATAGATAGTTGCCATCTATGACTACCCCTATGCAGGGATAGATTTCCGGGGGGACTTGGACATGCTGCTACCACCAAGATCGGCATATGGAAATATAGGTAACGAATGTCGACCCCCTCTTTTTAAATTTTTTGAGTTATTTAATTTTTTTGTGTTTTCTTGATTATATGGAAATAAAAAGACATGTTTTTGCGTGACAACACATAGTGACATCTACCATTTGTGTGCAGATGTGGGACCAGGGTGGCCATAAGGCTTCCCTCGTCATAGACAGAGGGGAAGAGGAGATGACATCATGGGTGTGGATGCGGAGTGAATGCTCCAGAGTATTCATACCAACTTTGTGAGATTGACACATAGAGTTCCCATAGCGCAAGTCGAGGACTTGCCTAAGGCTATGCAGTGGCAAGTGGTGGGCGTGCCATGCGCATGGGTGCGTTTATTCCGATGTCTAGCTAGAGCTGTAGTGACCTTCCATGATCACAACCCTCCTCCTCCTCCATAGGATTAGACACCTGGGAGTGTATACATTTTGTACGACCGTGTATTATATCTTGGTGGCTCGAAAGCCCCAATTTTGTATCATGACACTATGTATTATCACATTTTTGGATGTATATAATTTTTTTATGGTGATCGGTTTATTTATTTACATGAGTAAAAATTGTGTTTGTGATTAATTTATTATGAATGAAACAAATGCCAATCTAACACGTAGTTAACATATGAGTCAGCAACTTGATTATTATTTCTTAGAATGTGTATATATGTTATATTGTCAAATTGTCGTTGTAACAATCTCACACATAAGAACCTTCTTAATAACATCGGATCTCTAACATGGTACAAACCATTGAGCTGTAACACTACTAACTCTGAATCAAGATGTACCTCAAGAGAGAGGACACCATGTGAAATGGCATCTCGGAGAAGCTTGATAACGACACTATATTCAACAACATTGTTGGAAGATGGTCGTAGACATATGCCTCCTGAAGACAGTACCTGACCCATAGGAGTATAAATCACCCAAGCACCAGAGGCTGAGTGTTGAGTGTGACGGCTTGCACCATCCGTGAATCCTATGTAGGTGGAATATTCCATTGAAATATGCCAAAAGAAACAGAAACCAATCACAAACCCGATCACGATAAGAAAAATACCTAACTATGCAAAACTGTATAATAATATACAATAAGCAGCCTTGGATGAAGATCATGCATAGTATTTCTTAAGATAGAGCCCATTTCTAGGATCCTCCAAGGCCATTCCTTTGTAATCCACTAACTCATAGGCACCCTTCTCTAACACACACTTGACCACGTAAGGACCACACCACATAGGAATAAATTTCCCTACCCCCAAGGGTTCTTTCGGTTGATCCCACAAAAGGACCAAGTCTCCTTCACTAAACTCCCTGGGATGGATAGACTTATCGTATTGGGCCTTTACACGACGCTTATTAACCTCTAGAGCCACCAAGGAATCCCGACGCTGCTCATCAAGTTGCTCAAGGTGAACCAAACACTCCTCCAAAGGTGAAGTGTCCAGTAAGAGTTCTATAGCTAGCTTCAATGAAGGAATCTCGCATTCAACTGGCAATATTGACTGCACTCCATGTACAAGTTGATATGGAGAATAACCAGTGGCAGTCTTAACAACGGTTCGATACGCCCACAAAGCAGGATATAACATAATGTGCCAATATTTCTTGCTTTGTGCAATGGTTCGTTGCAGAATGGATTTGAGTGATTTGTTCATTGCCTCTACCTGTCCATTCACTTGAGGGTAATAAGAAGAGTAATGCTCTTGCTTATACCCTAACTTCGATGCCAACTCTTCCATCATACGATTCTGAAAGTGCGAGCCATGGTCAGTGACAAGCTCTTTTGGAATCTCGAACTGAGTAATGATTTGGTTGAGTACAAAGTAGGCAGCTATCTCACCGTCGTATTTTAATGTAGGCATAGCCTCAGCCCATTTAGTGAAGTAATCAATAGCCATTATAATATGATGGTGCCCCCCAGCCGAAGCTGGGTTGCAATCTATAAAATCGAGCCCCCACTTAGTGAAAGGACCGACAATGATAATGGGATGTAACAGGGAAGGTTTCGAGTGCATATTGCGTGTGAACACCTGGCAAGGGTGGCACCTCTTGATCGCATCAACACAATCTTTAAAGATCGACGACCAGAAATAACCTGCTCTCAAAATATTTTAAGTTGTAGAAAGCCCAGATAAATGACCACCACACGCCCCTCTGTGGCAATCATTCAGCACTACCTCAACCTCTTCATGAGTTAAACAACGTCGTAAAATGGAATCTACCCCACGGCGGTACAAGGTGTTATCCATGATGAGGTAGTTCTTAGAGATGTGACATAATCGTCGTCGTTCATCTCACAATAGGTGAGTAGGGGTCTTCAGTGTTTGTAAATATATTATGATATCCCAATACCATGGGTCTAATGTTGAGATTAAGAAGATGTGTTCATCGACAAACGTATCTTCAAAAACCAACTCCTCGGCCTCGCTCAGGAAATCCAATATAATCTCTGCAAAGATTAAAGATTTTTTTTTATTTTGCCGAAACAAACTTGAGATTGAATTCTTGCAGAATGAAAATCCATTTATTATACTTTCCCCCAATCATCCTTCTGGTGAGGATGAACTGAAACGGATTGACATGGGCCACTACCAAGGTATGGCGAAGGAGAATATAATGTCTCAACCGTTGAACCGCATGTACGGTAGCTAAAACAAGCTTCTTGACATGAGAATAACGAATCTCTACAACAATAAGGTTTCAGCTCAGATAATTAATGACATGCTCTTGGAGCTCCTCATCCTCTTGAACCAAAACCATACCAATCGTATCTAAGGATGCGGCCACATATAATAGAAAATCACGGCTATAGTCCAGGGGACTAATTACCGGGGCTGATGCTAGGGCTCATTTGAGTGCATCAAAGGACTCCTGGGCTCACTCATCCCAATAAAAGGGGGTGTCCTTCTTCAAGAGACGCATGAAGCCTCTAGTCAAATTGGCAAATTTGACAACAAATCTTTGTAAGAAGTTTTCCATGCCTTGCAAACATTGAATATGACGAATATTTTTTGGGGGAGACAACTGAAGTATTGCCTCAACCTTCAAAGGGTCGAGGCTTATACCCTCTTTAGAAATGATGAATCCTAACAAACGACCTGAATTCACACAAAAGATGCACTTTTGAGGATTTAATCTAACTAAATAGTGCCCACATCTTTCGAATACTAATCTCAAGTGATAGGTATGACGCATTCTCATATGAGAATGAGCAGTGAGGTTATCCAAAAATACTTCAATAATCGACTTGAGATCATGGAATATCAAGTTCATTTCCCACTGAAATGTAGCTCCGGTGTTTTTAAGGCCGAAAGGAATTTTCTGATATGCAAACGTTCCCCAAGGACAGATAAATGTAGTCTTATGTTGGTCCTTAGGTTTAATCTGTATCTGATTATATCCGGAAAAGCCGTCCATAAAGGAGAACACCTCGCTACCCACACACTCATCCAAAATCTGATCTATAAATGGTGTGGGGAAGTTGTCCTTAGGATAGGAACGATTCAAATCATGGAAATCATTACATATGTGGATCGCTCCTTGCTTCTTATCCACCGGAACGAGGTTTGAAACCCACTCCATCAAGGGAACGAGATAGATGAAACCAGCTTTCAACAACTTCTCTATCTCTGCCTTAATGGTGGGTACTTTCCTAGGATTTACGGCATGTAAACACTGTCGAACAAGCTTCGTGTTGAGGTAAGTCTTAATCTCGTGTTTGACAATTCAAGATTCAATACCTAGCATCTTGTCGTAAGACCAAGCAAAAATATCATGGAATTTCTTAAATATCTTGGTGTATTCAAGAATCTCAGCATGGGAACATTTTTCCCCAATATAAACATTCTCTATCATGCCAGGATTGCGAGAGATGTTGATAGGAATCATTGAATATATGTTTTCCAGGTTTCCATCAGCCATCGGACCAGGAGAGCTTAATGGAACCGTAGGACTACCAACTCTCTGACTAAGAATCACCCTAAACTCCTCACCCTCTAAACGGTCAAGATCTGGAAGAAAATATGATCTATGATGGAGTTCCTCCCATGGTGGCTCAACTCTCGACATAGCCTCGATAATCGCTTCATCTGACGGGAAAAGCATATCAAGGCAGTTGCTCACATGAGAAGACTATACTGCCCATGCCAGCAGCACATAAGGGTCCTCCTCCTCTGTCCATGAAGAGGAAGGACTAGGCTCTGCAGCAAACTTAATATTAGCTTGATAAGCTATCATAGCTGCAGGAAACGACACGTCATGACGGGATCACTCGAAGTACTCAGTGCAGGAAGAATCCAAGGATCTTCCATATGAATCATGCGAAAAGACACCGATCTCATAGATGTCAAAGCCTCATCGAAACTAGATCCTACCATGAGGATCAGTGTAGGACAACTAAATCTCCCCATAAGGGATGGATACATGCCTACACCCACACTCCCAGTTGCTGGCTAAGAATGTTTAACGATCGGGATCGAAGCACCTGAAGATGCGGTAACAGACGGATTCTTGAATTTCATTTAATCAATTGTTACAATCTTCCTGTTATGTGGAAAGCATACAACGCGGAACAAGGAAGAATAAATGGCTTGCATGCTGTACATCCATTTCCTACCTAGTAAGAGATTGTAGTCAAGGGGCGCATCAACCACCTCGACCTCTATCGCAATGGTATTCCCTCCCAAACAGACTTTAAGGGAAGAAAGGATGTCATGCGGCCTAGAAGATCTCCCATCGAAAGTAGTTAACATGGTCACTTATTTAGACAGCTCAGGGGAACCAAGACCCCTCCAGCAAGATAAAGACATCACAGAAGCAACAATGCCCTTGTCAATCACAGTACACTTGACAATCATATGAAGAAATTCTATGTGAATCAAAAGAGACACATAGTAGGGCAAGCGAGGCTGAAGTTCTGTGGTTTGAAATTTAATCACGGAGGAAGAATCATCATCATTCACACAAAGGGCAGAAAGCAATGCCTTCCTTTCCGAAGGACAACTCTGAAGCACTTCCAATGCAGACATCGCACAAGGAGTGTGGCCCAAATCCTCGACAACTGAATAGTTCTGGGAGGCTCGTGCATTTGGATTATGCCCTGAACGCTTAAGGAATCCCTTAGGAATCTGAGGTGCAGCCTCAGGTTTATCCACAAGTTTTTCAATACGCAAAGGGGACCCTGGTGGATCAGGTTCTTTGCCTGGGCTGGGTTGCGACGAACTATAATCTTTTGCATGGATCACAAGTTTCGCAATGCGAACCATGTTAATGCATCCATGACCACTAGTCTCGAGTAGATCATGATCATCACTAGACTTGTCATGGGACTTCGAGTTCATATTTTGATTATGTAGTAAAGGGTTAGTTAGCATAGCTGGGCCCTGTGCCAAGAATCTCGAAGCTTCCTCAATACGAGGGCACAAGTAAGTGAGGTGATCGTCCTTAGATAACTTGAAAGGGAACTTAACCTTACATTTAGCTTTCTTGTCCCCCCCAGCATTTCGGTCATTCTTGTCATTATTATTAGCATTCTCGTTCTTATTCCCACCCTTGCGATTATTTTTACCCTTTTTTCTATTCCATCTGGGTTGCTCGTTACCCTTTTGGTCCGACGATTGCACAAAAAATACATTCGCCGTTTGGGTGGGTTGAGATGAAGCCGTAGCTTGTCCTGAAGTAGATTGGTTGATTGACAATAGACTAACTTTTTTTGCAACTGAATCTGCAGGTTTCGCACTTGCACAACCCAGAATGCCATCGACATGTGGTCCAGGTTTGACTTTGGGGTCGAAACTAGAACACAAAGCATTGGGAATAATTTCATACAACAAAATGAACTGAACATAGATCAAGTCCAGTTCCTCACCCTAAAAATCGCTTGTTCCTCATTCTGCACTTTGGATGTAGATACATCCTTTGCTATATATGGAAATAAGGACTTGAGGAACCACTCGAGGAGGAACTCTGGTGGTATAAAGGATTTAATTAACCGCTTCCGTCTACGCCACTCTTGAATATGATCAGATATATGTGTGGATTTATCTTGACGAAATGTCGACAAGAGTTCAGTACCAATATCATAACGCACTGGTAGCTAGAAGTGATTAAGAAAATTCATTGCAAGGTCGTCGAACAAAGTGAAAGCACCCCTAGGTAACTCTATATACCATTTCACATTGAACAAAGTGAAAGCACTCCTGTGAGGGTGCATTGAAATAGTCTCAAATAGATTGAGTCCTAATGTAAGGAATTCGAAGAGCACCATAGGTGAAACATAGTAACGTGTTCACTCGGATCCTCTCCCGGTTTTCCCTCGAACTTAGGTATGTCCGAAGGAAGCTTGTTAGGGACAGTCGGCCAAGCTGGGTCATGAGCCATAGGATCGTCCGTCTATCTCGACAAGTCAGGAAGATTGAGCATCGCGAGGAAAGGGATCCTAGGATGATGAGGTCGATGGACCGCTCCCTGATTCATATAGGTCTAATTACCACCATGGCCCTGGCCATAGTGCCCTCCTCCCATATGACCCATAAAGGGTGGTGTAGAAGCACCATAGTGAGATGGACCTTGACTAGTAGGAGCTACAAAGCCGTAATTAGGAGAGTAAGTAGGTTGTTGGTACCTGCCTCCATAAGGTGAAGAACCCTATCCATACTATGTCCCATAATAGGGTCCATAGGTCATCGCATGCGATGCCCCATGAGACACTCCATAGGTAGGAAGATACCCTCCAGAAGTAGGAAAATACATATCGGAAGTAGGGATATATGCACCAAAAGTAGTAAAGGTCATCACATGCGATGCCCCATGAGACACTCCGTAGGTAGGAAGATACCCTCTGGAAGTAGGAATATACATACCGAAAGTAGGGATATATGCGTCGGAAGTAGTAATATGACCTCTAGAAGCATGAACATAAACTCCCAAAGCAACAGGAAGTATGTAAACTTGAGACACAAATGGTCTAGTAACCACAGTACGGACTTGACTCGTAGCCATGTGCCGACTCGAAGGACCACGTGAATAAGGTGGAGGGTGGACATTTGAATAACTAGGGACAGAGGATGAAGGGATCTAAGTAATCAAGTATGTGCTATTCCCTATCGTCACTTGTCTCGGATCTGGTATCCTAATCGGATCACTAACCCTAGACCTAGGAGGGACATGTGATGTAACTTCTACCATTGGGACGGAAGGTGCAATGTGACTAGTGCTCCCAAACCTCTCTGCATGGTAAGGAATGAGAGTGCCCCCAAGAATAGTGTTAGGCTCAAAGTCAGATTCGACATGAAATGCCAAATCATGTGTAGGAAAACTAGTCATACCATAACTACCATAGCTAGTGGTGGCGGGTTCAAAATGAGTCTCGGCGTCCTCCAGCATTCCATACCGGTAATGCGTCAATGGGGAATCAACCCTAGAGTGAGTAGGTCTATCATGCATGGTTCCTATCTCAAAAATCACAAGACCTAACTCAGCCAAGTTGGGTGAAGGATCGTAAGTAGGAGTAAACTCCCCATCGTCTACACGAATGGGAGAAGGTGGTTCAGGAATACCTTCTAAATGGTCTCCCATGGTGTGTGAATCAATGTGCGACATAGTCCTCCTGGACTATCTAGGTCTCTCTCCCAAAGGAGGAGTATAAGTAGAAGGTGGAAGTCCTGCTAAACGACGAGAACGGTAAGGAGCCGCACCCAAATCCACAATGAATCAAAAAATAGCAAAGACTCTCTATTTACGTAAACCCTAGGCCAACTATCATGCACAGAGCAATCACTAATAAAATCTAAATCCAAATGCAAGAAAACAAGGGCTGGATAAGTGAGCTCCCAAATGAAGCAGGTATGTCTCGCCTAGGAGAGGCTTGAGACTCCCATACACAACAAGCGGAGGTACGTAACCAATTATTGTGGCCCTCAACTTCAACGCGTAAAGCGACTGTGCTGTCCGACCCCAACCTGGCTGGGACACCCGCAGAATCACCCCTGCAAAGTACCCCCTCGATATCCTAGGTAAGGCCACTAAGGTCACCTCAATATAATAAATGCTCAGGTGGACAATCGCAGGAGGGATTGACCATATGGGTAGGGTAGCAAAGCCCGAAACTCTTGAAAGAGCCCTCAGATATGAATACAATCCTGGAAATATCTCTGGTGCTACTCAGTTATGAATAGGGGTCATCCCAATCAATAACCACTCACACTACCTCGTGCTTAACTCCCTTTTGAGAGGAGGATCTTGAGAAACACTGGTTATAACAAGGATTTCACACACTCACCTGGACAGACACATACATGTTGTTGTTTAGTGATCTTGGAGAATTAACATAAAATGAACTATTCCAAGATCCTAAAACCTAAGCTTGTTGGTGCACCCTATAAAAGAAAAGAGTGTAGTTCATTTTAATTTAGCGTTGATTTTATTTGGCTTTATTACTCAAAAACGGGATATGGTCATGCAACTAATGGTGTTATGACGCAACATGAAGTAAAATGCACACCTAACAATCAATGCAAATGCATTGTGTCCATGAAAACAGGGTACGCTACTACATGAAATGCACAATTTTTCCTCAAATGATGAATGCAAATTTTCCTATATGAAGTCCTAACTAGTACTCCAAAGAAAATCTAGTGCAAGTACAATGCAAAGCGCAAAATGCAATGCATGATGATAAGCAAATGTTTTTGTATTTTTTGAAATAAAATGAGATGCCAAAAAGCAAAAGAATGATTCTATGAGCCCTAGACTCTGCAAGCACATCCAAACAGTGCTCAAGCAAAGCACTAAGGTGAAATAACTCTAATGCACTAATATCAAACAAAAAATTGAAAATGCCATGACAAGAACTTTCTTAAAAAAGAAAAAATTTAGCCTAAAAAACATTTTTGGTCAGAAACAGAGGTATAAACAGACTCAGGCAGTGCCAAAGGAGACTTAGAAAATACCAAAATTCACCCAGCAACCATTTAACTTCCACAAAAAGGAAAAAACCATGTCATACGTGACTATTCGCAGTAAACCCGCATGTATACGCGGAAATCGAAGAGAAACCCGCGTGTATACGCGACTGTGAGTTAAAAACCCGCGTACAGGAAGAAAGGTGCATAAAATCAAGGCAAACAGACAGGATGAGACAAACTTCACACCAATCAGACTCCACCAGGAATACATGCCCCCAGACCCAACATAGAAACAAGAGAGAAAGAGCAATTCAAATTCATTGAATGCCGAGAAAACAACCCCCAAAGGACAACTACTAGGAACTCCCCAGTGAATTCGCCAATTCTATTACAGAGAGAAATTCCTATGGCTTGGGGTACCACAACAGACATCTTGACTCCAGAAATCAATCCTTTCCAATATGCAATAGAAATTAAATGTCTAACACTAAAGGATCAGACCTCGTACCTTATTCTGGATGGTTGAAGTAGATCCCCATTGAGCTTTCCAACTTCATCTTGAATTGACATATTACTTTCTCAACAACAAGTAAACAATTCAAGCATTCTATATGTCATGGTGTTAGATCTATGCTAGCATATATAATCAATAATGTATAAGTATTTGACATAATCCAATGGATAAAATATTCATTCAAACACACATTATTGGATAGGAAAATATATTTCTATTAATATAAATCAGATATTACAAGATACAACCTCTTTCGGCACATCTGCGAACCGGAGAAACTGAATCCCCCACTTGGGCCTCCACCACTTCAATCCTCCATCACTAGATAGCAAGCTCACAAGCAAACGGAAAGCTTGGGAAGAACACAAGAGTGCTCCAAGGGACAAAGGGATGCAGACTCAAGCATAAGTTCTGACAACAATGGACTATAGTTTCTTTTCTCTTAATTCTCTCTTATGTCTTCAATGTACCAAGGGGTTCCTTATATAGCTTTTCAAAGGGGTAATGAAAGGTCGAATCTGAGTGATCTCAAGGCATATGGAAGGCCAGGGTCAAATGAGTCAGATCCATGTCAAGGAAAACTCCAAAATGATTTGGATTTTGTACACATCCTGATGTACATGGTTTTAGTGCTCAAACCCGTGTATATACACGCTTATATGTTTAAAAGTTGCGTGTATCATTTTTCACATGTTTTTAGGGATGATCAAGGAAACATCAAAGGACAAAAAATGGTCCATATGGTCTAAGGAGTCTGCAGCGGGATAGGGAAAGGCCATACAAAGTGTGATTCACTTGGAGTGGTGAAATTGGCTATAACATTGAGCTATTTGTTAAAAAATGTCATAAGCAGATTCCTGTAGCGCAGAGTTCAGGATCTATACAATAAGGCTCTGCAAGAATCCTGAATCATTTGGAAGAGTGGTGGATTAAGGGTATATAATGGCCATGGAAATCAAATATAATGGGAATTATTCAGACACCTATTTAATACATTATGACACCTGTACATAACCCAGTTTCATAGATCATGACAAATGTATGAAGTTGAATGAATCATTATGAAAATCGTGGTTTTGAATATTACGATTTTTAGTTTTGGTTATGAGTCTTACTCTTGTATACATGAAGGTTGAAAATCTTTAAATTTCCAAAAATAAGTACAAAAATCCAAACTACAGTGAAATTTGGCTAAGAAGGCTTTAAGAAGAAAACGAGGTGCATAGTTATGCTCTGTTTTTCTTGTTTTAGTCATTGTAATTGAGAACGGATTACGAGGAAATGGAGATGAATTTCATAAATCCCAAAGAGATTTTTTTTCATCACGGATTGATTCATAAACACCTATCTCATGTTTTCAACAGCTATCATCATTTGAGAGATTCAAATTCATCTTTGTGGCCTATTTTTCAGGGTTTGAATTATTTAATAGTTTCTTGTTTTAGTCACAAATTTCCAACACGTATTTTGATCAATTGAAGGGGAATTTTTAAAAACCAATACAGGTTTTTATTCTCCATGGACTCATTTAAACAAACCTCTCTGTTTTTTTGTACATCTATCATGGATTGAAAGATATGGAGGCATTTGTGAGACCCATTTTTCAGAAAATTTGACAAACTTCCTAGAGTTCGATTTGTTATTTTTGGGTTAATTGCCTTTAAATATTTTAAGTTAGCATGTAACTAATTGATGTAACTGCTTCAAATATTGACCTAGAAGGTGTTTATGGAACTAATATACCTTTGTGATGATAAAAGGAAGACAAACATACAGTTTAAAGGTTCAAATTTTGTTTTAAGAAGGGCTTTAGACCTAGAGATTTTGGAATGTATTCAAGCTGATGCTTATGACTCTTATGTAAGTATTTGAAAGATTGAGACTGATTTATGATATATATAATCCATTTTATCCTTCATACTATTTCTGTTTATGGCCTTTTTGACCACTCAACTCATAAATTCATTTCTTGATTAAAGTCTTTATTCATGTAAATGCTTATGTGTATGTGGACAGAACCAGTATAGTGCTTGTTAATGTTCATGGTTTATATTTACTATTTATGTGTTTTACCTAAGTATTTCATGTTATTTCATGAATTATTTCCCATATTAGCTTGCTGATGTCTACCTTCTTATAAATGAACTGTCCAACCAAAAAAATACAAAAAAACAATTCCATTCTTTTTTGTTTTTGTTTTGAGATTGTACTAGCTTGTTCCTTTGTAGTCTAGGAACAATTTCTAGCACTAACATCTGGCACCACTTCTAAAGGTATTGAACAGGGCGTTACCAGCTTGAGCACCACTTCTTGTACATAGAAAAAGAGTGGTGGCACCACTTCTATAGATTCACACCAAAGCGTTTTGAGCATCGCTTCTTTTACACAAAAACTAAGCGGTGGCAATGCTCTATTCTAACAGGGAAAAGGCGGTGACAACTCCATAACCGCACTTACAACACAACCTAGGAGTGGTGCCTGAGCAGTGATCCATAATTCTAAGTAGTCCCCAATGGAGTCACCACTTTTGTTAGCAGGAAATACGCATCTCCTGCAAACAGGAGCTATTTCCCTAGTCTTAATGGTTCATATATAGAAAAAAATACAAACACCAAATGTTAAAATCTCCCTATATCTAGTTCATCACTAGAATATGATGCCATAATAATTTTCTCAAAGTTTGTCCTCGCTATCCTTGAAGCTTACTGCAAAATAACTTGTAAAAGATGGAAGACAACAAAGAAAACATGATATCATACAATATAATCAACTAGATCTATGCTTGTGACCAAGGAATCAAGCAATACATACATATGAAATAGTAAATATGGGAAGGAAAATACATTCTTTATTAATAAATGATTGGAGATACTACAACCTTCATTCCTCGGTGTTGAAAATTCCTTCCAATGGATCCTTGCCTCTAACTTCACCTTGTCTCCAAAGAATCAAGAATGATTTTGATAGAGTTTGGGTATGCAACACAATTCTTCCTCCTTTTTTCCATGGGGAATGAGATAGTATTTAAAGGAATGGGAGGATAGGTATGGTTGAGGATCTCATGGGTGAGGTGGAGATAAGATCCTAAAAGGGAGGATCTCAAGCTCCAGTGGGTCCGAAACCATAGGGATGAGGCTCCACAAAGGAAAGCTTCGAGAAGCCTCTCAAAAATTTTCTTTTGTCCTTGAAAACTTGAGCATCACTCCTCCAATGAAGCAAACATGCGGTGTTAAGGGGGTAACACTTCTTGCAATAAGGATAGAAGTGATGTCACTACTCTTTACTCATGTATCATGAGCATTACCAGCTCTTTGCTTCTTGGGTAATGCTTCTTGCAATAAGGATAGAAGCGATGGCACTGCACTTTGCTCATGTATCAGGAGTGTTACCAGCTCTTTGCTTCTTAGGTATCGCTTTTTATCAATGGGGAAAGACTGTTACCAACTCAAAACAAGGAAAAATTGCAAAGGGGATATTTTTTCCTGTCATATATCTATGGAAAACTTTGAGGGATTGAAGCAGACAAGGGAATACCTATCTAATAACATGATGGTGACACGATTTCGGTGTAACAATATACTTATGTTTATATCTACTACAAGATTAAACTTTTTTTATGAATAATAAAACTAAGTTCAATTTATCAACCTCGTTCTTTTTGTCAAAACACCTTCTGCAATTTATTTTCCGCAAAGACCTTTCTGCAACAGAAATTTGTCCACAGTTGCCTTTCCACAATGACCTTTCCACAACAGAACTTCTTCAACAATTTCCTTTCAAAAGTGACCTTTCCGCATTTATCTTTCTACAAAATGTTTTTCCACTTTTGCAATTAACTTTCTGCAGTGACCTTTACACTTTTATCTTTTTGTAAACTATCTTTCTGCATTTAACCTTCCACAATGATCTTTCCACAATCTGTAGGAACTACTTCCTTCCACAATTGTAGGTTGTGGGTTGCGGTCATGCCTTTCACATATTTCAAAACAAGCTTTTGTATTTACCCATTTCGCAAAAGTATTTCCGCAATTCAATTTTTGCAATTGTGAACTGCGGATTGCGGGTATGCATTTCCCAAAATTCAAAAGATGACTTTCGCAATTATGCGGTCGCAATGTTCTTTCAATAGTCGGATTATAGATTGCGGATGTGTCTTCTAACTTTTTCAAAAAAATATTTCACAACTCTTGTAAACCGTTGACCGCTTGCAGAATCCTCCTCGTTTGTTGATCAACTATCAAACACAAAACTTCACTTTGTCGCTACGGAATGTTATCTTTCATGTACATTTACTTTGTGGATCCTTTCCCTGTCACTAATCTATCTTCTCTCCTTTGATATGGACCTTCCAACTTTGTCTAATTTACTATTTTATTTGAAATGAGACCATGGTCAGATAGTCAAGATAGGGTGGTCATTTTCCTTAACCTATGAATTATGGCATGCATTCTTCGAGAGCAATTTTAATTTCTCATACTTAGTCAATTTCCAAAGTTTCACAAAATTTCCATACTTTTTCTAGAATGATGTCAGATTGCAACATTGAATTCATGATAGCATCAGAACACCATCACGTGTATTTCCAGCCTCCTCACACATGCCACATCATCATGGTGTAATTTCATTACTCTCTTTGTTATTCGTTTGTCTTACACTTAGTTTTTCATACCATCATGTCCTTGGTTCTTCCTTTGTCATTACTGAACTCCTTTGACATCAATGACAACTACATTCAACATTTCCCCCCCTTTTCCATTGATGGAAACATCTAAACATTCCCCTCCTTTGAAAAAAATGACAAAGGATAACTTGTTATTCCCTTGTTGTAACCATATTGATAGATAATTTCCTATCTTTATTCTTTATAACATTTTCCCTTGCCAATATGTCTCCTCTTTCTTATTTTTGACAACTGTCCTTATTGTAAATTTAGCTCTTTTTTTATCTTCCTCTTGTTAAATAGATTTGGTACTAATCATTGTGTTATGATCTGGTTAACATCCTCATTTACTTTCTTGTAGGGATTGTTTAAAGGAGAACATGGATAATTAGTTCATAGACTCCCCCTTCCAATGTTACTCCACTTTGTCAACATTTTCTACATTTTGTGACAGAGTTTACACCCATAATTAGTTTTCTTCCATAAACTACTCTTTAAAAATGTATCATGTAACTTACTTTTCTTTAGGAGATTTTAATTCCATGAAAGCAATTTATTATCCATATTTCCTTGTTCCCTTAGATATTGACCATGGTTTAACTAGCTTGATTGATACTATGTTCTTCTTTCATAGTTTTCACCATAATTCCTTAGTCTGATGTAACAACATGCTTTGCTACAGGTTCATAAACATGATTCTAGGAGACAAATTTAGAACTAAATTCATCAAACTGTTATGTGTTTGAGTACCAATTGTTCCTTCGTAACTTTTACTACTACTTTTACTCATCTTGACACTTATTCAATAAACTGCATCTTTATCTTTCAGATCAACCTTGAGTTTTCTTCCATTTTCAACCATTTTTTTAGTTAAAAGTGTTTTTAAAGATTAGATCAAGAATGATTTCAGCTCACAGAAATGACTTTTCATAATTTGTTCTTAAGATTGTATAAATGGTACCCTTTAGATCTATTCTTATATTAATATTTACATGTACATATCAACCATGAAAACATGATTATCAAATACTCCAAGTGTGAAATGCAGAAGATCATCCCAAACAAATGCGATCAAATGAATACTTTTAGGATGGAAAAAGTGTTTGATTTATGTGTCATGACTTCATATTATGAGTAATAAGGATAATTTTCATCTTCTATTGGATTACATACTTCACGGTCTTCATGGATCTCATGGATCACACATTTTAATATTTTCATGTTAATTCACAGGTTTTACACTTTACTCTATATCAACCATACACTAGTCTTATCATTTAACCATGATAATCTCTTGTCTTCTCTAATTATTCATTTTATTTTGTTACCCTTCAACCATTAAGTGTGCTTGTCACATAAATGATTCCTAGAAAGAAAAGAAAATTCTCCAAATTTTCACTTGTCTTTGAGGAAGATAGATTTTACCAAGTATTTCTTATGACTCTTCTTCTTATTCTTTTGATGGAAACCTAAAAACATCCTTTTCTCCTTACCAACTGATATTTTTCAAGTATCAATTGCAATTTTCTGATATCAACTCCCCCCTGAGTATATCATCCCTTCTAATGCTAATTTTAGGGTTCTCTTCTAGGTCATGAGATATTTTAGAAAAGGCATCCACCATTATCATCTTCATTTCCATCAATGTATTCTTATTCATCTTGCTTTCCCTCATAATGGATTTCATTTTTATCTATAGCACTATTATGTTCATCGTCATCTTTGGAAACTTCGCTGATGTTTGAATTTTGTGTTTCTTCTGAGTCTTTGTAATATGACTTTGTTCTCCACATATTTCCATGAGGTACCTTGCTTACTAGTATTCTATCATTTGATGTGTTTGTGTCTTTTTCTCACGGCCCCTCCCACCCAAGAGGACGCAACCAACGACATTGGTGCTATCATTTAAACGGGGAAACTAGCCCCATGAACATACACATGATAAAAATGCATTGAACATAAAACATTTACAGATTCCTAATGCAATCTACAGTGGAAGAAAACACATTTCATTTAACACATTAATTATCTTCATCATAATTCATAAATAAGCAAATACAATTGCAGAGGTGAATACACAAGAGATACTTATCTTATGAAGAAGCTTGTCTCGTAACCAGCTATGTCGCTGCAATGTTCCACCCAACCATAAGACAACATTCTCATCAATCTCTCAGTAGCACCTCCACCCTCGAGTTGGGCATGATTCCCACAAGGAACAAGGGAACACTAGCAGGCACACACATAGCCAAAGATATATCAAAATTCAGCCAAGACAAAAATGCATTTGGGTTTATCATGATGCTAAGGAGGTGGGAAGATTGAATTGCTAAGCTAGTGAGCTCAACCACAGAGCTATGGACACCTGCACCAGATCGGGCTTGGCTCCTAAAACATCTACACACCCAACACAAGGAAGCATCCCCTTCTCTGCTACACAGTTCCTTAGGCTATTCCTTCCATTCCAATGTTATTTAGGGTGTGCAAAGAAGAAAACCAGCCCCCCTAGATGTGTCTGTGAGGTTCCTTCCTACAATAGGTTTATCAAGCTAGTTCAGACCCAATTCTACCCAAACTAGTTTAGAACAAAACAAAAGATGCATACAAATCAAAATACAAGTTTTTGGATTGGTGAAAAACGTCATGGGATCCAAAAATGGAAACAAAAATTGGGGAAAAACGACCCAGCATGAGAAATTCGTTTCAGAAACATTCTATGGATTTATGTGGGAAAAAAGGATCTATCCCTCAGTCCCTAAATTTGTGGATCTATCCCTCATTAGTTGTGCAACACCGAAAACATGAAATTCCCAACCGTGGGAATGTGGAAACAATATAAAAACAACCAGAAGATATCCCAGCCACCGTACATTAAAAAAACCACTTCCCATCCATGGGAAAAATCAAGAACACTACAAAAAACGTGAATGGAGAATGCACAGGAGCTCCAAAAACACGAGTAAGAGAAAAATGTGGAGGTATGGTAGAATTGGCATACAGTTTTGGGTTTTTTTCCCAGGAAGTCAAAACACATTTTTCCAAAATGGGTGCTCTGCCCAAATCATTTTTTTCCCATACTCTTCCCATTCCCATGCAATAACTACCTCAACCAATTTCTGGCAGAAATAAATGATTGGGGAAGAAGACATGAAATGGGTAGTTGACAGTTTTGATGGGTTCTCCCTTTGACATTTGGATTTTCCCCATTGGCTCAAGGTTTGAATATTCCCCCCCACCTTATCCTTAGGAAATCATGCCCCCATCTCTTTAATGTTGCATTGGAATAGGCTAGCTAGCATGAAATACCATCGGCAACGATTTTTAATCACCGAAACATAAAACTCTAAATCAATGGTGGGCCTTTTTTCTTTAGCTCCTCAGCATGATTAATTACAATATATACATCATATACATTTTTAATGCAAACGGGGTAAAAAACGGGGTGTTACACTTGTTTCCTTCTCAAACTTTGATCTTTTCCCTTGGTTCTGCAATTAGCAAGCTTGTGACCAAACTTATGACAACTATGGAAATATCCAAAGCATGTCTTTTTATATTTAGAGAATCTTTGATCTTCCTGCTTGTAATGACTATTTTCATTTTCACATATTCTCAATTTTTTATCTGCGAAGAATTCTAATCACTAGATTTAGTCTTCCTGTAATTCTTTTGTTGCTTGGGTGTATTCTTCTTATAGACATGAAACTATTCATATGCTTTGCAATTGAGGTCTTTATCATCCAAATTTGTTACAAGACTAGCAATGACCAAAAATTATTTGTTGATATCTACTTGTGATTGGTCCTCTAGGCATCATATATGTTCTTTGTAAGAGGAGCGTATTCCTTACTTTCTTCCTTCTTGAGTGCAGTAGCATAGCTTCTTTCATATTGGTTTGTGAAAGATGAATATTTTGGGTTTTTTTTCATTGTCATATCCTAATCCAGATTTATTGATAGATGGTATTTGGATACTTAAGATATCATCTAAAATCCTTGAGTTGTTTTCAAATTTTGATTGAACATATTTCTCGTCAAGCTTCTTCCTAAGTAGGATGATTTCTGATTCAAGTCTTTCATAGTTTTGTATTTTCTCCTTGAATTTTTCATTAAAATATTGCTGATATTTTAGCCTTTCTACTTCTCTCTTGAAATTTACAACTCCTTGTTTTAAACTCTCGACCTCTTTTTGGTATTTTCACAATTGTTCTTTCAAATATTTGTTCTTCATTCTTCTCTTTCTCAATTCTTCAAGGGCACTTATGAGTTTAGCCTTTAGGTGCACTTCTCCTTCCACACCTGAATCATCTTCTTGAGTTACTATCTCCCTGAATAGGATTTATTCATCTTCACTTATCTCTTAATCTTCAGTGTCTTCCTTGGAATAGAATTTTTCCTTCTCTTTCTTAAATTTCTTCTTGTACATGGTCTTACTCTTTTGATATTTCTTATGATAGAAAGGTCCTTCATCATCATCACTATCTTCCTTTTTTGGGTAAGGACTTTTTGAGGAAAAGTGACCAATCCTTCCATGGTTAAAACACTTCAAGGGTATATTTAATTTGTACTTTCTATTACCTCTCTCAAGTTTCTTGATGAAAAGAGATTATACATCATCTAGGTTCTCTGATTGGTTCTTGGATAAGGATTCAAATGTTGTTTCCTTCTTTGATGGTCCATCTTGTCCTTTTCTCATCTCATATGCAGTGAAGATCCCATGCAGTTCATTTATTATCATGAGGTCGAGGTCATCTCATTCTTCTAGAGTAGATACTTTTGATTCATACTTCATGTGCATGGTTATTAGTACTTTTTCAATGACTTCCCTCTCCTTTATTTCTCCTTCAAGGCCCCTAATAGCATTGACAATTTCATCTGCTCTTAAAATATATTCTGTAATATTTTCTTCTTCTTTCAATTTTAGACTTTCAAACTTCCATTTGTATGTTTGAATTTTGGACCGTTTGACTTTAGAAGCTCCTTGATAAACAATTTTTAATTTATCCCAAGCATGTTTTGGTTGTCTTAATTTGCATAACCTTAACAAACACTGAATTTTTCAATCCATTTAATATTGCATTCAAAGCTTTTGCATTTGATTCATATTGATCTAATTCATCTTTGTCTATAGGTAGGTTGTCTAGTATTTTGAACTCTTTTTCAACAGACCTTCAGACTTTGTATGCAAGATAAATTAGATGGCACTTCATTCTTACACTCTAGTATGCATAGTTATCTTGTGTAAATAATGGAGTTCTGTTGGTAGCTAACCCTTCTTGTTGATCCATAGTGTTTTTTAATAGGATATTCCTTCGAGTGATTAAACTGTAGTGAAGGACCCTGTTCTGACACCAATTGTTGGAATATTGGACAATATTGAGAGGGGGGGTGAATCAGTATTGTTACCTTTTTAACAATTTTAACTAATTTTAAAATAATAAGTAAAAAACATAATCAACAAGATACAAAGAACACAAATTTATCTTGGAATCCCAATTGCGAAAAACCAAAAACACTTTCTATAACTACAAAATTGTATTTACAAATGGTTTCTTCCTACTACTACATAAAAGGATGCTACAACACAATGATTTATGCCTACTTCTACCGACAAGGATTTTACAACACCCTATTTACCAGCAACTACTAGAAGGAGGCTATGACCCCATGGTTTATAAGCTACTAGTAAAAGGATACTTCGACACCCTAGTTTATGTCTTCTCCTACAGACAAAGATGTTACAACATTTGTTATAAATGCTAAATTTAAAACACCAAACTAGGTTAATATAGAATAATTTTAGTAATTAATGTAATTAAATTAAAGAGGTGATGTTAGCACCGGAAATGAGCCCAAGGGTTGCGAAAGGCCCACTCTCGGGTAACAGCGGAACCACTTTCGAAGAGAGAATTGGCCTTCTACTCTTCCAAGAGAGATCTCTCACCAAATGTCAATAATGCCAGATATATATACACAAATGAAACTATAAATTGTTTGTAAAATTGATTGAAACAAAACACAGCACCATTGGGCAATGGAGTCAAGATATACAATAGGAATAATCAGAACTTAATTCAAGCAATTTCAACATAGGGGCAAGGTAGCCACTCGATCACAGTCGATTCATAATTGTCTGGTGGAAAAGAGGAACATGAATAGACCATCAACATAGAGCATTGCAAAAAATGAATTATGTATCAACTTTAGAAGAAAACTTTGGTGAATACCTGAAAACAACAGACGGAGCATAGCAAGTATGAATTCCGAGCTGTTATACCCTAAGTCTCAGATATGAAAGAAAACAAAATGGGAGAGATAAACTAGAAAAAAATTCACATAAGAAAGGAAATAACAGACTGTAAGTGCGAACAACACATGAATCCCTGTATGAAAATGCTGACCTCAGCTATGTAATTATATTAAAATTCTCTTGAAAAACACACAGCAAAATTACAATGGTTTCAACCCTTTCTCCTTCTTTAGGAGGTACATTTATAGCATTTTGGACTTCCTAAACCGACATTCGGGAATCAAAATTTGTTACAAATAGAAGGACATCCTCTAATCGCCTCTTATGTGGCACATTGGTTGTGACTTGCACGAAACAGCTAGACAATGAAATGTGAAACGCGAGATGAAATAGGCATGATAGCATCCCATACTCCGATCTAGCGGGTGAGGACTATACAAAGCTCTAAGAAAAGTGATCATTGGGACGGGCGTGAAACGTAGAGAAAATTTCCCATGTATCATCATTGTCACTTCTACGAGTGCGCTTTGAGTTTGGATGACCCATATTGTTGGATGACTCTCCATAAATCGGGACTAGGCAGGGTCGCAGCTATCATGTCATATGCTTGCGCTTTGATCTCCATCGTTTCTGGGTATGAAATATTGGGGACTTTGGAGCATACGGCTTTAAAATCAAACAATAACTCAAAATCACTGGCCAATTTATCAAAAATTACCTTCCCTGACAACGCTTGTTGCATATCTCCAAATTTGTTGTGGTCCAATCGATAGTGCACTAGGCACTCCTAATACTCCTTCTGAGACATTAAAGGACCCTTTTCTTCTGAGAAAAAGGGGATCCCTCTGCTTGCCAGTGGTCTGAATAACTTGATGACTTCTCAGACTTTGTGCTCAGTAACTTCTATTTTGGCCCGTACCTTCTCCATCATCCTATGCTTAGCCACTATCTTTCTGGCTCCAGAGACAACAAAAACCCTATTTTGAATACCATATCTGCTAGCAGACCCGTATGACATAGAGCTCAGGAAGGTTATGGCATTCTCCACGGTCATCAAGGGACTTTTCTTCACTTCTGCCGATACTATCTAGGCTTGTTTCTTGGCTTCTCTCATAGAAATTTCCTGATCTTCAATAATATCTAGGTAGGGCCAGAACTTGTCAGCTTCCATGATTATTTGATCCCAGATCAAATGCCTGGCACCTTGCAAGGCAAGTTTTCCAACCACCTATTGGCTCAATTTAGCATTTTGTTGAGCCAGTTCTTGACATTTCTTCTCTTCCTTTTCTCTTCCTCATTCCTCTTTGACTCTTTCCTTTTCCAGTTCCTCAATTTGTTGTTTCAGTTTAATGAGCTTAGTATCCTTTAAGCCTATCTGGGACATTTCTCTGGAGAGGGAGCTAGTATCTATCTCTCCAGCCATACCTGTGGACTGAATTGTATTCTCTGTACTTCTGCTTTGAAGCTCATTTTCCTTCATTGCTAATCTAGTTTTCAATTATTCCTTGCTATTCTTCAAAAGTTGGATATATGCTTCCCACTGTCTCCCCTTTTCTTCAAGCTTCAGTAGCTTAGCCTTGCAGTCAGTAAGCTCGGACTTGAATACCTCTTTTTCTCTTTCGAAATCAGCCAATTCATCCACTTGAGCGAGCTGGGTGCCAAAGATTTTTAAATTCTTTTTCAAGGTCTGGATCTCCTTCTCTTTGTCATTGAGCAATTTTTGATCCAAACTCCCTTTCTGTGTAGATCCTTCTATTTACATAGATTCCTTTTGTAAGTTGTTGATTTGGGCTTTGAGTGCTTTATTCTCCACTCCTTCCTTTCTTAAAAGATTTGAATTTTTTTCCTTACTCTCCTCTAGCTTGGACATATGTATGGTAACCTTAAGCAGTTGGGTATTCAGTATATCTCCAGTCTCTTTGTTCAGGTGTATGATGTCAATAGTGGGAACCTTTGAAAGGTTCACACTGACCTCGGACACCTTGTTCTCCATTGCCAGGGCTAAGATAAGGGTATCAGTTGCATGATCCCTTACATTTTTTAGTGCCACATTGGGGTGAGGAAACCGTGAGGCTTCGCTGTATAGTTCTGTTGTCTCCTTGAAGATTTTATCATCCCTCTCTCGGTAAGACCTCAGCCATTCTTCTTTGGATGCATGCTTTCTTAGAGTCTATCCGTCCAATACATACTCAGGTATTTTCAATTCGGCTCCCTTGGGCTCTTCCTGTCTCTATTCTTTTATTAAATTCTTCTTCCTTACCTGTTCCCTTTTGACCTGCACCAATTGTTGTCCTGGTTCCACCTTCTATTTCTTGGGCATGCTGGCAGTGTCCATTTCTTTAGTGTCCATGGGCTCTGGATCCCCTATATTTATTGAACTTTTTGAATAGCTAACCAGTGATGAGCATCCCCCTACAATCGCAACTACTGTAGACAACTCTCTTTGGGGAGAAACTACCCCTGGTAGCTGTGATCCAATGTCCTACTTTGCGCTGGTATCCATTGGGGAAGGATTAGGGAAATCATCCCAATTCACCGCTTCTCTAAGTCCAGGTATCTCAGTGTGCTCAAAAGGCGTGCATTTGTGAGATTTCCTTCTTTTGGAAATCACCTAGTGAGGGTCATAATTTATCACTTGTCCTAGGGAAAACTCCATACCTCTTAACAAGTTGGCGAACAGGGGAAAAGAAACCCTGCTTCTAACTGTGTGTGGTTTTAATTCCCATGGAAAATCCAAACTTGAAATTTTCTTAAAGTTCAAGAAGTGTTCTTCTTCGACAATGAGTTTTTGTCAGATTAATTCCAGGGAGAAAACCCTGGGGGTTAGAAAAGCTGGGAGGATGTAGGGTGGATGTACAAAGCCATTAAACCTTATGTTCATTCCAAATTTTGTGAGGAACCAGTCCCCTATCTTCTTGCTATTTGACAGTTGCAACATTTTCCTCATCTCTGGAAACACCGTAGGTAGCCTTTCCTAAAATAAGAGTTCATATATTTTGGCCATCAATTGGTTCATGAATTTACAGTAATCTATGGCCATATCAGTAGTGATTTCCAATTATGGTACTTGTAGGTCCTCCTCATTATAGGCTATGAACATCCTCAACAAAAAGGACTGGAATCTGAACATTCTAGTGCCGTGGAAGTTCGTTAACTAAGAACGGATGTTCTCATCCAAGAACTCATCAAATTTAAGGCAACAAGACTGAACGGATTGTCCAGGAAATTTAGGTTCAACTGGACAAGTACTTAAGATGAACAAAAGAATTAGCAATGAATCTGGGATGTACGTGTCGGTATCTAGACCTAGGAACTGACTGGCCAAGGATATACACCACTGAGTTTCTTCATTGAATTGGCTGAGGTCGATAGGGTAAGATAGGTCGATGGGTTCTCCATTGGGTTTAGAACAAGCCTTCAGGAAGGTTTCTTTACTTTTGTCAGTAGACTCTCTAAAAAAACGTACAATGTCTTCGTCTTGGTAGTCTTGGGATATATGCGTGAATTCATCTAGGATATCCAGGGCTTTGCGAATGACAGAAGCTTGAATTGGGAAAAGGATTTTAGAATTAGACTTATTCATAACTCCTTTGGTGACAGAGAAATTATTTGCACACCATTTGAAACATTCAGGGAAATGGGGGGTTTGGTTGATAGAGAAGAAGTCGAAGAAAGATTTAAAAACACGACAGGTATCTCTACCTCGGTTCTTAAGAGCTTCCAATTTTCCTCTGGTGGTTTCAATAGCTTCTCTCACCAAGATGGTATCAAAAATCTCAACATTTTCATCCAACAGGCTCTCTTCTGTCCTTCAACCTGTGGCCTCAGGCTCTACATCATCTCTCACTCCTACCACTTCTATTTTGTCCATTTTCAAATAATACTGAGGAGGTATCAAGGGCTTACCTTGTTCTGTAGCATAGTCTCCTGGATTGTCCGGGCTAGCGCTCTAAATGTGGTTGGATATTCGATAGCTTTGAGGTTTCAAAAGGCAAATCTTTGCAACTTCATGTGGGCCTTCTTTATATATTTTCATCCAATCATAACCTTTGCGCATTTCTTAGGTAGTTTGCACCGTAGATTTTACTCTTCGGGACCTAAACCGTAGATATGTGGGGTCCTTTATGCCACGTATTTCCTTACCTAGTGCATGTACATCCCAACTATTGATTGGGAGTGACTTCCTTCACAACCATCGATCCGGATGGAACCCACCATTCTTTTCGAAGTGAGGTTCTATTTTCCTCCATGCTACTCTAGGTGGTGAAATGAACTATAACCATCGGTCTCCCTCCGTTCTCATATGCACCCTCAATCAAAATGACCCATACCACTTTTCACAATCCTGAATTGCTGCTTTCGTCCTCGCTAGTTTTGGATGTGAAATTGTTCTCAGCCGCAGATCTTCTTGGGTCCCAATCTCGATTGTTGGATGCATCCGTTCTTTAAACTATTTTTCAAATCTGAAGAAGCGGCTTAGGTTAGACATGTTCACCGTGTGGAATGGTTTCACACCATTGATATGCTATCTGATCAACCTTAGCCTTTAATTGTGACTCCCATTTAATGCCTCCAGTGCACCCAATGCTTTCTTCTTAGCCTCGTTTCCCCGATCCATAGACTATCTCGCTGGCTTTCAACGTTCACCACCAAGGCTTACCCCAAGGTTGAGCGCTATCTTGTGTGTGCCATCGGCTCTTTCTGCGAATACTATGCTGCCTTCTCAACACTTCTCGATGGGGCCGAAGGACGCGAGTCTCATTTATGCCCAAAATTTAATAGAGTGTTAACAACTGGCTCCACGAGGGATGCTATCCTCCCAGTGAGGTAGCAAAGAACCCATAGACTAGTCACCTTATCCATTGAAAACCTCCTATTATTTTACTGCTTGAAAGAAAAATAAACTTCGATAGAATGGTTACCTCTTTTGATCTTAGGGCCTTCTCCACGAGCTTCAAATCTTTTGATTCACCAGTCATACTAATTAAAACATAAGACATATTTACACTATGATACATGGACCTAAGTCCCTTTATTCCAAGTAGTGCTTCAGGAACCTCCCATTCACCATGCCTCCTTCATACTGCGACCCATCTGGATACTGCAAAATGAAGGCGTTGTCTCCTCTATGTGTTGCAAAAGATAAGGACCTACCCACAAATGGTCAAATTTTCCTAGCTTCCCTTTGTCTTCATGAGGGGCATCCCATTTCAACACCAAGTCATTGACCTAGAAAATATCTTCTTTTACTCTCCCGTCGAAGGTATTCTTCATTTTCTCCTGGTGTATCTAGACTTTATCATAAGCCTTGTCCCTTACTTCATTAAGCTCAATGATCTGGTTGATCCTTCTTTGAATGGGATTGGGCTTGCCCAACGGATCCCGTAATAACTTCATGACTGGAATGCCTAAAAAGGCAGGAAAAATTACTTCGGCTCCATTTACTAGCTGAACTGCTGACATGCCAATGGCCCTTTTGGTGTTGATTCTGTCAGCCCATAAGGCATATTTCAATTTAGTGTGCCAAGATTTCTTGTTATCCTCCAACAGCTTCTTAGTGATCCTCACAACGCTTTTGTTAAAAGATTCAGCCAACCCATTCCCCTATGGGTAATAAGCTGTAGAGTGATTTAGGCTTATATGGTACTTATGGAAAAAATTGATCATCTTTCTAGATTTAAACGCAGGGGATTTGTTGGTCACAATCTTCCTCGAGTAGCCGAACCTTGCCAGAATATTGTTTTCTATGAAATCCATTATCACTTCTTCTGTAGCTCGCTTAGTGGGTGTGGCCTCAATCCACTCTGTGAAATAATCAGTGGCAGTCAGAATCCACTTATGCTGCCTAAAGGAGTTTGGATTTGTCTCATCGATGAAATCTAACCCCATTGCTGGAATGAAGCTTCCACATATATTAGGTTGAGGGAGAGAGACACCACCTTCCTCTTCCCTTCAAAAATTTGACACTGGTGGCATTTAGTTTTTTCCTTATAGACATCTGAGAACAACGTGGGCCAATAAAACCATTTAGTTTTGATTCTGAAATTTTGTTGGAATGGAGGATGTAGATTCTGAAATCCTTCAAGGCTTTAACCAAGGTGTAGGCTTGTTTTTCCATTATACTATATTTTAGTTCTCCATCTCTCAATATCTTACTGAAGAACGCTATGGGTTGTTCTTCACCCCGATCATTATTTTGCAGCAACACTGCCACTATAGTGTGTTCTGAGGCATAAGAGAATACTAAGAAGTCCTTTTCAAAATCTGGGTTGATTAGAACAGGAGCTTTTGAATTGGCCTATTTTATATATTTGAAAGCTTTCTTAGCTCCCACCATCCACTTAATTTCATGATCTTTCCTTAACATGTAAGTAATGTCCATCAGGATTTCAGCAAAGCTAGGGATGAATCTCATCAAGAAGTTGACTTGGCTGATGAAAGATTGGATTTTTTTCTTGCTCCTTGGTTCCTCTAATTTCTAAATGCCTTTTACCCTGTCTGGATCGATCCTGATCCCTTCCTTTGAAATAATGTTCCCTAGCAAATTTCCTTCTTCCAGAGCGAAGTTTGACTTTCTAGGGTTCAAGGAAATGCCATACTTTTTGCATTTAATAAAAAATCTTTCCAAGTGCCTGATATGATCTTTAGCCCACCTGGAGTACACAGTAATGTCATCCATGTATATCACCACAAATTTGTCTCTTTCATCTACAAAAGAAATATCCATGGTGCGTTGGAAAGTTGCTCCAACATTCATTAATCCAAATGGCATCTTTGCATACATGAATGTACCCCAAGGTGTGGTGAAAGTGGTTTTTTCTTGGTATTCAGGAAACACCTTCACCTAATTGTACCTGGAAAAACCATCCATAGTGGATATCCTCTCTAATCCTACCACCCTCTGCAGGATCTGGTCCATCTTTGGAAATGGGTAGTTATCATTCAAAGAAACTTTATTTAAATTCCTGAAATATATGCATAGCCTTATTTCCCCATTCTTTTTCCAGACAGGAACCAAATTGGCTACCCATTTTGAAAACCTCAGATTCACTATTATCTTTGCATCAAACAACAGTTTTACTTCTTTTTCAATAATGGGTACTAGCTTTGGATTAATCCTCCTGAGTTTTTTCCTAAATGGTTTTTATCTGGGTTTAATCGGAATAGTATGTTGTATGATGAAAGTGTCATATTCTTTGAGATATTCATAACTCCACGCAAACACATATGTGTATTTTTTCATTAGGTTCACATACCCTTCTTTTTATGCAGTGGGAAATTTCTTGGATAATTTTACAATTTTAGGATCACCTTCAGTGGTGATATCTACATCTTCGATGGCCTCCATGGAAGGATTGACCTTCGGATCCCTGGCTACATCATTTTGGTCAAAAAAATATTCTAGAGGGATTAAGCCCCTGGGAATATGATTTCTTTTCAATTGGACTATATCCTTTCCTCCCAAGGGGTCTTTTAGTTTCCTTGTCCTTACGGCTTCTTTCCCTTCCTCTTCAATGTCTAGGAATTTGTCGTGGTCAACACCACCTTCATCAATGTGAGTGTTCACAAACTCATGAGACATCTCCAGAAATCTTTTTATCTACATATCATCTTCAAATACTTGCCAATACTTAGTTTTATCTGGTATGGAAGGTATATTTATAATCTTCACTTTATATTTCTTTTTGCCTGCCGCAGGAGCTTCCAATTTTCCTGCTGGAGTCACCAGAGAGTCTGCTACCGCATTCTCATCTCTGGGAATCACTTGTACCGTATGTTCAGTGAAGAAATTTCTGAACATATCCCATACCTCATTCTGGTATGCTCTCATTCTCATATTTTTAGTCTAATAGATATCACTCACTTGATTTACCACAAGCTCTGAGTCCCCAAAAATTTGGACCCTTTTCGTTCCTAAATCTTTCAGCGCACATAGGCCCAGTAATAAGGCCTCATACTCTGCTACATTGTTAGAGCATTCAAAGACCAACTTATAAGAGTATGTTTTGGTATCTTCAGTGGGGGATATTGTATACACACCTGCGACAACACCCGCTTTAGACACTGAGCCATCGAAATACATCTTCCACAGTCCTTCGTACATTTGCTTCCTTTTAGCTTCCAGCTCACTAGCCTCTTTTTTATCTTTTTGTGGCACAATGATTTCTGAACTGGAAGGAGATATATCATTGAAGAAAATAGAGTACCCCAAGTCCATGTCGACGGCATAAACATGATGGATGTCGAGATGAGTCTGACTGCTCATGATGTAAGGAAACCTCTTCTCGCTGTATATCCTTTTTCTTTCATTCCGAACTGGAATTGTTGCATATTTCATGTCCATTTGCAAGCTACCTTTCAGCTTCGAAGTCCAAGATCTTGATAGAAAAATACCAAACTTGGGAGGAATGTCATCCACCACGACGTCCATGAATACTATTTTATATGGAAACTTATTTAAAGATACCAACATGTCTTTGATCAGTCCCAGACATTTCACCCTTTTAGAATCAAAGGAATACAAGTCTTTATAAGGCCTTGTAATCTCCAACCCTAGGATTTCCACCACTGCTTTTGGCATCAGATTGTGTGAGGCTCCTGAATCTAGCATAGCATTGTGTAACACCAAATCATGCACATTCAAGCTTACGTAAAAGGGGGGCACCTCCTCATCATCGTTGTCAATTCTATCAATCTTAGACCCCATAATAATAGTAGGGTTGTCATCGGTCAGCTTTAAGATATCAGGGTGAGCTTCTCCTTGATTTGCAATCATCATTGTTATAGTGTCCCTGTACTCCTGATTCCTCAATAATTCATTAAGAGGAATCGAGATCTTTAGCTTAGCTAGCTCATTTTGGAGATTAAACATGGGAGGGGCTTTGCCCAGTTCGACAGGTGCCACTGGCTCCAACTATCTCACATTACTATTCCCCTTTTCCACTCCTCTAGGTGCCATCAGCCCTTTTTTTTTTCATTTCCTTTCTCGGGGCCGGTCTAACTACTAGAAGGTTGGTCTGGGTTTAACCCTCCCTTATGTACAGCAACTTCGCTAGTAGAGTCACCACCCTTTTTATGTATAGCGACACCTCTACTCCTTAAATTGATCTTCCTGACATCATCTATATCATGCATATACCCTTTATGATATTGCTCCAATTCCTCAGTCAGGGTCTTGTCATCCACCTGAGCGAACATATCATGTTCCTCTTCAGTCAAGTAGATCTCAGAGTCCAAATCACCGAAATGATGGATATGGTCTTTGGCGGATTCAGCTTCATCTTCAGCAGCCACATAATTTTCAGGGAAAAGAGGCTTGATTGGCTGCTCTTCTTGGTTTCTCGGGTTCCTCACATCCCTTGGTTTATTTGGTTGGAGTGAGGGACAGACTTGCCTCCTAAAATTGGGATTCCTTATTTGAGGATCCTTCTACTCCTGGTTCGCTGGCTTAGCCTCCACCGTTATCCTGTCCATGAACTTTTCCATAGTTTTGAGCATCATCTCAAATTTTATATCACTGGATGAAGAGGCAGAAGTAGAGGGGTGTGTCTCTTCTCTACCTTTCCTTCTGTTGATCTATGCCCTTGGTTTAATTTTCCCACATGCCATCATATTGGTCTGTACTTCTAGGGCGTCAGTGAACATGGATGGGAGAGTGTTTGACTTTCTTTCTCTCAATAACAGAGCAAAATCATTGTCAAAGGCATTAGTGTAATGAATTTTAGCTGCCCCAGGTGAAGGTTTGATATCGGCAGGTATCGAGTTATAGACCCACATGAATCTGTTGGAAAACTCATGGACTGATTTAAAACCTCCTTTCTTGAGATTGTTGTATTGAGACAGGAATTGTAAGGGGCTTTGTTTATCATCCCACCTTTCTAGAAATATGGTTTGAAAAACGACGAAGTTACGGATAGACCTAGGTGGAAGATCTTTGTACCATTTCTTGGGTTCCCCAGACAAACTTTGAGTGAACAGCCGCATTTTGACATCTTCATCATCCACCTCTTCCAGGTCGATGAAGTCGTTGAACTTATCCACATGGTAACTTGCTGAGACATTCCCCTCCTCATCATAGAGTGTTATTCTTTGGGCATAATACATAGGGAGGTCGTGTAGAACCAGAGGTAGGGGTAACGGGGCAAATCTAGCAGCATCCATCAGGGTAGGTCGGTTAGGAACGGACAGGGGGTTGGGAAACTAGGTGTTCTCAAAGATAGGGGCTATCTCTTCAGCTTTTGGTGGGGTTTCTAGGTTCAGCCACAAATAATCAAGCAGATAGGATTACAGCATATTAGAGTCAACCCCAACTTTTCTTAGGTCGGATTCATATTTAGATTTAGTTATCATTTTTTCAGCCCTAACCCCCCACTCAGTTCAGCTAAACCATACAAAGCTTGAGATGATGAAGTATCAAACAATGGAGAATCCCATTTCTCTTTATTTCTATTCCTAAGTATTCTTTCTGGATTATCCACACTGAGTAAAGTTTCGGTATCAGAGTTACCTCTTGTGTGGATCTTTCTGGAAGCCATGATATCTAGTGTGGTAGTGGTTGAAGTAGGTGTGGAGTCGCTAGGACAAACGTACAACCCTCTAGTGAATTCAGAAATCCCTTTCTTCCTACTCACCGGTCTCCTCAGTGGAGTCGCCAGGGAAAATGAAATAGCCTTCTTTACATGTAAGAATCTATGTTTTCCCACAAAAACTCTTTATCCTTTGAATCTTTGTCATTCTTCCCAGGGATGATCTTCAACCTCGCCCCTGGAAATGGAACCGGTTTGTTAGCACTGGAAATGAGCCCAAAGGTTGTAGAAGACCCACTCCTGAGTAACAGCAGAACCACTTTAGACTGCACCTCTGGCCCTACGCAGTCAGAGAGGGATCTCTCGTTTTGTCTTCGGAGTCTACTTCGCATAAGATTTTTAGTCAAGGATAATCAAGGGGCCAGGATCCCGAATGGGACAAAGTGTATCAAGGTGAGATGTAAGGTGGGATTATCAGGGTAAGGGACCATTGGAAATGGAGTCTAAAACCTACATAGGGAACACTTGCATAAGGAAAGGAATGGTGTGGGGTTGTAAAAAGAGGCAAGGTAACCGTCGATCTCCTAATCAGGAGATCTTTGAAGGTTCAGTCACGATCGATGGTTGAGAACATGTCATGATCTAGAACCACCCGCAGTTTTCAAAGGAGAAAATTTGGTAGCATATGGAACGGAACATAGATAGTGGATGTGAAATATTCCTCAGATCAGATGGCTGGAAAGGCTCCCAGGGTGTAGGTTCCACATCCAGTGCAGAGATGACAATGGAGGAGACATTCACGCGAGTAATATTCCCCCATTGCCGACTGGCCGATTCCTCCAATGCCATTTGGGATGAGCCTAACGTGAAAGTATTTCCCAGCGATGCTAATTTCCTCAGTTCGCAAGTGTGGCATGTGGTTCACTTCAAAGGGAACTATGAGAAAGATGGAGGGTTGATTTGTTGAGGTGACAGACTTGGAATTTACATGAGGCTGAGGGAGGCGATGAACTAAAGTAGCCCAATGCCACTGTCATGATAATTGAAAGTGAAAGAAAGTTCAAATCCACATCCCTTGAAACTAGCTTGGTAGCCACATGGGAATTGTTTGGAATATTGCCCATATCGAATAATATGATTGAACATCAAAAGGATGGGTATAGCTCTTTCTGGGTCGTGTCGGATCACCCTTTATAACGCCATCTCTTGGAGATCTTTTAAGACGTGGAAATGTGTAGATGATAAGAAGTATAGAGTTGAATGCCAAGAAGTGTCAATTTCCTTCATAGATAGCCATGACTGTGTGGTTCGAGAAGTTAGTTCGACAAGGGGTACTCTTGGTAGGAAAACATAGATCTGTGTTTTGGTTATCCACACCAGAAAATCGCCAACCAGTGGGGCACAGATGTTAAATACCAAGGGGGGTTCACTTTCTTCTACACAACCCAGCCTCTGGATGTGTAGTGCATGGGTTTTGACATCCCTCCAACACTCCTAGTTGCAGTCATGACCTCCAAAGTCCCTGCTCACAGTGGTGGTAGAGCTGTTAGAGAAAATGTTCATTCTGGGACCAGGCGACTCTGGAGCTTTCGACACCACCCCTAGGATCTCCACTTGACTATTTGGTCATGGGCGAGGAGAGGGTCAAACGCACACCCGGCTGCATGGATTGTGGGAAAACCCTCCTCGTACGAATAATAAAGGGGTACAAGGATGATAAGCTTCATAATTCATTTATCATCACCAAGTGCATGACCACTTTCTTTTCGGCCTCGTCCTACAACAGTGTTACTAGACAAAGGATGGGTCGAAAAAATGATTGGGTGGTGGATTCGAGTCTTCTTGTCAGCCTTTGAATGACGTGGTCTGTAAGAAGTGGGATGGTCGAAGAAGCAGAAAGATATACCTAAAGCAACCTAAGTAAACAATTGGCCATCAGCATACCACATGGGAATCGCTTTCGCAAAGTAGAACGGAAGAAATATCTGCGCTGTCAATCCGTGTTATCACGCACCGCGCATCCATAATGTTTATTGTTTGTATTTGTAAAACGTGGCGATAGTTCCACTCATTGTACTGTTAACGCATGATAGTGACTTGTAACAATTTTCAAATTGGTAGTCTCAACATTAGAATAGTATATATACACTCCTAATAGAGGGAGGAAAGGAGTTGGCTGGATTGGGAAACATTCTAGGGCTAAGACTCTCCATTGTAAATAAGATTTGATTCCTGTGTTATGAATAAAATTACAGAGGAAGAGTTGTTTCTCATGGCAGAGATTCATGTGTCATTGCTTCTCCCAATATGTACCATCTTTACATTGTAATGTGCTTCATATTATCATTCCAGTTTGTTGATTGCTTTCATGTCTGCAACTTAGTGTATAATAGTTAGGAATTCATACTCGCTATGCTCTAGCTATTGTTCCAGACATTTATCAAGTTTCTTCTAAAGTTGCATGGAATTCATCTCACTGGTGCTCCATGTGATGGGATATTCTCTCTCATCCTCCAACCACCCGTTAAAGATCTCCTGGTTGGGAGATCGGTAGCTACCTTGCCTCTATTTACAACCCCATGCCATTCCTTTCCTTATGCAAGTGTTCCCTATGTAGGTTTTCGACTCCATTTCCAATGGTCCCTTACCCCAGTAATCCCACCTTACATCTCACCTTGATACACTTTGTCCCATTCAGGATCCTGGCCCCCTGATTATCCTTGATTGAAAATATTACGTGGAGTAGACTCTGAACACAAAACAAGAGATCCCTCTCTGACTACGTAGGGCCGGAGGCATAGTCTAAAGTGCTTCTGCTGTTACATGGGAGTGGGCCTTCCGCAACCTTTGGGCTCATTTCCGGTGCTAATAGGTGACTTGAAAAGTCACCTCCCTTCCCCACTTTGGGTATAAATTACCCGAGGCCCTTTTTATGTAATTATCTTATACATTATATTATATACATTTTTCTACATTACACTTCTTCTTCACCCAATTTTGTTTTTTCAAGATGTCACGTCCCTGAACCTCTGATCGGTGAAGAGGACACGACTGAACATGCTAACTAAGCACCCGGGCTAACCAAGTCCCATGAAGTTAAACATATACATAATAAAATATATGGAAAGACATGCTAATGAAAATATGTTAACATACACAGATAATATACATGTGTAGATGCATGATTTCTTTAACATACAGCAGAAGCAAACGCATGTCATCATACATTCACAGCATATAAGCATTCATCATATGCATTCATAAAATAATACAGTTGCAAGGATTTAAGCACAAGAATACTTATCTTCAAGAAAGCTTGCCCTGCAACCAACTACCTCGCTGCAACGTTCCACAAAAGCGTAGGCTAGTATGCTTGTCAATCTCTCAGCAACACTGCCACCCCCAAGCTAGGCATGATTCCATAGGGTTTAAGGGAAACTAGCAAGATCACACCTAACTACGGGTATACAACTCATCCAAGCCAACACAATTGGGTTTATCAGGTCATAATCCATCCAATACCGAGGGTTTAGCAGGCTATTTAGAGAACTAAGAAACTGGCTGCTAAGCTAGTGGGCCCGCTAAAGAGCTATGGACCTACACCACTAGGTTTATCAAGCATGCTCAGGATCCATTTCCACTCCCAAATAGTCCAATACCAACAAACAAAAAATACACAGCAAAACACAGCTCTGGGATTTGAGGGGAGCACCACCGCAGAGCAAACCAGGACGACAATTGGGTAATACATATCCTAGAATGAGCAATTTGAATCCATATTCATTTATGGCCCTATCATGGACAAGACGACTCAACAACAAACCTACAAGAAACCAAATTCGCACAGATGAAAACCACGACTTCTCCCCTGCATAAGAAGAAGGAATATGACCTCTATCATGAAGGTTTCTGACACATACACAGACTTCCCCCAACGTCCAATGATTTGGACCCAGACCAAAGCATGAAGAAAAAACTACACACACCCCTGCGTAAGGAAAATGAGTGTCTGCTGGATTGTCAATGATAGCGGAGATAAGAGGGTCTGTGGAATTGGAAACCATGTAAATGTAAATGGTGTCTAAATAAGGAGATGTGGGGTCGACTTCTTCGATTAGAGTGATCTTAGATTCAAGGGAATGCTGTCGAAGGTGGGATAAGGCTGTTCAAAACTCAAACAAGTGCTAGAAGTGGTGAGAATAATGTCCATACAATCCACAAAGGGCGCAAGCATGGTCTGTTCTCAACAACTTGTTTCTCACTATTGGCCCACTTGGGAGTTCAACCACGGGGATGTTTTCTATTGTATCCATGGCATCCAAATGCGCATGGATGATGGGAATCTCAGGGCATTTTTGAGTTTCATGGCCCTATTCTTCACAAATGGAACAAGGAGGGATCTGTCGAGGTTCTATGGTAGCTTTCATGTTTTTTCTCCTGGCCCTTTTTAGGTGGGGAAGTATGGGTGCAGCGGTTGGCTTTTGCGGGCTGGGTGGAGGATATAATTCGACCGCAATGGGTTGTATGGGGGTTAAGAATACCTAGGGCATTGAAGGTTGGGCTGATGGATCAAGGTACCACACAAGGATCCCCAATGTAAGATTGGAAAATTTTAAGGTAGCCATTACTGGCTTACTCATGATGCCAGGGGGGGGAATAGGAAGTGAATTGTGTGGACTAGGGAGGAGCCCAAGTAACTCCCTGATGGTTGCATGTGGGGATGGGGTTGTGGTTGTGGCTATGCATAATGTTGCAGCTACGCATACTACTACTACTGTGGATGATGTTGTGGATGCAAATGTTGTTGTGGCTACGGATGTTGTTGTGACTGTTGTTGGAGTTGCAGCTGCGATTGATGTTTAGGTGCAGCAGTGCTAGATGAGAGCATGCACAAATCTGAAGTCTCATTTGGTGTCAGTGGTGGTGACACTAAGGGGAAGAAATTCATCATGGTGGTGTTGGCAAACAACCCAGGGCCCACATTCAATATTGGGGAGGATGGTATGTTGTCAACCATGGTATTGGCCACAAGGATAACATTGGTGGATGTGGTTAGACCTTACGGATCGATATTGATCATAGGGATAACATTGGTTGGTGTAGTTAGCCCTTATGGATTGTGATAATTTAACTACTCAACCATCACGATTTTCCCATCGTGAGGGAACATCATGAGATAGAAAATAGTTGATGTTATGGCTCTCATAGCGTACCTATAACTTCTTTTGAGGAGAAGGTTATATTCCAACTAAGCATTGGAAACCTCTATGTCAATCAACACTGTTTTCCCAGCTAATGTGATGGGGACATGTGGGAGGATACCTTGGGCTTCAGTGGGATGCCCATCATAAACCCTCCGAGTAGCAGTGGATGGTTGCAAAATTGGGGACCCAAGTTTCTACTAGACTAGGGTTGACATGACGCACGTGGATTCCCCCTCATCCATGGTGCACCGGTGCATGACCAAATTTCTAATAGATACCTAGATCTAAAAAGCAATGGGTGATGGCATTCGTGGTTCTCCATTCTCTATGTCGAATGTGATCAACTTGGAGTCAGAGGGGTCTACAGCACCGAGGGCAGCTAGTAAGGATTTTCGCTGTGTTGGGAAAGTTTTGAGTACCTCGAGAGCGAACATGCCCATGGTTGTTTAGGCTAAGTCATCCACGATGCTATAGCTCACAACAGCTCTAGCCATGACATTGTTGGCAACCCACCATATGGGGGGCATGGGGGAAAAGGGGGTAAGTGAAGAGGTGTACTGGTTGTTTTGGATGTGGATGTCGCTGATGGATCAGCAGGTTCAGTGTTAGTTACGTACTAATTTTTTCTGGTTTGTAAATTGACCTCTTCAGTTGTCAAGGCTAGCAGATGCTGAACACCTAATTCTACTATCATAGGTTCAGTCATGGCAGTGGGATTGGGTTGGGGAGTTAGTGTAGTTTCTGTTATAGCTCAAAATGACACTTCTCTTCCTGTGACCACTTTCCCATGATCCCGTCTCATGTCGACATTTCCATGACGACACTTCATGAAAGTCGTTGAAAGTCACTAAAAAGACACCTATCTTGGAGGACCCATATCCTGAGTTTTGTAACTCCGTTTGACCTCATTTCTACATCATTGGAAAGGTATTTCAGTTAGCTAAAACTTTCCAGAAGACACCAAAGTCTGAAAATTCCCAGAAATACCCTTAAAATGTGTTTTTTGTGTACTCACGACTCTCCTTAAGGAATAGTCGCGAATCATACGTGAGTTTCGTGTTTTACAAGTCGCGAATGTATGTATTTGTGGGTTGCTCTGGTTGAAACTCGTGATTCATTCGCGGTTTGTCCTCCTTCATAGTCACAAATAGGTTTCTTAACATTTAAACATAAAAACACACCTTTTCAGATTAGTTTGGGTAGTTATACAACTGACTCCTTCAGTTGTAACCACTTTGTCTTCGCCCCTATCTCTTCTTTACCATATAAATAGAGGTAGGGAGGTCCATGAGGGGGGACTTGAATTTCTGCATTGTTATGCTGGAGGAATCAGGACTCTCTTTGCCCACACCTTTGCCCTGGAGGTCTTCCCCTTGTGTTGCAGAGCTTGGAGGCTGAGTTCTTTGGAGAAGAGAAGGAGCAGAACCAGATCAAGGTTTTGTGAGATGCCAAACTTGAAGAGAAGGTATACTTGTACTTGTTTTCAAGATTAATAAAGATGTGATGTCCTTCTTCTTCCCAAATCATTGTTCAATGTGTGATTGAATCTCTGTTTATGATCATATGATGATGTTATTCAGATTATTATTTCAGATTTATTTGATTATCATTTCTTTATATGTGGTCATAATGGTTTGAGGAAGGTATAATTCGTTTTGCAGGTCTCTTGGAGCGAGAGGAGAAAGAAGAGGATTGAAGAGAAAGCTTGGACCAGCCTTTAGTTATTCAGGTGTGGACCTTTCTCATCTCTGATCTTGCTTATATATGCTTCCTGAACATTGTGCATCTCTCTTTCAACCCCAGTACGTTGATGGCCTCTTAAACCCTAGCCATAGGATACTTTCCTTTACAACAGAACTGGCGACTCCGCTGGGGATAGCCTTGTCTGTTTGGGGTTTCTCTTGATTCTTTTCAGTTTTTTCATTGTTTCAAGTCCTTTTTGCCACTTAGAAACACCTTTCTAGTATGATTACACACTTCCCCTGCCTTTTTTGGGTAGTTTTTGACCTTTTTGGGGATTTTTCTACCTATTCGTGAGTTGTTGTTCTAGACAGTCGCGAATACAATCTTGTATTCGCGGGTTGCTTCACTGAACAGTCGCGAGTCATTCGCGACCTACCCTTATAGACAGTCATGAATACTCCTGGAAGTGGGGAGTTTGAAAGTTAAATTTTGCTTGGTATTTGCTTTGGGTAATCCTTGTTTCTGAGTGGATTTTCTTTATAAATGTTGTTTGGCCCATCTGGGTGCCTCTGTTGATCACAGTTTGTGTTTTTTTGGAAGCCCTTGATACTTTTTGCTTGGATTGTTTACTGTCTGCATGCTGAAGTATTTTGGCCGGTTTGGGTTGTAGGTTAAAGTGTCTTTGTTCAGACCTGTGTTCAGGAACTTGGGCTCTATTTTTTCAGTCTGTCTTCTGACAGTGGCTGATTCTCACTTGCCTTTGTAAGCCTGCAATGATTCTTGTCATTGCTTGCACCCAAGCTAGGGTTCCTAGCCTTCCTTAGTTGGTTGTCTTTTGGTTCTGTTAGCCTGTGTGTTTCAGTTCTTTGCTTTTATACAATTTATTTGATTCAAGTTCGCTCAAGTCTAGTGTATCATAGGTGCATGCTAGAGTTTTAGCCTTTTATAGCATTTGGTTTGTTCTTTTCTCTTCCCCCTTGCCTCCTTTGCTTGGTATGATTTTTGGCTTATGTTTTTGGTCAGCCTCTGTTCTTGACTTTGGTTTGATTTTCAGAAGCTTTTTGGTGTTGGTTTCCTTCTTGTTTTATTGGTTAAATTCACCTTGCCGAATAGTTGACTTGTCTTTTTATGCAAGCCTTCCTTCCAAGTAGGGTTTATGCTGACTTTAGTTCAATCTAGAGTTTGTTTGGTGGTTGTATAGCAGAGTTCCTTTTGCTTTGTTCTTGTTATCTGCATGTTTTTAGTTTGTAGGTAGTTTTTCTTTTGCCTTTATAAAATAAAATTAAAAAGAACTTGTTTTTTGCTGCTTGTCCCCCCCCCACCTCTTTCTTTGGCTTGACCTTGTTGGACAAGGTACTGAGCAGCCTTTGTTTGTAGGTCTAGATTAATACTTGGGACTTGTTGACCTTTGTTTATGTCAATATTTTTTCTCAGTCTCTTCATTCCAAATTTGTTGGCTTCTTCACTTTTATAAGCCTTCTTTTCAAGTGAGGTTGATATCTAACTTTAGGGAGACCTAGAGTTTGTTTGTGGGGGAGTAGAGTAGTTGTCTATTTGCTTTGCTTACAGTACTTGTTTGCATTAGTTCATAGGATGATTTTTTCTTTTGCATTTATAAAAGAAAAATACAAAAACACATGTTTGCTTTATATGCATGTAGATTAGGTTTTTAGTCTAGATTGCATAGCATATCATTGTTTTTGGAAAAATATAAAAAGATTTGATCTTTTGGCTTTCAAGTTTTCTATTTGAAAATATAAAGAGAATATTTTTTGCTTCTGCATATCATATCTCTTTCCTTAGTCATTTTGTTTCAATTTTGAGTCAAAACACCACCAGTTTACCATTCCATTTCCTCTTGAGTAAGAAATAACCCTTTAAAATGAACGTATAATTTAAAATTTACTAGTAAGTTTTGTTTTTTAGGGGCCTTTCACCTACTAGCTTAGGCTAGACTTGTGGGCTAGGAAGTGAAACTTCCCACAAGTTATAAAAACTCAGACGTAGTGGACCTTTCACTAGGTAAATCCTTGACTTCATCGACTGTATCTGGGAAGCTCCTCTCAAATGGGAGTTAAGCACTAGGCCGCGTGGAGGCTTGGACAGAGGAGATAACCCTCCAAATCCTTGTCAAAACGTAACTCAGGACTTTTACGCATCTGGGGATTCTGTCCTAGACAGATTTTCGGCTCAACTACCCTGCCCATGTGTACAAGTTCAGCTGACGACTGTCCCCCCAGACTGTTGGTGTAGTTAAGGTAGCCTTTAGTCTCTTGACATCTAGGGTTCATACACAGGTACACTGGAAGGTTATTTCTGGTTGACCTTGGACAGACTTGGAAGGTAACCCTGGTAGAAAGTGTTGGAGGGTGGTGGGTGATTCCTCTGCTTGTGCCTAAGAACATCTACAGGGACGCCAAATAACTGTCTATCAGCTTTCTTCTAGAAAGTACATCTTATACCTGTTTGTCTGTTGGGCTTTAGGAATTTTTAGTGAGTGCTGTGTGGTTTGTCTGTACTTAGTGGGCCTTTAGGTGTATGCTTCGTAATTTTGGTTTACCATCAACCTCAGACTTTGTCTCTTGTTTTGAATCTATGGCTAACACCCCTTTGAACACCAACCAAGAGATCCCCATGAGGGGAGCTCCTTGTCTTATTCCTCTCATAGGGAATGTTGGTGTTCCCTTGATGGCCACCTTGAATCTTCTGAGATTCACCCTAGGGCTACCGGTGTGGTTGTTTTCCACTCCAACTATCATGAATGCTCCTGATGCTTCTCAAGTAAGCTCCTTATATCAAGGGCATCAAAACACTATCTCCCCTTCACCTGTAGTTAGTTCTCCTCCTCCTTCTACCTCATGCGGTGAAAGTACTGATACTAATAACCGGCAGTCTAAAAGGAGTAAAAGAAGGAGGAATAGGAAGAAAGCACATAAGCAAGGGGGCACCCATTCAACCTCTGCAAGTCAAGTTGAACCTCACCACCCAACCTCGGTTGTTCAGGCTGGGGGCACCCATCCAACCTCTGCAGGTCATGTTGGATCTAGTCACTCAACCTCTGGTGTTCACGTTGAGTGCACCCATTCAACCTCTGGTTTTCAAGTTGAACCTTCCTATCCAACCTCTGTTGTTCATGTTGGAGCTATCCATCCAGTCTCTGGTGATCAAGCTGGTGGGATCCTTCCAACATTTTCAGGTCATGTCGGATCCAGTCACTCAGCCTCTGGTGTTCACGTTGAGTGCACTCGTTCAACCTCTGGTGTTCAAGTTGAACCTCCCCATCCAACCTCTGCAGGTCATGTTGGATCTAGTCACTCAACCTCTGGTGTTCACGTTGAGTGCACTCGTTCAACCTCTGGTGTTCAAGTTGAACCTCCCCATCCAACCTCTGTTGTTCACGTTGGATCTGTTCACCTAGCCTCTGTTGCTCACACTGGGGGCACACACTCAACTGCTACAAAGCATGTTGATCCTAACCATTAAACCTCTGTTGTTCACGTTAATGGTGCCTGTCCGACCTCTACAAGTCATGTTGGACCCAGTCTTTCAGCCTCTTCCAGGCACGCTGGGGGTAGTCTCTCAGCCTCTGTACTTCACACTGGAGACAATTCGTCAACCACTGTGAGTCATGTTGACACTGTTGACAAGTATACCCGTTCAAAACACAAGCTCAAGTTTCCTTGTAAGCTTTGTGAGGGAGACCACCTTACTTATAAATGCCCTTCTATTGCGGAGGTGCGAAGAGTTTGGATTCATGGTCATCCCGTTTTTGAACATTATGGAGTCTCTCAACAACCAGCCTCTCTTAGTGAGGTTGGACCCAATCACCCAGCCTCTATTTTTCAAGCTGGGGGAAAACTCTCATCCTCTGTAGCTCATGTTGAGAGCAAACAGTCAGCCACTGCTAGTCATGTTGATACCGTTGAGAAAACTGGTCATTCGAAGCATCATCTTAAGTTCCCTTGTGTGCTATGTAAGGGAGGTCATCTTACTCATCTGTGCCCTGCTATCCCAGAGGTGCAAAGAGTGTGGTCCAAGACTCATGGATTTCGTTCTTCTGAACACCCTATAGTTTCTCAACATCCTACTCAACCTTTGGTTGATCAAGTGATCGAACAAATCTCAGATTTGGTCGACCTCACTCTTCTTTCGGAGAGTGCTCCTCATGTGATTGAACCAATGTCATCTTTGGTCAATCCCACTCTCCCTTCGGAGAGTGATTTTCATGAAGCGGTTGCATCGATTCCAGTATCGATCAACCCCACTCTTCCTTTGGAGAGTGAAGTGTCTACTAGTCACATTTTCTTCATTGCCAGTTCAGATCTTACTGAACAAGGGGGCACTTAACTTGTTTCGGATCAACCCCCACCAAGCTCTCGGATTGCTTCCTTTGATTGGGATAACCTAGTTGAGCCGTGCCTTCCTTCCCATGCACCTTTCCAGATAAAGGTCAAAGTTGAACCCTATACGATTGCTCATTGTATTGTTGATGAAGGAGCCTCAGTTAGTATTTTGTCTACTCGTGCTTGGTGAGGCATGGGATCTCCCAGCCTTATGTCAACTACTAGTCAGTTACTGGCATTTGATAGAAGAACTTGTTTAGCCTTGGGAATTCTTGCTCAAACACTTGTTACTTTGGGTGGGAAGACCGTCTTAGTTGACTTCATGGTGATAGAAGACCCCTTGGGCTTTAATATGCTCCTTGGACGTGATTATGTCTATGCCATGCAAGATGTGGTATCAACATTCTTTCGTGTGATGTACTTTAATCATGGCGAAGAAATTGTCACTATCGATCAGTTGGATTTTCTTGATCCATCTCCTGACCCAACTAGAGACCAAGTCTTTCCTTTATTGGTTCCCAGTGTTTCTGTAGACACTACCCCGCCACAGGTGAACTATGTGGCCTCTTGTCCTTTGTGTTCAATTGCTTCTGATAAGTAGCCTCTATTTTCATGCTTACCTTTTTGGGACTTGGTCCCAGTAGTTTATCGGGTGAGTCATCCTATACAGACTGCAGAGCCTTCTCTCCACTCTGTCAATCCATTTGAAAGTTTAGATATGTGTCCTATTTCGGATGATCTCCTTCCTTTGGATGAAGTCTTCCTAGAGTCTTTGATACAGTCTGACCTTCTTTTGGATGTTGGTTCAGTTGTGACTAAGTCTAACCCTGATTTTCCTAGTAAGCCTGACCTTTCTTCTTATGTTGGTCTTGTTGAGTCTTTAGACTCTTCCTTCGAACAGCAAGTCAGTGATCCTAATGAGTTTGATTTTTCTTATGAATTTTTCAACTCCTGTGATACTGAGTTTGTTCCTATAGACTCCATCTCCCTTGTTGATTTTTTCTCTCCTTCTGAGGTTGATCTTATTGATTATAAACCCTTGATCCTTGGTTCTATAGAATCTTCTTCGATCGATTCTGCCTTGACTTTCTCTTTTATAGAAGATAGCAAAGTCACATGTGTTTCTACCAAAGTGACCCGCATCGGATATTTTCTTTTGAATATGATCCTGATGTTGTTGTTTCTTGGATAAAAGATTTGTAGTTGGGTTCACAACTGTTTACTGGCCTCACCTTGTTGTTCAAGTCGTAATTGCATTTGCATGTATCTTGCTCGCGCTTATGAGCCTGATACCGGCTTCCATGCTTTTAGCTCATTGTATAAGCCCTCATCTTCGTTCTCATCATCGCCCAGCCTTGTATCATTTTGGCTTTACAACTTGACACCCTTTACCTTGAGGAGATGTTCCCCGAGTGTCCTTATCTTACTCGCTTTCCTTGCATTATGCATAGGTTTGTTCCTTGCGCTTGGAACTAGTTTCACCTGCCTATGACACTCGTCTCCTCGCATTTAGAGCATTCTTTCTGCTCTCCTTCGAGCTCGTTAAAAACAGTAAGGAGGCCACGAGTTGAATTTTCTGGACTCGTTAAAACTTCATGGGGAAGATTATGAGTTTCTTTAGGCCCAATTATGACTCCTAAAAATAGACTTGACTGCCGAGTAAACTTGTCCGTTCAGGCTCATTAAGAATATGTGAATGGGCATCCACATTGGTGGTAGGTTATCTCTTTCTCGAACCATGTGGAATAATACGAGAAAGGATCCCTCTCTTTTCTACTGAATTGAGAAGAGTATTATCAGGCATAGGTTTATCTCTTTTCCGGACCTGAGGGACTAAACTTACGGAAAAGGAACCCCCGGTATGAGCTTAGTTTTCTCTTTTTCGTGCTCTGGACCAAAATATGAAAAATATTTCGAGTGTACTTTATGTCTTTGTCATGCTCGTTAAACCCTAAAGAACAAAGCATCGATTTTATTGTTGTAAGCCCCATTTCTGTTAATCAAATGGATCTTTCCGAGTGATCTTTCCTTCCTTCACACTCGTAAAACTCAGGCTATATGCTGCTTTTATAGGAGCATTGGGTAGGTGGTAATTTAACCTTTTTCGGACCTTCCTGACTAAGTACAAAAAAGGTGCACCTTTTCTTCTTCGGAAGTTAAGAGAGTTCTTCTTTGGTTTGTTTTATACTTTTTCGGCCTCAGGAGACTAAATTGTATGAAAAAGGACCCCCCTGGAGTCTTCTTTGGAGTTTTCAGACTCTCTAAACTATGAAAACACCATCGAGCATGTACTAGTTCGGGCTTGTAAAATCCACGAATCAGTGCCTTATCAAGCATTCTTCTTTCTTTTCTTCGAGCTTGTCAAAAAATGAAGATGGTCCCGAGTTTGCTTTCTTGGACTCGTTAAACCTTTACAAGAAAGAAGGGAAGGGGAAGGTTTATTTCCATGTCTTTTTACATCTTGGCAGCAAGTCTTGTTTCCTTGAACAAAGCACCAGTTTTGAGTCTATCAACAGTTGGGTCCTAGTCTTTTGACCTTACCCTGATTCAGAGTTTCTTACTCCTCCAGTTGGTCTCTTTTCCAATTATATGGGGAATGTTTCCTACATTATAGATTTGTTTCATTGGTATTATTTCATGTCAAAAGTTGCCTAAGTCACTTTTGTGTCGTGCTCACTGTTCAAGGATTAAACCTTTGTCAGTCATTTTGCAGTTGCCTTGACCTTTTGTGTCATCCATTCCCTGGTATCAGTTCATTGCATCATGTCTTCAGCGGTCCTTTTTGTGACATTCAATACCAATTCCAGATCCAATTAGTCTTTGACTTACCTTGTGTTGGATGATGAAGGATGCCTTAATTCCTTCCTTCCAACGGATCTCTTCCTATCGACTGCAACACCTCTTGCTATGGGAACGATATTTAGAGTTTTATGACAATACCTTGGGAATTGTTGTCATCAATGGCAATTTCCCTCACTATTGGGTAGTTGGGAATACCTTAATGTCTCCTACTCGATAGATTCTTCAAGTGTTCGACTTCAAGTCCTTGTAATCAAACTTGTTAGAATGTACTAGGTACCTTGGGGACCATTTTCATTAATGGTGGTTTCCCTCGCGTTTGTTAACAGTTTTCCTTATTGACCGGTAATCAAACGGTTTCCTCCATGTTCGACTTCAGCTCCTTTATTCGCATGGTTAGGATTCATACCTTTTTTGGGCAGTTTGGATTGAAGACCTTGGGGCAGACAGTAGCATTGTCATCTTTTGCTATTGCCCAAGTTGCGCAAGACCTTGTTATACTTTATATGACATTTTGCTGAGACATAGATCCACCTTGTATTTTTGTGGCTATGATCGATTGTTGAGCATGGATCCACCTTGTTCATTTGTGGCCATGACTCTTTTAGATTTGATATGGCGCCCTTTTGCATATTGAGCGACCATGATAGTTTCATCAGTTATACATATGTTGGATCCGCCTATCTTTATGGCGATGTTTTGTATATGGACGTGTATGTTCCAGAGATCATTTTTTCTGACATTTATCTCTCTTACAGGTACCTTCACTCGAGCCTTTCAATCTTGGATTCTCTGCTCTCTCCATACTCAGTTGTTTCCTTTATAATGTATTTCAGCTATCGTCTTCCCCTCTAACCTCACACATTAGGGGGCATCTATTATAGCTCAAAATGACACTTCTCTGCCTGTGACCACTTTCCCATGATCCCGTCGCATGTCAACATTTCCATGACGACACTTCATGAAAGTCACTAAAAAGACACCTATCTTGGAGGACCGATATCTTGAGTTTTGTAACTCTATTTGACCTTATTTCTACACCGTTGGAAAGGTATTTTAGTTAGTTAAAACTTTCCAGAAGACACCAAAGTCTGAAAATGCCCAGAAATACCCTTAAAATGTGTATTTTGTGTACTCGTGACTCTCCTTAAGGAATAGTCGTGAATCATACGTGAGTTTCATGTTTTACAAGTCGCAAATGTCTGTGTTCGTGGGTTTCTCTGGTTGAAACTCACGAGTCATTCGTGGGTTGTCCTCCTTCATAGTCGTGAATAGGTTTATTAACATTTAAACATAAAAACACGCCTTTTTGGATTAGTTTGGGTAGTTATACAACTAACTCCTT
>LPNX010780615.1:133013-226173 GCA_001517045.1 Pseudotsuga menziesii | reverse complement strand
ATATATGCTTGCTGAACATTGTGCATCTCTCTTTCAACCCCAGTACGTTGATGGCCTCTTAAACCCTAGCCATAGGATACTTTCCTTTACAACAGTTTCCACCAGTCCTTGGACTGGTAATGGGTTTTGGAGCACCATAGGAGGAGGTCCTAATGGTGCCAGGTTGGGTTGACCTAGGGTTTCCGTATTGGTGGCATGCTAAAACGCATTCTTAATGGCATGCTTAGCATGACCCATGAAGGGACACTCATGTGTATAGTTCCTGTAGACCTCGCATAGTGTGCACAGTTGGTTTGTGCGCAACATCGCGTTGCATCTTGGTGTGTTTGGTTGCTGAGGATTTTGGGCTGGCCAGTTTTCCCCAGTATTGTTTGGAGGATTTGGATGTCGACTGCCTCCCTGGGGTTGATTGTTGCCTTGGTTCTAGGCTTGGTTATTTCTGGCTTGCCCTTGTTGGTTATTGGGGGATGGCAGGTTGGGACAGTTTTGCTATGCAAGCACCTTTCCAAAGGTGCTGGTGGAGTGGGGGCGGGGGCTTGAGCGGCTTGCACAGGCGGTGCGTAGTAGAATTGGGGGGTAGAGGTGCCACAAATGTGGGAAATTATCTCGCATATTTTTGTGTCGACCAAGCTAATTTCTGGGCCTGTTGCTGCGGTGCAGGTTGTGCATAGGAGGTTGTAGCTCCAAATTGAGACATCATTCTTGCATAATCAAGAGCTTCGTTTGTATATGAAACACTAGGGGTGTTTCTTGGTTGAGGTGGCACCATAGGTATTTTCAAACAGTGCTGTGATTCATGGGAGATGGAACCTATGATGCCATCTATGGCATGGGATGCCCCCGGTGCATCACGGTAGGATGTGCCTGCATAGGGAGGGTCTAGAATGATGGTGTAGAGGTATCCAGACTGTGCATAAATAAGGTCAAACTATTGGGCCTTCAAGATGGCCTCTTCCTTTGTTTGGCGATGTTCAGAGGAAACGTCCTTGGCTATATGTGGCAGTAAGGTTTTCAAGAACTAGTCTAGGAAAATCCTGTCATTAAGCTTGATCTTGCACAAGCTGCGATGTATCCTCCACTCATGGATGTGGTCGGTGATGTGTTTCACAGTGTTTTGGGAACTTATCTTATGGTAGCTCAATGTACCACTTGGTTGCAGCACCTGTGAGTGTGCGTTGGAATAGTCTAAGCCTGATTGAATTATCTACGATGTTGTTTGATGAGCACTGTTAAGTCATGATTTTGTTTTCCTTAGTTTAATGCTTTTGTTTATGTTTTTGAAACTTGCTAATGTTTTTGCTTCTAGGAAATTTTGGTTTATAAAGGTTAATTTTGAGCTTAAGCCTTTAGTTTTCCTCATTTTGATTTTTCCTATTTTTTAAGCTTGCTTTTATAAATTTTGCTTAGATTTCATTATTGAAGGGTTCTACAAGGTGTATATTGATTAATGATTTCATAAAAGACACTAATATCAAGATTAGTCATATAAACCAAGTCTTAAACCTGATTAGTGATTTAATGAGATAAAATTATGCTTTGGACTTTCTTGTACCACAGGAGAAAAATTAATACACTACCGCGCTACAAGAAAGCCGCGAGTGCCAAAAAGTCATTTTTCAATGTTGTGGAGGCATAGTTCTTTAAGGCGCCGATGAGATAGTTCATAACACTTTCGATCGCCGATTGCGAAGCCAATAGTCAAAAGTGTCGCACAAATTTAAAATCATCTTTCAACGTCATGGAGGTTCAATGGTCTAATGCATCAGCAGCACAATGGTTTAAAGTGCTGACATTGAGGCAACAAAATGGTTTAAGGCATCGACGAGACAGTTTATAGATTTTTTGACATTGCGGCAGCACAATGGTTTAGAGCACTGACAAGATAGATGATAGAGCTTCTGATCGCCGATTGCGAAGCTAGTGGTTTATGTTTTCGACACTACGGAGGCAGTCTGGTTTAAAGCTCCGATGACATAGTTGATAAATCTTTCGATCATCGATTGCGAAGCCTATGGTCAAAATTTCGTGCAAGTTTAAAATTATCTTTCAACATTGCGGAAAGCTAATGGTCTAAAGTCATTTTTTAAAAGTTGCGGAGATTTAGTTCTTTAAAATGTTGATACTGCGGCAGCATAGTGGCTTGAAGTTCTGATGCATTAGAGATTACTGCTCCCGATCGTCGACAAGTTAGAAATGGGAAGTGTTGATTCAGTCGATCTTGAACCTCCGATCATCGATGGTGAGAAGGATTAATTGTTAATAATGGGAGATACTATTACCGCGGGAACATTCAAATGATAATCACTTTGACAAGTGGAATATAATCATGAAAGTGAATCATGGCAGTTTCTTGCAGAAGCAATGCAATAATAATGACAGACTATAATGAAACAAAGGTGTTTCCAATCATGGTTTTTCTTGAAGTGCACATAGAGCAGGTGGAGATCGTGGCGGAAAATTAGTACTTGAAGATTGGAATTTTGGAATAGAATGAAAATCAGGCTTTTCAAGAGCAGGAAAAGGAAAACAGAGGATTAGTTCGCATAGCTAAAGCAGACTATCCAGGAGCTAACTCAACAGAACGAGCAAAAATATTGGAGGTCCCTGAATCTATGTTTAGGTCAAATTGCTGAAACTTGGTACAAAACATTTCCTAAACTGGTGATAGGGCAGACTGTGAGAGTTTGAAGATAAATAGATTGTGAGATTACTGACAGGTGCTACAAACCATACTGAAAATGAAGAAGAGTGGAAAAACTAATAGGGCCAAGCCTATTGATCTCAGTTGGATAGATAAATTCCCAGGATGTGCTGAACTATTTGAAAATGCAGGATGGTTGATATTTTTCAAGAAAATTGATGAATACAATGCTGAGATCTCCCATAAGTTTGCTCAGTGTTATGACAAAGATATTGTATCTTTTGATACTTTGAAATTCAAATTGACCAAAGAATTGGTAGCTGAGGAAACAAGGGTTAAAAATGAGGGAGAACTTTGGTTTAAAAAAGTGCTATTTACCTTTAATGCACAAAGCTACCTACTGCCTGGTATAGTTCCATATTGGGGTAAGGGTGTGCCCATCCATAATTTCAGGCCTGAATGGGTAGAACCTATTAAGGTTTTACAAAGTTATATCACATGTGAAGGAAGGTATGCCTTTGTTTTTAAATACCATTTCAGGTTTCTTCAACACCTTAGTAATGAATCAAAGATTAACCTGCCTTTCTTCTTGCTAAAGAGCCTGCAGAAGATGTCTTGCAGAATCAAAGAACACCAAAATCATACTAGACAGTCCATTTTTCACCATGGGCTTATCAAACTCATTATCAACAGTGTTTTGCAGAGTAAACGAAAAAATTGGGAATATTTCCTTTGCTAGTCAGGGTTTCAGTATAGTAAAAAAGGACAGTCTAATAGAAAGCAAGTTGATAAAGGACAAACCTTGATCAAAAAGCTAAGACAGAAGATAAAGGTTAAAGATGAAGACAGTGTCGAATTGGAGGAAGTTGCAGAGCCTGCAAAAGAAGATTGTCAGTCTAAACAACATCTAAATGACATTGAGAGTAAAGATTTGCAGTCTGTTAATAAGGAGACCCATCCTGTTCAAGATGATGCACCAGCAGATACATTTGTTGATGAAAAGATTGTACTTGCAAAGAAATTTTAGGTGATGAAGAGGATACTAAAGTCCAAAAGCAAAGTCCAATTACAGTCTTGTCAAAGGATGAAACATACCTGTTTGAGGAAGATAAACTTCTTGTTATTAATGAAACTAAGGTTGGCACTAAAAAGGAATTTCATAGCCAGGAAGATGAGGTAGCAGTACCAAAGAAAAAGAAGCTAAAAGTCATGGAATTTGCTTCAGTCACCCATCAAGCAAAATATTTCAAAATGGTAGGGGAGCTTGCTCCTAGGTGGAGACCAAAGACTAGACCCAGAAACAAGGTCAACCTGAATATGAAGAAATTATTAAACCCTAAATTGAATAAAAAAGGAGTAATTGTGATAGATAACTCCTCCTCTGAAGAAAAATTGGATGTTGATAAGGGTGACAGTAAAGGAAAAAGGCCAATGAAGTTAGAAGGAGAATCTGCCCCTACTGAAACTAAACTGTCTGATGTATTTTTACAGATACAAAGTCAAATGTTAAAGGAACAACAAGAAGGTAATATAGAGGTTTCTCACTCAGAAAACAAGCTGATGGTTGATGAAAATGTTCCTTGTGAAGCTGAGACTAAAGAAGACCTAAGTTTTCATGAAACTCCTATAGAATTGCTACCATAAGATGAAGAAATATTTAGGAGACTAAACATTCCATGGCTTCCCAATGAGATGCAAAGTATAGCAGGAAATAAAGCATTTGATTCAGAGAAAGAGAATTTACAAAGAACTATAAAGCAGTATAAACATCAGATGGAATATATGCAGGAGACAAATAATGGCTTGGTTATGGCCAATAGAAGACTCGGAGAAGATCTGGATGAGGTTAATAACCACTATCAGGAACTGATTGTAGTCTCAAAAGAGCCATTGAAAAGAAAAAGAAATACTGAGTCACAATTTACAATGTTAAAACAAACCATCAAAGATCTATAGCAAAAAAATGAATAACTCACTAGAAATATGGCAGAGATGGAAGCAGAGCAATTGAAGGCTAGAAGAAAGACCCAAGCCTTAGAAGGGATAGCCTTGTTAGTAGAGGCAGCTAAAGATCTATGAGGCTTGTTAACACATTAAGTTATTAGTTATGTTTTGAAGGATATTTCATTTTTGTAATTATTATTTTTATAGAACTATTTTGATGAGTAGGATGAAAAGCAGTTAGGGTTTAGTCCTTAACCAAATTTTGAAGGATAGTATTAATGTATGTCATAAAGAGGACTAGAGGTTCAATTTTTTTTTTGGTTGGATAGAGGAGGTCTCCAGACTTGTTCATAAGCTAAGTAAATGAATCTTATGTGTATTTGAAGACTGATTTTGAAATATATGCTCCATTTTACCCTTTAGTTTGTTCTCTGGCTTCATTTATAGCTTGATTTAGCTACTCAGTTGGTAAATTCATTGTTGGTTTAATTTTTTTTATGCTTGTAGTGCTTACCATTTGTGGATGAACTTCAGTGTTATTTTCTGTTGGATACATGGTTATTATGTTATGCATATCAGTTTTTATATGCTTGTGATTTAGTTCTTATTTGGGTTATGAATGCATTCCCTCTTTCCACCAAACTTCACAACCAAAAAAACTTAAAAAATCCTAAAACCCAGTTTTGTTTTATTGAAATATTTGAGATTATGTTGGCTTGTTTTCTTGTAGTCTGGAAACAATTTCTGGAATAAACATCTTTGGCGTCGTTTCCAGGGAAGGAAGTTGAAAACACAGTTTTCCCTGGGATACTTACCATTTCACTGGTTTTAAGAGGTGAACTTAAACCAGCACATCTTATAGACTACTTTTCACCAGTTTTTCATAGTGGTTACTAGGGGAATTGGAACTAGAAACAGACCTTTTTCACCTTTACAACTGGGTGTTTTAGACCCAGAACAGATCTTGAAAAAAGCAAGGAATATTAGAAGGTCTTAGTCATTACCAGCCCTATGTGACCCTGATCAGTTTGATGGTTCATCACCTTCATCTGTTTTGAGGAAAGAAGAAGAAACACCACCTTGGTTAAAGCCTATAATTCTTGTCACTAACTTTAAAATTTTCACTGATCCTCAAGCATTCAAAAAGGAAAAAACAGTATCTCCTAGTAATATACCTCTATTTCATTTGAAAGTAGGTAAAACCCCTTTTCAGCCAAGTTCCAGCCAAATCTCTCCATCACCCAAGTCAATCAGCCTTAAAATGGTAGCCCAAAATCAGCTTATAGACATGATGGACCGAATGGTTGCAACCAGATATGCACCATTAGTTTTGCCTCACCCTTTGAATGCACTGCCTGAAGGTGACTATCAGAAATAATGGACAGGGTGAAACTATAGCAGAAGAGCACTGGGAAGCTTTTCTCAGTTATGCTGATAACCAGAACATTGAAGCTAAGGATGTATGGATGAGGATGTTTGTGCAGAGCCTTGATGGAGATGTCAGAAAATGGTTTAGGGAGCTACCTACCAATTCTATCACCATCATAGAAGAGCTTCAGTACCTTTTCATGAGACAATGGGGTGACACCAAAGATCATACTTATTATATAACTGAGTTTGGAGCCCTTAGGAGAAAGAAGGATGAAACCATTGCAGATTTTTCAAAAAGATTCAATAAAATGTACAGCAGAATTCCTGCAGAAAGAAAACCTTCAGAAACATCTGCAAAAATTACATATGCAAATGCTTTCGATCATGAATTTTCTTTACTACTAAGAGAGAGAAGACCTGTTTCCTTACTGAATACGCAAGATGCAGCATTAGAGGTGGAGTCTAATATATTGGCTTCCAATAGACTGAAGAAGGAAACAACTCAGCATATGTATGACAAGAAAGGTAAGAAAGAAGCATCTCCTGGGGTTTCAACATCTCATTCTTCAGAAGGAAAAATTGATAAGATGGCCAAGTTAGTGAAGATTTTGACTGCAAAATTAAACAAGTTAGAACTAGAAAGAAATTCCAGCAAGCCTATTCAAGAAGGTGAAAGAAACCCTAACAATCAGAACCAATTCAGAAGACAATTTGCTCCTCGTTTCATACCTAGAAAATGAAGAAATAATGATATTCAGCGAGAAAGGAGAGAGACCGAGGACCAAAGGGTACCACCACCTCTTCAGAAAAATGTTGTTGATGAAGAAGAGATTAATGAAGAATTGTTATTTGAAGACACCGATCAGGATATGAACTATTTTGGAGAAAGGTTGACTGAGGGTTTTGTCACTGAAGAAGAGTTTTTAAATGCAGAATATTATGATGCTGATATGTTTGAAACAGAGGATGATTTGAATCTGAAAATGACTACTGTAACTCATGATGTCTGTCAAAATGAACCCAAGAAGACTGTGAATTTAAGGTTAGGCCCAAAACAAGTAGTACAAAACCCAAAGAAGAAGGTAGTTGTACCTTCTAAGCAGCAATCTGATCCTGTGTCAGAGAAAAAACAAATTCCAGAAAAGCAAAAAAAGAACATAGAGGTTGAAGAGTTAAATAAAACTGTGCAAAATTTTAATCTAGAAAATGAATTAGGCAAAATAAAGATTCCTATGTCGTTTACTGAACTAATGAAAAATCCTTCTTACAAAGAATCGGTTCTTAAAATGATCTGTTCAGCAAACAATCAGCCTATTTCTGATACAGTGAATTTGCAAGAAGAAAATCCTAAGATTTTTATTGGATCAGCCTTGGATGAAAAAACTGAGAATGAAGCAGGTGCTTCACCTCCATTTTACATTACTCTGACAGTCCATGAATAAATGATACATAACTGTTTGTTAGATTCAGAAGCATCACACAATTTAATGCCAAAGGCTGTCATGGAGGCTTTAGGTCTGAGTATAACCAAATCCTATCATGATGTGTATGCATTTGATTCATGAGCTGTAAAGTGTTTAGGTGTGATTAAAGACATGGTTGTCAGTTTGGCTCAATTACCAATGAAAAGTGTAATCATGGATGTGGTGGTAGCTGATATTACACCTAAATTTGGGTTACTTCTCTCTAGGTCTTGGGCAAAGAAAGTTGGTGGAACTTTACAAATGGATTTCTCATATGCTACCATTCCTGTGTTTGGAGGAGAAAACAGAAGGCTGTATAGAGAGCTTCAATTTGCCTATTTTGTGACAGATGACAAGAACCTGTTGATGCCTGGAAATTCGCAGGCAGCAATAGTAAGGGATTCTCCCCAATCAACGTTCCCAACTAGCCCGTTGACTGTTTGGTGTAGGGAATCCGTCTGGTTTACGTTCCGGCCACCGTAGGTCAAAGTAACAACAAGGGCTTACCGGTTGCGGCCCGGTCCACCAGAATTTGTATTTTTGACTTAATGTATGCAATGCCCATGCCTATCTTAAAATGTAGGGTGGTAAAGATGCAAGGAACAACACAATGTGCTGTGCAGGTTCTTACCTCTCGTCTTAGGTTCACCAACGTCTAAACCACATATGTAACCATGCAGTAAAACAACTAACTATCTAAACACCTAACTATCTATCCCCGGGGAGCCAGAAGAATGATTAATTGTGAGTAATGTATTATTTCCATGTATAATAAACAAGTTACAGGTAGTTGATATCTGTGTTTACAACACATGAACAAGAAAATATTCTAACAACCAGATAGCCAATTGTTATATGAACAACGTACATTACTCTAGGTGAATTTTCCACGAATTAAATCAGAAATCATTTGACAAGACATAGGTCATAAGGTTAGAACGATATCACGATTCATGGACATAAGCTGAAAAATAAAGTAATTCATCTTTCTGCCATCCATGTATAACATTTGGAAACTTCACATCTCTTTCTCCAACAGGAAAACCAAAATATTTTATTGCAAAAGGAAGTAGTTCTTCTTACAATATGTCCTCCAGTCTTACTGGGAAAAAAAGCCTCTCCCTTCTCTACGTTTCCTATTTTTATACAAAAAAGCAAAATATGGTTGGGCTGCCCAAAGTGACCTTTGGGCTTCCCAACCCTTTTGTCTTCCCAACGTTTCAATTTTCCAAAAATCCTTTTACAATATATTAAATTACAGCAAAGTTGAACGGTCCTTTTGAGAGGAGGGTCCTGCTTGGTTCTCCAAGAATTTTCTCCACGTTGTTGCCTCAGCAGCGAGTCCTTCAAACGAGCTTGGTTCTAAGAACTGAATGCTTAGCTCAAACTTTTCAGCCTGGTTTTTAATGGCCTCTACCCTGGCTGTGTTCAATCGCACCTGTTCTTCCAAGAGCTGCACACTGACGGCTGTGTGGCCTATTTCATTTTTCAGGATTTGGTCATCAATAGCTTTGATGCGTTGTACTCTGGATTCTTCATCTTGCTGCCCCTTTTGCAACATTTCTACAAATGCATCATCATCAGGGAACTCATATAGCCTCTGCTCGGCTTCTACCTGACATCTGTTGTAGGCAACCAGGGCCCTCCTAAAGAATTTTGTGCAAACTCCTTTGGTCTTCTTGACTGTTTTCTGGAAATCTTCTGCAGTATTGATAGCGAATTCTATCAGATCATGGTCCCGTTTAAGGGCTTGTTTATCCTTGGATGGTAGTTCAGCTGGGGCTTCCTCATCGTTCTCCGCCATGGCTATCCTTGTAGTCAGTACTTCGAGGATGTCTTGAGACCTGTCAACAAAATAAGAAGCGGTTTCCAAGATTTCTTCTAGTCGGCCATCAATCTGGAGGACCTGGAATCTTTCTTCTTCTAGAGCAGTTTGCAGGTGTAGCACTTTAGCTTTCTGGGCCAGGATGTGTTCTTTAACCGGCTGTAGATCGACCTACTGTTCCTTTGCTGCTTCCAGCTGCTCTTTCAGTTCTTTAACGTATGCGGCATTAGACTCATAGATAATATGCTGCTGTGCTTCTAGGTCTTCTATCTTTTCCCTCATCTGTTCCTTTTCATTCTTTAAGTCTTGAATTTCCTGCTGTGCACTTTCCAAAGCCTCATGTGTTGTTTCCTTGGCCTGTGCTTCTACCTGGATGGCGTAGATTTCACTTTTTGTGGCCTCCATTTCTCTCAGCACATGTTCATATTTTCTCTTAAGTCTATTTCCTTCTTCCCTTTCTTTTCTCAGGGTATCCTTAAGCTGAGAGGAGGTCTTCTTGGATGAATCTATTTCAATCATCATTCTGTCTATGTTATCCTCTGAAGCATGTATTTCCGCAGTCCCGGCCCTTATAGTAAACCTTGGATCTAAATCTGTCCCTACCATCATGACCTTATCTGTTATCATTTTGCTGGACATTCCTTTTGCCTCTACCTTTTTTTCTGTTCTCCTCATTATCCTTTTAGTAGCCCTGTCATAATATACGGTGCTGAAATCAGGGACTTCTTCCCCCTTTTTCTGTATGAAGGGTACTAGCTGAAGCACAGGGGTAGCATCTATGATGGTAGTGGGCACTTGAGGGATATGCACCTCGGGATTCTCCTCTCCCTGACTCTGCCCTAATGATGCTTCGGCAGCTTGCTGTTGCGTCAACTTTATCTGCTCAGCCTCCTGCTCTCGCAGTTCTTCGTCCAGCTTTCTCTGGGCTTCTTTGGCTGTTTTCCTAGCAGCTTCTTCTGTTTCTCTAGCTGCTTCATTGGCTCGCTCAGCTGCTTCCTGGGCAGCTTTCCTCTTTTCTTCTTCTCCCTTTCGCATCCATTCTGCAGCCTCATCTTCCAGCTTCTGAGCCTCCTCTCTTATCCTTTTGGCTGCTTCTTCAGCCCTAGCTTGCTCAGCTTTATCTTGTTCAGATCCTTTTCCATCCTTAGTGGGGTTTTTCGGTTTGAATCTCCTAGTAAGTGCAGTCATGTTTGGTGCTTTCCTGAAAATAGATTCATCTCGATCAAAATGGTGGGTGTACTCATAAAAAACCTTGTGCTTCTTGCAGTGCTCAGCCATTCTGCCATGAGTGTCATTTCGTCTGAAAGTCATCTCACCAAAGTGGAACTTTCCTAGCTCCTCTATAAATTATGCAGCTTACTTCACATTGGAGAAACTGCAGCTGCCTAGCTTAAATGGTAGAGGTGGATAGGCAGTCTTCTTTTTCTGGAACAAGAAGTGGCCAACTCCGTCAATAAACACTTGTCTGACTGCCTCTTTGTGGACTATATAATCCGTTGCATACTTGGGTAGCAGATAAGGTGTTTTTGATCCACCAAACATTCTAAGATACATCCCATTTTCTGTCAAGAAATAATCACCATACTCCTCTATTACCTGCATTGCCTCTTCAGACATGCAGTTACATTCCTTTCGGAAGATAATCGTGTGTAGAGGAATAATAAAATGCTCACAGATTTCTCGGTAATAGCTATGGTACTGGTGAGCACCCAGTAATTTGTAGGCTGCATACACGGGCATTCTTTCCCTATCCCAAACACATTTGAGCCCCGGGAAAGGCTGGTGGCATAATATGTAGTCTATCAAAAAGGAACTCATGTAGAACTCAGAATTTTTCCGGGCTTCTCCTCCTCCCAGGGCTGCAGCTACACAAGAAGAGAGACTGCTAGATACTAGGCTAGCCCAGTTGAAGATTGTTCCTTCTGTGGCTACATGAAACATAAGAGGTATCCACTCCAATTTGAAGAGTCTACCATTGGCTCTTCCAAAGATCTGGTTTAGCATCAAGGCTATAAACCTATAAGGATATCTTAAGCTCGCTGTGTCATAGTCCTCAGTTGCTCTGTGTCTATAAATCTTTCCTGGTAAGAGCATTCTTCTTAGGGTTTCCACTAAATCCATCCTGAGGTTCTCTAACCAGTCGTTTGACAGGAAGACTTGGGGCTCTGGCAGGTGGTAAGCCAATGCCACATATCCAGGGCTAAATGCAGCATAGCCCTGACCTTCAACATTTCCCATCAGCATTGTGTTGTTATTCGTGTGTGGTAGAATCCATCTCATCACATCAGTGCAAGGGAACAACTCTGGCCTGGTGGCAACCTTCATAATGGCAGATCTTTCTATATTGGCATAAATGGGCTCTTTCTCAAGACCTGTGTCTGGGAATTCCCTACAGGAAATCAGTATGTATATCTCTCCCCACTTATATTCGGGCTCAACCCCCGTGACACATTGGGTGTCCTCATAGATATACTCCGTTTGTGGGACGACCTCTATTGCTGTTTGTTCTTCGACAACAGGGGCCTTCCTTTTCTATCTCTTGGACATTGTAAATTCTTCCTGCAATGTAAAAACATTATGACATTTTAAGCAGTTTGAATTTGTGAACATTTTGCAGCGATATATTCTTTCTCAAGTGTATCATAATTTTGACCAGTCCATAAAATCAAATCATAAGTCTCTCATACTGAACAATCAAACTAGCGTGCAGTATTGTGCAATGTGCCATTATCTTATGCAAAGTATGGTAATTTTCAATGCAACAAATACATATGTTGTTCATCCCTACAATGTCTTAAGACTATGGATGTGTTATTTCATGATCTGACCTATATGCAGAAAGCCAATCAATCATACTTGTGCCAGGATTAAATCTACATTAAAATGCAATATTCCACTTTCCGCGTGGTAGTGATATAAACAAACTAGCATATTATGTGCAATGTGCAATATTTCTCCATTAATCTATTTCATTAACAAACAGAGTGAAGATTCGTGACATTCGACATTTTAACCATAGAGCTCAGCAAACGCGAGACTAATGATGAATCATGCGGCTTACGGCGGAAAAGCTCCATTAACTTAACTATACATCGTTCGGGAATCATTTTACTGTCTGCACTGGATACTTCCATGAAAAACCACCCGTGCTGCTCTCAATCCATGCACTATAAATGGTGATACCTCCCCTTAAATGGCTAGGTCTTTCAGGCGACGGGGCCCAAAGGGGCGGCGAGGGGTTTCGCAATCGACACAGGCTACGACTAGAATTGTGAAGGAGCGACACTGTTGACTGTAAAATCTCTTTCAAAAACCATTCCCCCCCTGGAAAACCAATGGATTCCTCAACGGGACTGCGCCTAATTGCGCGGGCAAAACAGCCTGGGTTCAAAACCCCTGGCACACACTAGGGAAACAATAGCCCACCAGAATCCCCAAAGCAAAACTTGAAACCCGTTAAGCCTCTACCTAGCACGATGGCGCAAGAAAAGCTCGGCGTGAACGGCGCGACGGCCGTCCGCGCCGAAAACCCCTGTAACCCTATGCGCGCAAGGCAGCAAACAAGACAGAACTGTAGAAAAGCTTGAAACCGCCTCCCCCTTATAGTCAGAAAAAGAAGAAAAATCCTACTCCTATTATCTTAAGGTCTAGCTAGACGCGAGAGACCACCACGGAAGAAAAAACCATTTATCGTTTAAATGCGACGGGTGGAAAAACCTACCTGGCAATCCGGCTAAACGGGTGAGTCGATGACGGTTGGAATTCTCCCCTCGCCACCTGGAAGCTGGTACACGACAGCTAGATCTTCACGCACTCCCAAGACCGACAGCTCAACTCACCGCGACAGTGCTCGACAAGAAAACAAAACAATACAAACTCCGAACTGTCGCCCCGTATAAATATAAAAATTCGCATGTGCGGGAGCTTTAAATCGGACGGGGAATGAAATATGCATCGAGCGACAAGAGCTTCAGTCCCTCCGCAACGGCGGACAATCCCCGGTACTGATTCACCCGCCCGGCTAAATATAACGCGTGAACAAAACAACAATCGGGCGACGGCGGATACCTTGATCGAATGACCAAGAATCCGAACCCCTCTGCAACGGCGGATGCTCAGAGCACGATGTTGTCCGCAATGGAGGAGCAAACGATGGCCAAGTGCTCTGCTACAAAGCCGGCAATCAACAAACACACATCGGAGCGCCGATGAAATTCTAAGTCTGAAGTGATCCGCAATGGAGGATGCCTGAAAAGGAGATCTGTCCGCAGCATCAGACGAGGGAGACTTCAAATCCCTTCGACGAAGAATCCAAACCCGCCTGAAACATTAAAGAATGAAAACTCATGCGCAACGGTCGGAGCAAAAAGGACAATCCACACCCAGAAACGCTCTGCAATGTTGGAGGGTAGGATCAAATGTCTGCCCGCAACAGTGAAGAGGACAAAGACTTAACTCCCGATTGAACAAGGCTTCGAGAGATATGCAAGACGATGATAAATTCAACTAAGGATGGGAATCGTTAAAACATTGAAATGAGCAAGCATTAATCGATTGACAGTAACCCGAAGTACCGGAAGACGCTTTAAAATCCATAGGCCAAAAATCAATAGGCTGAAATCAAGAAAAGAACTGACTAATTCAAAGTAAAGGAGGGTCCAAATTTTTTTAGAATTTTGGGAAATTGTTGGAGATGCAACAGAACCCTACCAACCATCCTTTGTATGCTATTGATAAAGATTTGGGTACTTACATGCTACATTTTAATAATGATGACAATACTGCTGGTTTTTTATAGGTTGAAAAAGAACAGCCAAATAAATGCAGCAAGGAACAGGAAGATGAGCTTTGGAAATTATAATTTGATGAATCATCTTGCAAAGAAGGTGCTGGAGTAGGGGTTCTTTTCATATCCCCTAGTGGTGAAATAGTAAAGCTGATGTATAAATTAGAATTCATTACTATGAACAATACTGTTGAATATGAAGCTTTGCTGTTAGGATTGAAGGCTACCAAGGGTTTAGGCATTCAACAGGTTTCTGAATATGGTGACTCCAAATTAGTTGTTCAGTAGGTGAGGAACAACTATCAAGTGAAACAGGATTTTCTGAAATTCTATCGAAATGAGGTATGGGACATGATTGATAATTATTTTGTAGCTTTTAACATTACCTATATTCCAAGGGACCTAATCAGACTGTTGATTCATTGGCTTTAGTTGCTACACATTTTAGAATCTCCAAAACCACACAGTTGAGGTAACCCATTGAGGTTAGGTACAGACCATCTGTACCTAATAATGTAAAGCAGTGGAGAGTGTTTGAAGATGGCATTTAGATTAAAATATTTTTGGAGCTTACACATGAGTTTTCTAATTCCCTGATTGATCAAGAGGAAGATGATGGGGATGGAGATGTTGAAGAGATTGTTGAAAATGAAATTGCTGGCCACAAGATTATTGAACTAAAAGGTAATTTCATCCCAAAAGGTTTGGTACCTTTAGAAAGGATATTTTCAAAAGATGATACACCCCTAAAACCTGTTGTACAGTCTTCAGAAGAGAATGTGTTGGATTGTAACATTGGCACTGCAGAACATCCTAGAATGGTGAAAATTTCGAAAGCACTCATAGCTGAACAGAGAAACAGGTACATAAAATTGTTAAAGGAACATGTTGATGTCTTTGCATGGTCTTATCAAGAATTGAGAACATATGATACTGGAATTATACAACATAAAGTAACTTTAAAACCAATTGTTAAACATTTTTGTTAGAAATTAGGGAGGATTAATCCAGCCTTGTTTCCTGTTATTGAAAAAGAAGTGAAGAAGTTATTATATTCCAAGATCATTGTTCCTCTTAGATACTCTTCATGGGTGGCTAATCTAGTTCCTGTTAGGAAAAAGAACGGAGAAATCAGACTGTGTGTTGACTTTAGAAACTTGAATAGATCTTCACTAAAGGATCATTATCCTCTGCCTAAAATTGAGCAAATATTGCAGAAGGTTGTTGGAGCACAGAGGATTTCTATGGTTGATGGTTTCTTAGGATACAATTAGATTTATATGCATCCTAATGATAAGGAGAAAACATCTTTTACAACTCCCTGGGGAACTTTCATGTATGATAAGATGCCTTTTGGTTTAATGAACGTTGGAGCAACTTTTTAGAGGGCTATGGATATAGCTTTTGTTGGGGAAAAGGAAAAGTTTGTGGTAATTTACTTAGATGATATTACTATATTTTCAAAATCAAATGATGAACATCTAAAACATTTGAAACAGACTTTCCTAAAATGCAGAAAATTTGGGTTGTCCTTGAATCCAAAGAAGTCACACTTTGTTGTACAGGAAGGAAAATTACTGGGTCATTTAGTTTCTGCTGATGGTATAAGGATTGACCCAGAAAGGGTAAAAGAAATATTAGAGATAAGTCTGCCCAGGAGTAAAAAAGATGTCCAATATTTCATTGGTAAAATCAACTTTCTGCGTTGGTTTATACCAAACTTTGCTGAGACTATCAAGCAGATTATAGCCATGCTAAATAAGGATCAAGAAGTCAAATGTACCACTAAAGCAAAAAATTGATTTGAAAAAATCAAGATGGCTCTTACTGAAGCCCTGTATTAGTAAGTCCAGATTTTACCAGAGAATTTCTAACATTTTCCTTTGCATCTGAAGATACACTAGCAGTTGTTCTATTGTAAAAGAATAAGGATGGTCTTGAGCAACCTATTGCATTCTTTAGAAAAACTCTCAGAGATTTTGAATTAAAATACAACATCTTGGAAAAACAGGCTTATTCTTTGGTGAAAGCTTTGAAATTTTTCAGAATCTATGTTTTGCATTCCAAAGTTATTTCATATGTGCCTAATGCTACTGTAAAAGATGTTTTAACACATCCTGACAGCGAGGGTAAAAGAGGAAAGTGGATTGCTAAAATCATGGAGTATGATGTAGATATCAGACCTACCAAACTATTCAAGGGACAAGGTTTAGCCAAGCTGCTAGCTGAATCAAATTGCCAAGATTTAGGATTGCATGTGATGACAGAAGATCTAGCTCAAGAAGAAAATCAAGCAGAATTAGAGAAAGAGAGGATTATGGACCTCTATTAAGCATCCACATGGTACGCAGACATTGTGTATTTTCTGTTGTATTTGCAATGTCTTGAAAATTTAGATAGAAAAGCTGCTAGGTATTTGAAGCTAAGAACTACTAAGTACTGTTTAGTAGAACAACAGTTATTTTGGAAGGACCTAGGGGGTATTCTACTCAGATGCTTAGATAAACCTGAAATTGAATGAGTGATTTCTGAATCTCATGAGGGTGCTTGTGGAGGTCACAACTATTGGAAGGAAACATCATACAAGATCTTAAGAGCTGGGTACTATTGGCCCTCTTTGTTTACAGATGTTTATCAGCAGGTAAGAGCTTGCATCCCTTGTCAGAAGTTTCCTGGAAAACAAAAATTGTTGTCATTACCTTTAAAACCAATTGTAGTAAGTGCTCCTTTCTAGCAGTGGAGTCTGGACTTTACAGGAGAGATAAGTCCATCTTCCTCAGGACAACACAGGTGGATTTTGACTGCAGCAGACTTCTTTACCAAATGGGTGGAAGTTATCCCTACTAGGAATGCCACAAATAAGGTGATTATGGAATTTATTGAAGAAAATATCCTCATCAAGTTTGGGTGTCCTCAGAAAATAGTAACAGATAATTCAAAAGCTTTTAAGTCTAAGGCAATGGAAGCATTTTGTGAAAAGAATGGTATCTTGTTGAAACATTAAACTCCTTACTATCCCCAAGGTAATGGTTTAGCTGAGTCCTCCAATAAAAATATCATTCATAGTATCAAGAAATTGTTGAAGCATAATAAGAGATCATGGGATTCTATGCTGAAATATGCATTATGGGATGATAGAATAACAGTCAAGCAAGAAATTGGAACTTCACCTTTCCAATTAGTGTATGGTAGAGATGCAGTATTTCCTGTTCAGTTGGGAATTCTAGTGATGAAGTTCTTTCAAGATTGTCATGAGGAACCTAATGATATGGAGAGAAGGATTTATGCAATGATAGAGTTGCAACAAAATAGAGAAAAAGTGGAAGAAAAAGCATAGTTATACAAATTGAAGATAAAAGACAGATTTGACAGGAAAATCAAAGATAACACTTTCTCAATTGGTGACATGGTTCTAAGGTGGGATGCCAGGAAAGAGAAAAAAGGGAAACATGGAAAATTTGACAACCTATGGTTTGGCCCTTTCCTAGTATCTAAGTTTTTGGAAAATAACACTTTTGTCCTACAGACTTTGGAGGGTGAGGAATTGTCAAGTTCAGTTAATGGATGATTCCTCAAGCATTTCTACAGTTTTTGAGGGAGATTTTAGTTTTTCATTGTATAAACTGGTGTGAGTAAAACACAATAAGGACTCCATAACCCAATAGAAATTTTGCAGATTAGCAAGTAGCAAGAAAGAAGGAACTGGTCTACAAGTTCTTGAAGCCTCACAAGGAGGACTTCATCCCACAGCAGGAGCCAGATGTTAAGTCATGATCTTGTTTTCCTTATTTTTATGCTTTTGTTTATGTTTTTGAAACTTGCTAATGTTTTTTCTTCTAGGAAATTTTGGTTTATAAAGGTTAATTTTGAGTTTAAGCCTTTAGTTTTCATCATTTTGATTTTTCCTATTTTTTAAGCTTGCTTTTATAAATTTTTCTTAGAGTTCATTCTTGAAGGGTTCTACAAGGTGTATATTGATTAATGATTTCATAAAAGACACTAAGATCAAGATTAGTCATATAAACCAAGTCTTAAACATGATTAGTGATTTAATGAGATAAAATTATGTTTTGGACTTTCTTGCAGCGCAGGAGCAAAATTAATACACTAGCGTGCAACAAGAAAGTTGCGAGTGCCAAAAAGTCCTTTTTCAATGTTAGGGAGGCATAGTTCTTTAAGGCACCGATGAGATAGTTCATAACACTTTCGATCGCCGATTGCAAAGCCAATAGTAAAAAGTGTCGCGCAAATTTAAAATCATCTTTCAACGTTGTGGAGGTTCAATGGTCTAATGCGCCGGCAGCACAATGGTTTAAAGTGCCGACACTGCGGCAACAAAATGGTTTAAGGCATCGACGAGACAGTTTATAGAGTTTTTGACACTACAGAAGCACAGTGGTTTAGAGCGCCAACAAGATAGATGATAGAGCTTCCGATCCTCGATCGCGAAGCTAATGGTTTATGTTGCTGACATTGCAGTGACAATCTGGTTTAAAGCTCTGATGACATAGTTGATAAATATTTCGATCACCGATTGTGAATCCTATGGTAAAAATGTCGCGCAAGTTTAAAATCATCTTTCAACATTGTGGAAAGCTAATGGTCTCAAGTCATTTTTTAATCGTTGTGGAGATTTAGTTCTTTAAAATGCTAATACTACGGCAGCATAGTGGCTCGAAGTTCCGATGCATTAGAGATTACTGCTCCCGATCGCTGACAGGTTAGAAATGGGAAGTGTTGATTTGTTTGGTCTTGAACCTCCGATCGCCAATGTTGAGAAGGATTGATTATTAATAATGGGAGATTCTATTACTGCGGGAACATTCAAATGATAATCACTTTGACAAGTGGAATATAATCATGAAAGTGAATCATGGCGATTTCTTGCAGAAGCAATGCAATAATAATGACAGGATATAATGAGACAAAGGTGTTTCCAATCATGATTTTTCTTGAAGTGCACGTAGAGAAGGTGGAGATCGTGGCGGAAAATTAGTACTTGAAGATCGAAAAAGTTTGAAACAAAATGAAAATCAGGGTTTACAGGAGCAGGAAAAGGAAAACAAAGGATCAGTTTGCATAGCTAAAGCAGACTATCCAGGAGCTAACTCAGCAGAATGAGCAGAACTATTGGAGGTACCTGAATCTATGTTTAGGTCTAATTGCTAAAACTTGGTACAAAACATTTCCTAAACAGGTGACAAAGCAGACTGTAAGAGTTTGAAGATAAATAGACTATGATATTACTGACAGTTGCTGCAAACCATACTAAAAATGAAGAAGAGTGGAAAAACTAATAAGGCCAAGCCGACTGATCTCAGTTGGATAGATAAATTCCTAGGATGTGCTGAGCTATTTGAAAGCGTAGGATGGTTGATATTTTTCAATAAAATTGATGGATACAATGTTGAGGTCTCCCGGAAGTTTGCTCAGTGTTATGACAAAGATATTGTATATTTTGATACTTTGAAATTCAAATTAACCAAAGAATTGGTAGCTGAGGCAACAGGGGTTAAAAATGAGGGAGAAATTTGGTTTAAAAAAGTGCCATTTACCTTTAATGCACAAAGGTACCTACTTCCTGGTATAGTTCCAGATTGGGGTAAGGGTGTGCCCATCCATAATTTCAGGCCTGAATGGGTAGAACCTATTAAGGTTTTACAAAGTTATATTACATGTGAAGGAAGGTATGCCTTTGTTTTTAAATACCATTTCAGGTTTCTTCAACACCTCAGTAATGAATCAAAGATGAACCTGCCTTTCTTCTTGCTAAAGAGCCTGTAGAAGATGTCTTGCAGAATCAAAGAACACCAAAATCATACTAGACAGTCCATTTTTCACCATGGGCTTATCAAACTCATTATCAATAGTGTTTTGCAGAGTAAAGGAAAAACTTGGGAATATTTCCTTTTTTGGTCAGGGTTTCAGAATAGTAAAAAAGGACAGTATAATAGAAAGCAAGTTGATAGAGGACAAACCTTGATCAGAAAGCTAAGATAGAAGATAAAGGTTAAATATGGAGACAATGTCGAATTGGAGGAAGTTGCAGAGCCTACAAAAGAAGATTGTGAGTCTAAACAACATCTAAATGACATTGAGAGGAAAGATTTGCAGTCTGTTAATAAGGAGACCCAGCCTGTTCAAGATGATGCACCAGCGGAGACATTTGTTGATGAAAAGATTGTACTTGCAGAGAAATTTTCAGGTGATGAAGAGGATACTAAACTCCAAAAGAAAAGTCCAATTATAGTCTTGTCAGAGGATGAAACACACCTGTTTGAGGAAGATAAACTTCTTGTTATTGATGAAACTAAGGTTGGCACTAAAAAGGAATTTCACAGCCAAGAAGATGAGGTATCAGTACCAAAGAAAAAGAAGCTAAAAGTCATGGAATTTTCTTCACTCACCCATCAGGGAAAATCTTTCAAAATGGTAGGGGAGCTTGCTCCTAGATGGAGACCAAAGACTAGACCTAGAAACAAGCTCAGGCTGAATATGAAGAAATTATCAAAACCCTAAATTGAATAAAAAAGGAGTAACTGTGATAGCTAACTCCTCCTCTGATGAAAAATTGGATGTTGATAAGGGTGACAGTAAAGGGAAAATGCCAATGAAGTCAGAAGGAGAATATGCCCTTACTGAAATTAAACTGTCTGATGTATTTTTAGAGATACAAAGTCAAATGTTAAAGGAACAACAAGAAAATAATATAGAGGTTTCTCACTTAGAAAAAAAGCTGATGGTTGATGAAAATGTTCCCTATGAAGCTGAGACTAAAGAAAACCTAATTTTTCATGAAACTCCTACAGAATTGCTACCACAAGATGAAGAAATATTTAGGAGACTAAACACTCCATGGCTTCCAAATTAGATGCAAAGTATAGCAGGAAATAAAGCATTTGATTCAGAGAAAGAGAATTTACAAAGAACTATAAAGCAGTATAAACATCAGATGGAATATATGTAGGAGACAAATGATGGCTTGGTTATGGGCAATAGAAGACTCAGAGAAGATCTGGATGAAGTTAATAACCACTATCAGGAACTGATTGTAGTCTCAAAAGAGGCATTGAAAAAAAAGAGAAATACTGAGTCACAATTTACAATTTTAAAACAAACCATCAAAGATATACAGTAGAAAAATGAAGAACTCACTAGAAACATGGTAGAGATGGAAGCAGAGAAACTGAAGGCTAGAAGAAAGGCCCAAGCCTTAGAAGGGATAGCCTTGTTAGCAGAGGCAGCTAAAGATCTATGAGGCTTGTTAACACAATCAGTTATTAGTTATGTTTTCAAGGATATTTAATTTTTGTAATTATTATTTTGATAGAACTATTTCGATGAGTAGATAAAAAGAAGTTAGGGTTTAGTCCTTAACCGAATTTTGAAGGATAGTATTAATGTATGTCACAAAGAGGACTAGAGGTTCGATTATTTTTTTGGCTGGCTAGAGGAGGTCTCCAGACTTGTTCATAAGCTAATTAAATGACTCTTATGTGTATTTGAAGACTGATTATGAAATATATGCTCCATTTTACCCTTCAGTTTGTTCTCTGGCTTCATTTATAGCTTGTTTTAGCTACTCAGTTGATAATTTCATTGTTGGTTTAAAGTTTTTTATGCTTGTAGTGCTTGTCGTTTGTGGATGAACTTCAATGTTATTTTCTGTTGGATACATGGTTATTATGTTATGCATCTCAGTTTTTCTATGCTTGTGATTTAGTTCTTATTTGGGTTATGAATGCATTCCCTCTTGTCACCAAACTTCACAACCAGAAAACCTTAAAAAATCCTAAAACTGCAGTTTTGTTTTATTGAAATATTTGAGATTATGTTGACTTGTTTTCTTGTAGTCTGGAAACAATTTCTGGCATAAACAAGAACCATAGGTGAAACGTCATTATATAGTTTTGAGGGCACTCCCATGCCTTCCCTTCAAACTTAGGGATGTCTGAGGGGAGTTTCGTTGGCATGGGAGGACAAAAGGTTTGATGACAGATGGGGTCATTGGTTAAACTAGCCAAGTTAGGCAGGTTGAGGCATTCCATGAAAGGGAGGTTTGACCCAAGGTTGATGTGCGACAGACCAGCAATGGTGGTGGGGTATGCAGGAATATGATGTACCTATGTGACTAGGGTTACTTCTGGCATAGTTGTGGATAGGCCACTGCACCCAGGTATGGTAAGCAACACAGTGTGAGTTGAAGGGACACTGCCCCCAGGCATGCCAAGTGAGACAGTGTGAGTGGACGGGCCACTTCCCCTAGGCATGCCAAGTGGGACAGCTTGAATCGTAAGTATGGGCAAAGGTAGGTGTTGTGGGGTATGGACATGGGTCCACTGCCAATCACCAAGCTAAAAAATGGATCTGGGTTTAAACTAGACATGGGGTTAGATGGTGCAGTGTGTAGGTTTGGCTCAGATTGATATGATTATGAGTCTAAATCAGAGGCTTTGTGGCCTTCTGATGATGTATAGGTTCATCGTGAATGGTCTTGACAGTGTTGGTTGAAGGACCTGAACTGTGGTGGATCGCCTCTTAGGCGTGAGGAAGAGTGTGGGGGATCAATTTTGTCTAGTTTATAGATCAGGTGGTGAAATCTGGTAGTGATGTTCTGGACCCTGGTTTTAGTGGCTTCCTATTTGCTTTCAAGTGATCACTCGGCCACCAAGACTACCAGGAGACAGTGCTTGGCTTTTTCCTCATGGGAGTGCTAGTCAATCGGTAAAGGCCATTGCCCATTTCGCTTGGCAATTCCTCTCAGTGGCCAGCTACTTTGCAGTTCCCGTGGTACTCCTCACAATGAGTTTCTGGGATGAGCCCAAGTACTCCCCATGGTTAAGGCGGTCAGGGACTTATGTCCTCAAAGACTGCAAGTATTTGAATTAGTGTAAATTAATAAATTTTAATGTCTAGCTCAACGTCATGAACTGAGTTTGGTTGTTTTATTAGGTATGGTTTGTGTGCTTGTCCATTATATTTCTATTATACTTGGTGGTTTCTTGTATGGTTTATGAATATTACGTAGATATTTTTGCAATTTGTTACAGAACTTACAACATGGGTAATCCTGTTATGAAAGCAGTAAATTGTGAACATAAAATTTAAAACATGCCATAAATGAATCTGAACTATGGTAGACTTACTAGGTGACTACCTTACACCAGTATTCCTCTTCAACCATGAAAGACTATTGGGCTCTCAATACAATGGGACTAAGCCCATCTGTAGATCCTTAGGTCACTCTTTGAGTGCAAGGTCGGTCAACAGGAAGGACGGGAACGTCGTGAGGCCCCCTGGGCCTACCACCCCCTCTACCTTCCAAGTCACCCATTTTTAGTGGTCTCCAAAAATTACAAATGAAGTGCCTATTACTATACAAGCTTCACCATTCGTCTTATCCCAGAATACCCTGAAGGGTGGTGACTCAGTAGAGGAGGAAGGGCTAGGAAAGGTGTTAATTTCCAATTAAGAACTGAAATTTAACCTGTAGTAATTTTATTAAAGCCTTAAATAGATTCATTATACCACTAACTAGTTAAATTTATCATTGAATTACATAGATTGTATGAAACTAAAAACAAATTGCTGGACAAAGGCGGCTGAGCTGCACTTACAGTCCAGATAGCTTAAAAAAATGAATCTGAGAGATAGGTCGCCAGTTTCAGGGCCAATGTGGCGAGGGGGTCACCAATTTTTCCAAAATATAGGAGAGGGGGTCACTCAGAAATAGAAAATAGAAGCAATCTACTCCATGAGAGGGAAGTCACACCTTTCAGGAAAAACTGAGCGACTTGGTCACCTATTTCAGCCCGATAAGTGTAACCTAGCCCAAAAATAGGAATTTTTTTTAACCTGAGCTGGTAATAGCCAACAACAACTTGTACTATGGCCAAACGGGATTGGTTTGGCCTTAAGGATGCTCGGTTGTGAATTGAAATGCAAAAAAATACATATCTAAACTAGATTTAATAGAAGTTGAAACTAGGTTAATAAAATAGAACTGAAAATATAAACTTGAAAATAAAATCCATGGATCCTATGGGATCAACCCAGTATGGTTGCCAGTTCTGTAGTAGGGATTTCATCCTCGCTATAGGCAGGAACAACTACTTTCCATCTATAGGACGGAAGCTAGGGTTCCTATTGGTTGGAAGAGAACCTGCAAAACAATGTCAGAACTAATCTATGAAACCCTGCATGAAATGGTTAGGAAACAAACAATGGTTGCAACAATTCAAAGGGAAAACCTACAGCAAACCATTAGAGAACCAACCTGCAACTAAAATAAGCAAGCAAACTAAAATAACAATGAAAACAAATGGTTATACCTTCTGTTTGGATGGAAATTGGCCAACATGCCCTAGCTTTGGAAGCGCCTCTCTCTTTGGGATGGAAGCTTGGCTTGTGGAGCAATGGAAAAGAGGGAGGGTGAATGGATTGAGAGGAAAAGGGTCTCAAGGCACTCACACAGGCAGCATAACGATAGGGAGAGAAGGAGTGTTTTGAGAGTGACCCCCACCCCTCTATTTATAGCTTTTTTCTAGATATTTAGGGTTTTAAGCCCTTGGTTAGGGATTTAGCCCCTTTCGCCCAATTCTTAGCTCCTTTGGGGGTTTTAAGCTCCTCTGAGAGGTTTTATCCCCTTTTTGGAGGTTTTAGCCCCTATGAGAGCTATTTTGACTCTTTTTAGGAGTTTTTAAGCCCTTTTTCATATTTTTGAGCCTTTGTAGGGGTGTGGGGGTCAAATGAGGGTCGTACATAGATGTATTTGGGTGGCGTAGGTCATGTAGAGCTCATTGAGCAATTTTTTGGGTTAACAAATTGCCCTCTGATGTGTGAGGGAAGGATCTCATCGTATGGCCGATAGACATCATAGGATTTTATGGGAGAGGTGGTGCTTCCTGGGCTGGGGCATTGTGTCTTTTGGTTTTTGTATTAATATGGTTCCCATCAATGGGTGAGATAAAAATAATGTGCGACATGTATATGGATGAGGCAGGAATCCCCATGCTCATAATGATGTCAAAATAATAATGTGATCTAAGCTCTATAATGCAAGATTCGATCATGTACAACTGATGATACATAGTGGTTGCCTCAATAAGAGGATGAATACAGTACTGATCTAAAGAACTGCTACATTGGACCCATGACATTCTCATGGAATTCTATATCTTCATGACAGATGGTCTACTAGATATGTAACGGTACATAGTTTACTAATGGAGATTCAAAGTATTTATGGTACAAATATGTTGCATCAATCATAAATATATATAGAAGAACTATTGGGGATTCTGAACACTGTCTCCAACACAACCCAGAAATCACAAGGGACATTTACCTATTGGGGTCCCTCAAATAGACTCATCAATGTGCTGGAGTTAGGTGACATACAGGGTCTTTGACCAAATACTGTATGGACCAATACCCTATATGAATCTCAATAGTACGATGATGTAGCTGGAGTCGAGCATGTGAGAAACAACCATCCCGAGAGGCTCCTCTCAAGTGGTCCAAGGAACTCATCAATGAGTTCAATGAAACTAGGATACAGGGACCTCTAGGTCTATCCTCTGGAATATGTGTGTTGTTGTCGACAGAGGGAGACCTACAACCGACCAAGGCAATGGTGTTTCCTTGGCCAAAAGCGCAAGGGAGATAACCGAAAGATGTGAGACAATATGAGGACTGACCCACCGAGTGGGGGTAGAGGGGGGTGGAACAAGGGCAGAGGGAGTGTAGTGGATTCAAACTTCCTTTGTTCAGAGTATGACATCGAAGCGGACCAAGAAGAAAATGAAACCGACTCATGGAAAAGGGATCATAGCTGTAATACCAGGAATGTAACTGCAAATGGGAAATACTTGGGGGAGGTAGACACTTTTGGTATTGAAGGAATCCAAGGAAGACACATCGCAGAGTACTTTGAACAAAGGTGACCCAAAGTGGGAATGTTTCCAAACTATTTTATGTGGGGTGCTGTCTAGAGACACCGTTGTGGTATGATCTCGTGGATTTTTGGCGAGCTCGAGAAAGTAAATGCTCATTTGTGCTTTCAATTTTAGAGAGTCTGGAAGCATGAAGAAGACTCCAATGGGGGCTCTTTTTCGCTGATAATCTCCTATGCCCGAAAAAGGTTAAAAGTATGCACAAGAGAGCTCGCCCATCCTTTATGGGATGAGAGACTTCTTTACCATTGGTAGTCCAATCAGGATAAAAAAGGTTAAACATGTACTGACTGGATGGTCATCAAGATACTTTTACGAGCATGAATGAGACCAAGTTTGCTTGGCAATCTTTTCTTGATGAGAAGGCTAGAAAAGAGGTTAACGGCAACCCATGGTGAGATTTTTCGTAAAGTTTGGCCCCTCTCCCCAAGAAAGAATAAAAGGATACATAGGGGAACGGTCTTGGCTTGAATGTGCCAAGGTGGTCGTTTTCAGGTGGTGGTATACATAGTCTGCAAAAGGACATAAATGAGATGATGTAGACTCCCTTTTCTATACTTTAACGAGCGGGAAAAGAAACAATAGCACTCAACAATATTTTCATTCTTTTAGGAGTAAAAAAAAAGCTTAACGGAAACTCCAGTATGGTCAACCGATCAAGGGGGCACTGAAGGTGCCCCCATGTCGAGACAATGGACAGTGGTCCAAAGGTCATCCATGTAGTATGGATGGAGCAGGTGTCTCTTGAATATACCCATACATGCATGAGATAGATCACAGTAGAGGCACATAAGATGGTACGAAAAAGGCCCACAAACCGAGGTGGCTCTTGAACAGAGGTCAGGAGAGTCGTGTGTGAGTTGTGGTGGATGGACTTGACTACATATGATGTTAGTACAAGTCTGAAGGCAGTTATGTGCCAAATTCATGTAAAAGAAATGATTCGTCCTCCAGGTGGTGGTCCGAGAACCCACATAAGGTGCGGTGGATGGATTTGATAGTTATATGTTAAAATAAAAGGATGTGCCTTCCGGGAGATGGTTTGGAGTCTTGCATGAGTTGCGGTAGGCAAGTGTGATGCAAGCACAAGTCCGAAGACACTTACATCAGAATGTGGTACATAACTTGAGGTAACTCTTGGGAAGTGGTCCCAAAAATTATTTGTTAAACATGAGACAATGGTCTCACTAAAATATAGAGGAAGGAATTCTAAAACTGGTGGTGTGAACGGCATCCCAAACAGACTCCGTATGGCCTGGTTATGCGAAAAGGATGAAAATAAAACAAATGGGGCCTATAAATGGGTGGGGACCACTGTGTGAGGTGTCATTAGCATTGTTCACTACTGAGTTGGAGAGGTGGTCCCTAAATTTATTTTTCCGATTTCTCCCATTTCAACCGGTGGTTTCAAGATCCATGACTTGCAAGTAAGAGCTCTTGCAAAATCTATCTTTCTCAGTGGTTTACATTTTGAATTTGCTCACCTAGGGGTCCTCTATGAGCTCGTTGGGGTCTCTATGAGCTAGGTCAGACATTTCATGGGTAAAAGAGCGACCGGGTCACACCTGTGAGGTTGTTTTGAGTGACCTAGTCACTCTTTTTAGCTAGAAAGGTCTGACCTGGTCCTTGGGTGGCCTTTTTGCTGAAAGTTGTGGCTAACAGTTGTGTTTTGCTTGTGTAGGATGCTTGAGATTAAGTGGTGTGAGAGAGACTGTAATGACCTCCGGGAGGAAACATTACAGGATGGGAATGTGCGTGGCACACTGGCCTTTTGTGGATTACTTAATTTTATGTAGATTCCTCTTATGAAGAGCTTGCATCTACTACTGCATTCTCTAGTAAGAGTTTCGTACATTGGGGAAGAGGCCTTCATGATCCAGGGGTAGCATATTGAGATTACTCTATTGGATGCTTATTTTTTGAATCGGATCCCAATGTTGGGAGTCGTTGGTGATTTGGCACCAGTACTGTCTCGTGGGGAGACACTGGAAGAGCTATGTGATAGGAACTATTATGCGACTACGTATGTGCGTGGCTCACACATCTTGATGTGTGACATTGAGGAGTTGTCGACATGTGCTATTGCGACCATGCTATTGCATATATTGGGATCCATGGGAAGCCAAAAGATATCTGGAGGGTAGCTTCAAATGGTAGAGCATGCCATGAGGGGCACTTACTATGGATGGGCCCAGATCTACCTTTTGGCAGTTCCACGTCAATTGAACCATGCAAAGGAATCTGGGAGAGGATTTTTTTTTTCCTCCTTCTTATGTGCTTTCTTCTTTGAGAATGTACCTACTCTGCGCCTGCACTGGGTAGTGTGGAATACTAGTCTGTGAGAGCTGCGGATGCGCAGGTGGTGCCAGATGATGGTGCGAGAGGGCAACGGCAGAGTGGGCCACTTATTTATAAAGGAGTTACTAGAGCAGTGAGGCAACTTCCAATGGTTATTGAGGACTACCCGTATGTGGGTATGGACTATCATGGGGACCTTGAGATGCCCCGACCTCTAGGCTAGGCATGGGGACCAATTGGTATGTATGTGTGATGTTTTTGTGTTCATCTTTATACATAGTGTAGTTGAGCTAGTTGATAGTTATATGAGTATATGCATAGACTAATGGCATATTTGTTTGTGTATGCAGATATTGGTCCTTGCCCACTACCTGGGTATCAGAGGTGGGTCGTCTCAATTACAGAGGCGGTAGTCCCTGCGGGGAACCCTCGTCGACGACGACAGGAGGCGGAGGCTATTTTTCCACACTTGGAGTGTCTTGTTGAGGGGATATCTAACGATGAGGAGGATGGTCGTGGCCTGCGATTATATTCATAGGACAATGTGAGGGGATCTTCCTGCAGAGGATGATGAGTGTTCTAAGGAAGATGATTATACTGAGCCAGATGATGAGGATGAGTCTGGGTCAAATTAGAAACCAGTGGGGCTTCCCCTAGTGCATTGGTGCACTTAGGAATTTTTGCATCGCTATGTATATCCAGCTGAGAAAGCATATGTGGCTTCTCATTTGGTACTGGATATATTTGGACATGCGATTTATATATCTATATTTTTTTACGCACGTGGATGCGCTTTTTATGGTTTTATATGTGAGTCTTTTTATGATGATGTGAAATGAAATGCCTATGTGATGTATTTTTACATGTGTATTCATATATGACAATGCATGATGTTGTTTTGTGTATGTTTCCTATGTGCAATGATGAACATGCCAATTTAGAATGTCATTAGCCATTTGATTTGCTACACTATTGAGGTTTCTGGGAACATGTGTGAATGTGATGGATTCAAATGTTCTAACCATCTGTTTAATGAGCAGGAATTTTCTAAAGAGGTAGGGATCACGTACCCGGTAGTAGTTGTTCAACTGGGAAACAAGCAGTTGGGATTCTAAGAAGACATTGAGATGGAAAATTCCCAACTGGAGAGCAGCAGCCAAGAGGCAATTGACACCATCATATTCATCCTGGTTGTTGGTCGCAATGCCCATGCATATTCCGTCGATATGGATCAACTCATGGGATGGGGAGTAGATGACCCATGCAGCCAAGGCGAGGTTTGGAGACCATGTTCTTGCTCTGTTAGCAAATCCAACGTATCGACCCAAGGTAGGATCCATCTGGAGAAATGAAATACACAATACATAAAACTCACTTTGAAAACATGTGTAAAACAAAAAAGGACAAGACTATGTTACAATCTGAACTGATGTCACGTAAAGAGGTGACATTAGAGGGAAAGTGGTCTGGACTTTCAAGGGATCTGCAGTCATTCCTTTGTGTGAGATGATGAACCCGACGAGATGGCCCATTGAGACTTGGAAAACACACTTGAAAGGGTTCAAGCGAATTTTGTACTTGTGACATTGCAGGAAGGATTGCCACAAGTTGTCCATGTGTTGTGCTTACTTCTGTGATTGCGCAATGAGGTTGTCAAGATAGACCAACATGATGTGGATGAGGTCGCGGAAATAGTATGCCATGGCGTGCTGGAAGGTGGCTCTATCATTCTTTAGACCAAAGGGCATAACTCAATATGCGAATGTTCCCCATAAGGTTGTGAATGCAGTCTTGTAATGATCTTCTTTCCGGATCTGAATTTGGTTATATCCGAAAAATTCATCCATGAAGGAAAAGACCTCATGTATGATACATGGATCGATGATCTAATCAATGAAGGGTGTTGGGAAGTTGTCTTTGGGACATGCCTAATTCAGATCATAGATGTTACCATTTTTTTTATTCATGGGAACAAGATTTGAAACCCAAGTGGTGTAGGAAATGGAGTAAATGAAGCCGATTGTGCGCAGCTTCTCTATTTCGGCTTTGACCGCGGTAGCTTTGGAGGGATGGATGGGCTACTTCTTTTGGGGCACAGGGCCCACATCAGGCCATGTGTCGATGTGGTTTTCCATGATGGATGGATCCAACCCAGGAATTTTAGTGTAAGACCAGGAAAATATGTCGCGAAATTCTTGGAAGAGTGCTTTGTAGGAAGCAACTTCTTTCGAGGAGCAAGATGCCCCCATCATGATTTCCTCAACAACATCAGGATTGGTTGAGATGTTGATTTTGATGGTTGGTGAGATGTTGGCCATGTTCCCTTATTCAAAGGCTTCTGATTTCGGAATGGGATTTTTGAACCAGTCAACTTTTCCATGAATGAAATCCTTTGTTTCAACAGAAAACTGGTCAAACTACGACACAAGTTCTTTAAGGGGGGAGAATGAGCAGTGGTGCATGTCTTCCTAAGGTTATTCCAGGGTGGTTAAGGCTTCAAGTATCTCCTCATCATTGGGAAAGAAATGAAGAGACATGTTTGATGGATTTTCAGTGATCGTGGAGATAAGAGGGTCTGTGGAACTGGACATCATGTAAATGGACATGGTGTCTGAAGAAGGAGGTGGGGGGTGGACTTCTTTGATCAGAGTGATCTCAAATTCAAGGGAATGTTGTCGAAGGTGGGCTAGGTTCATTTGAAACTCAGACAAGTCCTAGCAGTGGTGAGAATAATGTCCATACAATCTACAAAGGGTGTAAGCATGGTTTGTTCTCAACGACTTGTTTCTCACTATTGGCCTACTTGGGAGTTCAACCACAGGGATGTTTTCAATTGTATCCATGGCATCCAAATGCGCACATATTATGGGAATATTTGGGCAATTTTGAGTTGCATGGCCCTGTTCTTCATAAATGATGCAAGCTGGGATCTGTTGAGGTTTAGCGGTAGCTTTCGCGTTTTTACCCCTGGCCTTTTTTGGGTGGGATGGTATGGGTGTGGCGGTTGGTTTTTGCGTGCCCGGTGGAGGATGTGATTCAACCACAATGGGTTGTATGGGGGTTAAGACTACCTAGGGCATTGGAGGTTGGCTTGATGGATTGAGGTGCCACATGAGGATCCTTAATGTAATATTGAGGAAGTTTAAGGTAGCCAATACTGGCTTACTCATGACGTCCGTGGGGGGAATAGGGAGGAGCCAAAGTAACTCCCTGATGGTTACATGTGGGGATGGCGTTGTGGTTTCGGCTATGCATAATGCTGTGGCTATGGATAGTGTTGCAGCTGTGTATACTATTGTGGCTACAGATGATGTTGCGGCTGCAAATGTTGTTGGGGCTGTGGATGTTGTTGCGACTGCTATTGGAATTGTGGTTGCGGTTGATGTTTAGGTGCAGCAGTGCTGGATGAGAGCATGCACAAATCTGCATTCTTATTTGGTGTCGGCATTTTTGACACTAAGGGAAAGGAAGCCGTCATGGTGGTATCGGCAAATAACCCAGAGCCCACATTCAACAGTGGGGAGGTTATTTTGTTGTCAACCATGGTGTTGGCCACAGGGATAACATTGGCGGGTGTGGTTAGCCCTTGTAGATCAATGGTATTGATCATAGGGATAACATTGGCTGGTGCAGTTATCCCTTGTGGATCATGATAAGTTAACTGGTCAACTGTGACGATTTTCCCATCGTGAGGGAACATCACGATATGGAAAACAGTTGATGCTATGACTCTCATGGCGTACATATAACTTATTTTGAGGAGAAAGTTATAGTCCAACTGAGAATTGACAACCTCTATGTTAATCAACAATGTTTTCTCGGCTAACGTGATGGGAAAGTGTGGGAGGATACCTTGGGCTTTAGTGGGATGGCCATCATAAGCCCTCAGAGTAGCAGTGGATGGTTGCAAAATTGGGGACCCAAGTTTCTGCGAAACTAAGTTTGACATGATGCACATGGATGCCCCCTCATCCATGATGTGTCGGTGCACGGCCAAATTCTAAATGGATACTAGGATCTGAAAAGCAATGGTTGATGGCATCCGCAGTTCTCCGTTCTCTATTTTGAATGTGATCAACTTGGAGTCAAAGGCGTCTACAACACCAAGGGAGCCTAGTAAGTATTTCTACTATGTTTGGCAAGTTCTAAGTACCTTGAGCATGGACATGGCCGTGGGTGTTTAGGCTAACTCATACATGATGCTATAGCTCACAGTAGCTCTAGCCATGACATTTTTGGCAACCCGTCACATCGGGGGGCACAGGGGAAAAGGGGATAAGTGAATAGGTGTACTAGTTGTTTTGGACATGGATGCCACTGATGGATCAGCAGGATCGGTGTTAGTTCCATATTGATTTCATCTGGTCTGTAAATTAACCTCTTCAGTTGTTAAGGCTAGCAGATGATGAACACCTAATTCTGTTGTCGGAGGTGCAGTCGCAGCGGTGGGATTGGGTTGGGGAGCCAATGCAATTTCCACCAATCCTTGGACTAGTAATGAGTTTTGGAGCACCATAGGAGGAGGTTCTGGTGGTGCAAGGTTGGGTTGAGCTGGAGTTGTTGTATTGGTGGTATGTTGAACCTCATTCTTAATGGCCTGCTTAGCACGACCCATGAAGGGAGACTCATGTGTATATTCCCCATAGACCTAGCATAGTGTGCATGGTTGGTTTGTGTGCAAAAACATGTTGCACCTTGGTGCATTTGGTTGCTGAGGATTTTGGGATGGCCATGTTGGGATAAATGGGCAGACCCGAGTTTCACCTTTAACTTCGCACCAACAAAAGACCCACAGTGTTGGCCCTTTCGGTAGTAGCCTGCGAACAGGCTACAGTCTCACCTGAAACAGCTATGGGGTGCCACAGAATCAGGTTTCTGCAAGCAGAAGAGAGAATCTTACTGTACCTTTAGTCTTTAACTATTAATATTTACTTAACACAATGCTTGTATTATCAATTATGCAGCTTCACGATTAGATAAATAAATAGTTACTTGCACGGCCATTATCTGGGAATTCACAGCGAAGCTAGTTATTAATAGCAATCTTACTTTATCAGTTATTTACTTAACAGTGCATAAAATATAATAACAAATCACACAAATGAACCACAACACCAGATGTCACGTGGTTCACCCCCAGTGTAGGGGTTACGTCCATAGAACTGCGCTTTATTTAACTCTTTACAACTAAAACGATAGTTCTGATCTGTGCACTCAGCTGTAGATACCTTCAGTCCTCAAAGCCGTGCACACAACTGTAGATCTTCCTTTTCACCCACAAAACCCCTCTGCGCACACAGCTGCAGAGGTCGTCCCACACACAGCTGGGACTTAACCTTCTTACAAAAACCCTTATACAATCTCTTATCTTCGCATTACAATAGCTTCATAAGATAATAATTCAAGACCTAACCCTCCTTCTTTACATAAGTTCCTATTTATATAGCGCACTGTTACAAAACCATGGATTTACACCATGGGTGCTCAAAACCCTAACCCTGGATTTAACCCAAGGGTTAATTACAACAAGGGGGTTCGACCCACCCGTGGCACCCCTAAGACTATTTTAGGCTGTAACTCTACTTACACTTACTCAAGAACCATGGAGTTACCAAAACTAAGGACCTTTAGGGTCGGAGCCCCAACAGGCCCCTAAGACTCACTTGTGACCCGTCCCAGGGCACTCTGCGACTCTTCTGGTGGGAGAATCTTCTTTGTAAGGATATCGAAACGACTATTGAGGTTGTGTATAATGTCATCAGCCGCTTTCTCTTTTTCCACCAATTCCTGTAATACTGAGGATGATACTTCATTAGCCTTTTCCTATGCAAAAGTATCGTAGTTCTTCAAAATTTTGAGTTGACTCTTTGTAGCATTGCTCAATTCCAATGCTTCATCGACAAGTGGCTGTAGCGAATTTTCCAGTAGTGTTATCTTCATCTTGCAGCAGTTGATTTCCTACTAGAGCTCCTTGCTTTGCTTCACCTTAGCCATTTTCTGCTCTGACTGCATCTAATTCTGCCTATCGCAGATTGATGGTCTCTTGTACCTTACCTATATCTGGGTGGTCCTGTAGGTTCACCCATGCTTCAATACTATCTTCCAGCAGCTTTGCTGTGCTGCCCACAATATCTGATATCTTTGCTGCTGAGGCCTGGATGTCCCTGTGGCGTTGTTCTTGGACCTCAGGTGGAGTTTCTGGAGGGATGCTGAGTTGAAGCTCCGCGATCTGATTCTGGTGTTCTGTTTTTAACTTTTCAATTTCACTGCGAGACTGTTGGGCATAGTCTCTCATCTTGGCAATTCTATGCTCTGGTTCTTCTTCGTCTTGGATGTCGTAGTCAGGAAGACTTCGACATGCCTCATCCAATGCTTACGCCAGTGTAGTTCTTTTATGTTCAGCGTCTTTCTTCTTTTGCGCAACTTCTTCCAGCCTTGCTGTAAGATTCTGGCTTTGCTTCATGGTCTCTTCCAGCTGAATTTGAGAATAGTGATCTTGGGCATGGATTTCCTTCATGATGGCTAGCTGGCAGAGGTGCAATTCTGTCATTGACAGCTTGGTGTAGTCGATCCCAACTGTCATACTCATCTGCAGCCGGGAATCTCCATCAGCCAGTATTAGAGCTGCGCTCGACACTTGGCCCCTATTATCTCTGGTCGGCCATTGCCTCATATCCTGCTGTGAGGGTACTGGGGTACGGCTTGGCGCTGTACTAGTCGTTGATTTTGTTACTAGCTCTTTCAGCTCTGATACCCTGTTTGCTATGCCTGTGAGCCCAGCAAGATGCACATCCGCAACAGGTGACCACTTTTGAGTTAGTGTTTCAGTAGATTTGTCGAGGGCTTGCTCAAGCTCTTCCAACGTCACAGTGACTCCTTCGTCTAGATTTTTGTCCTTCGACGCTTTTGTCTTCTTGCGGGACTGAGGCTTGGTTACCTCCTCTACCTCTGGCGATTTGCACTTAGTTGATCGATTAAGATCTGATAGAGTGTTGACCGACTCCTCATCCTCTTCTTCATGGGCGCCATCTCCACCTTGGTCATTTCCATCTTGCTGCGAGTCACTTAGGTCTTCGCTGTCTTCTAGTGGGTTTTGCTGCTGCGTCTGACTAGTACCTGCACCAGTATGGGTAACAGGGGGAACTGGAATGGTGGGTTTTTTTCCTACATCTGTCAACTAGTCAACTGGTCACTGTTGAAATATTCCCAAGATGTATGTTTTGGTTACTACATATGGTAACTTAAACCACTGATGTGTTGGATCTACATGGGCTTGAATGAAAACATGATGCATGTCGACAATGAAGTTCGTGGCACCTTCATATTGAGAGAACAACTCATGGGTAAGTCGTGGTATTTGCAGGATCTCGTAGTGTATACTCATGCCATAAAAGGCGAACACAATGTTCATCATCTGCTGAGATGTTCTGTCGGACGACAGCCAGAGAGATGCGTATCTTACTACACCCGGCATACCGGGGGGTGCCTCCACGAAATGAGCCTCAGTGGGTTCTTTCCACCCAATTAATGCAATAAGTATTAATAGCCAGGAATAATGAAAAGGTCTACCTTTTTCCTACGCATCACGGGCATCTTCCAGGAATTCCCTCGCAAGATATGTGAACCAGTTGTGAGTGTAACCCTCAGCGCAGTTTATGGCGATTCTGATAACTGGGTCAGGCACTTCACTGGGCATGCACTTTCGCAGGAGTTTGCACGCTAAGAGCTCAGCTGCGAAGTGGATGTTCTTGTCCTCAATTGTGGAAGTGTGATACCCTCGTTTCCCCTTGGTCAGGCCAAAATGGTCCTTCATGCTCTACGCGAGCTTCGTATCCTTGTGTTTTGACGAAAATTCAGTGCTCGGATCAGGTCCTGCTATCGGTAAGCCTATGATCTTATGAATAAGCTCGGCATTGATAGGAATTTGGTGGTCTCCTATCCACAGGTGGCCGTCATGTACTAATGCTAACAGCTGTTTAACCATGACAGTCACCTGTGTGCTACACCCAAAATGAGGAATATCAAGCATTTTTAACAGGCCAGCTGTGTCCAAGCCAGCAGCCCACTGTCGCACTTCCAATAGTGTCACGTTATTGTCTGGGTATTTGATGCGATGCAAGTATTGAGCAGGTGCGAACTGTGGAAACTTGCTATGATCATTTGTGTCATGGTCGGCATACTTGAGCCGGTCTATTTTTCCTGTCATGGTGCCAACCAGCTATACACCCGGTGGCAACGAGGGTGTGCTTAATGTAAACTGCTTTGTCCGTCAGGGTGGCTAGACGCCTAGCCGGATGGGCTGGAGATACGGTGGAATTTGTGGTTCAATGTGCTCTTCTTCTCCAGTCGGGACCTGTGCTGAACTAGGCGGGTCCATCTGGTGAGTCCCTGATGTTTGCCCTGATTTCCTGTGTCGGTCTTCGTTCCGCTTGGAACGAACTTCAGGTTTAAACTTTTTCCTGGCGGACCGTGTCTGCATCGGCCGCGGCAGGGCTGGGTGAGCTTCTTCACGGGGCACAGGGGTATGTGGGGGATCAGAACGACTCTGGAGACCTCTCTATTTGAACTCTCTTACTAGATCCTGAAGCTCTCACTCGTCTGTCATGGGTTCACTCGTAAGTGTCAAGGAAACGCATAATGCATTTTTTTCCAACTTAGGGATCTTCTTATACACTTTATCAATCAAATTTGTTAGGACGAAACATTTAAGGCACAAAATCCGATAAAAATCTTGTCCGACTGGTACTGTATTTTCCCTGATCTCATTAGTACAAACAATTAAGGTAATTAAAGTGCCCATGCCGCCAATTCAGCTGTTTTCCAGTGGCTGGATTTTAAGCTTTTCCGTGTTTTTGTGCTCCGGTAAAATCACTGTCTTAGCTTCGTAACAACGGGCAGCCTTGGCACAACATTGCTCCGCGGTCTGTCCTGGTAAGATCTATGATGGGGCTGTTAGGTTTGGTGTGCTAACTTCTCATTTATGCTCCTTAGTTTGGTACTCAGTTCTTTCTTGATCATCAACTGCCTTGTCATGGATCAGTCTGACATCTGCATCTAAAGTAGGGAAAAATTCATTAATAGAAAATGTAAGTATAAAACTATCAACAAGATCATCCCAACTTACAGTACCGTGTCGAAGCTCGACCTCCGTATACCAGTTTTTTTCTATAGGTTCCAACGTGTGCACAAACTTATGCACCCATTCCTCGCAAGGTACATGTTCCCATGCTGCATAACATTGCTTCAAATTTTCCTGAGGACTATTCTGCCCATTGAACTTGCTTCGCACCCCTTGAGATTGGTCTAGGAATCGGAGGCATAGTAATTTCTGGAAATCTTCCCAACTGTGAATATATTTCCTATGTCCTTTCCACCATCTCGTTGCTGTAGCTCTTAATGCTGCTTCTAGAGTCTGCATTCTCTGTGATTCTGGCACTTGTTCTGAGAACTGCGCAATGAATTTTCCTGGATCTGTCAACCCATAATATGTAGGCAAGTCTCTGGCCTGTGCACTAACGCATCTAAGAGATTTGGTAATTCGTGCGCACCGATGGCCATGTAGCTCGTATAGTCAATTCTGCCAACTCTCTAGACCATCATCTGAGTCAGACATGCAGGAGCTATCACATTGCCAATCCATTACACCTTCAGCATTAGGATAGACATAATCTTCTTCTTTAGCTGTGATATTATAGATGTGGTCCAGAATATCCTAATATTCCTCTCTGACTGGCTCCGTATATCTTTCTCCTTGAGAAGGATCCAATGGTAGTTTTGCTCTCAATCCCTTCCCTTCAAAATTCATTTGTCCCTTTTTAAGATTGATAACTTCATCACTATCTATTGCCCACTCAATTCCTAGCAAAGATGGATACGGGTTACTGTCATCAACGATCTCAATAACTTCAAAATCTGCTACAGTACTGACTCCATCTATATCCACTGGTACCCGAGGAAATCTTCCTAAGGGTACAATCCTCTGCTGATTGGCTAGTCTCAACTGTATAGGTGACCAATCGAAGGTAGGTTTTCCCATTTGTTCCCATGTTTGCTTAGTTAAAATATTGACTTCAGAACCCAGATCTAAAATAATATCCTTCATGTCATACTCTCCTACCTGAGCATGTAGTCTCATCTCTCTTCCAGTTCTTCTAACTCTACTAACAGTACTTTCACTATCAGGAATTTGATGAGGTTCACAAGACTGAATAAATTTTTGTAATTCATTTAAGGCATTCTGATTTCTTAACAATTTGATGCAACTCTGTAAAAACGATGACAGAGTACTTACTTGGCCTTGTGAGTCTTCCTGGTATTGCAGCTGCTGATGCTACTTGTTTGGTGCTGGTAAATCTGAATCAACAAAGTCTTGTCTAGCCTCCAAAAAAGTTTCTTTTTCTTGTCGAACATCAAATGTTGGAGTCTTCTCTATGGCCTTGCAGACCCAAGCTTCGTTAGGCTGCTTCACCTGACACTGCGCTTCTGTCGTAGCTCCACTTCTTGTAACCACATTAACAGCTGGGATTGGTCATGGTTCAACAGCAATCAACTGGACACTCAGACTAGGTTTACTGTTTCTTTCTTGGATTTTAACTAGTAACTGTGGGCACTGCTCGATGACATGATCAACTGCTCTGCAGTATCGGCATGTCGTGGTTGGGTTTTGACAGTCTCGAGCTAGATGTCCTGCCTGATTGCAGTTATAGAAAATAACTTGACCTCAACCTCCGCTAGGCATACCACGACCACGGCCTCTAAAACTTCCTCGACCACCTCGGTAACCATATCCATCATTGCATTGTGCATCCGGGTAGATCCTATAAGTGTCGTAGGTCCGTTCCCTCATAAGGTCGAAACTACGACATTCATCTTCATTGTGGCCAATGGACTTACATAATTTACAGTAAGGGTTCTTCGGGACTTGAACATACCTCTGTAACAGATAGCAGTCTTTCGATCGATGTTGGCTAGTAGTTCGACAGATCTCACAGTACAGAACACTAGGATTCAGCGTGTTTGGTGCGCCAGTGTTAACACCCAAAAAGTGTTCACTACATCATCTACCCCACTATATGGCTCATTTGTCCATTTTTCTACCATATTTCCCTTGGAAACCCTGAAAATCCCACTAAAAAGCCTCCAAAAGGCCTAAAATGCCTCCAAAAGGCCATAAAACCATCAAAAGGCCTCCAAAAGGCCTAAAATGCCTCCAAAAGGCCATAAAACCCCTTTTTCCTCCAAAAATATCCAAAATTCCTCTAAAATAGCAAAAATCCCCTAAAAGGGAAGAAAAAATATAAAATAATGAGGAAAAGGAGGAAAAAACCCTATACAGCTGCCCTAAACCACATGGTTTCCAAAACCATGGGCCAGCACTCCACCACTGAAAAACTATAAATAGGTGGTGGAGACCCCTTATTTCACATCCACAATCATAAGCACCCTTACTCTGCCGAACTAGCTCTTGAAACCCTAGCTCACCCTTGAGCTACTTTCACCTTGAGAGCCCCTTTTGGCCCATTTCCACCATTGGAGAAAGAGAAGGAGCAAGTTGGAGCTCAGAGCAACCCTCTTGGATCACCGCAACGGGCTTCACCAACCTTCACATTGGAGGTAATATTAATACCAAAACCATTATTTACATTTTGTTTTTCTGTTTTATGCACATGTTAGAGTTTCTTTTTTAGCTTTTTAATTTACACATATTGAACTGCTACTAAGGAGTCCCTTCTCCTTAGTAGGTGCTCATTAACACAAGCTAGGCGTAAAACCCTAGCCACAGCCAGTATTTAAATAGTTTCTCAGCACTGGGAACTGGTCCTTATCATGGCCTTCTGTTCGACAACGTATACACCATACCTCTTCGTGGGTGGCTTTCCCTTTTTTCATGTCACGAAGCTCTAAAGCCATCTCCGTGAGCTGCGCTTGAATTTGAGCTATGCCAGAATTATCTTTGACAGGAGCAGTTTCAAGATTTATGGCAATTTCTAAGGCCTCTTGCTAATCAGGAACCTTCTGTTGCATGAGTGGAGCTCTGATGTGAGGTAATAATGCGGCAATAAACCACTCCTTATGTTGTGCTGGTCCAATCGTGAAGCTAACTTGGTCGAGCAGAACTTTGAATCTCTGATCAAAGTCCCACACAGATTCGCCTCGCCGCTGCTGAATCTCTTTTAACTCAGTGATGCACTGCGACTCTGATTTAGGTTTCTTAAATTCTCGGATCAGGGATTCTTTGATGTCAGCCAAGACAGGATTCTGCATGCTAGCAAACTTCATAAACCAAGTTAGGGCTCGGTCTCTGAAAGAAGTGATCAGCTGCGCTCGTCGAACATCTATGTCCGTAATGTTCTTCGTGGTCCACACAGCTTCGCATAGAAACCAGAACTGCTCGGGGTCTTCTGACCCAGTTCCTTTAAAAACCGGTAGTTTGATGTCATCATGAACATGGGCCATCTGGGATATAGGGGGGGAAGAAGGGTTTGAACTAGCTGGGGACGACTGACCTGCGACAGGGATACTCGGGCTAGGGTTACTTTTAGACTGCGATAGGTTCTCAGGGATAATAGGTCTCTGCTGCGGGGTTATCAGAGGGTTTCTAACAGAGGGGACCTCGATGGACTCAGAGGATTCAGAGCTTAAAGGGGTATACTCAGTGGAGGAGCCGATATCTCTCTTATATCTTTTACCATTTCGGAGCAAACCACTTTGCTCGTCGCAGTCCCAGTCACTTCCAATCATAGGTTAGCAATACTAGATCTAACAATCTGATTCGATAAGAAAGATTCCTTTTTCAGCCAATAGTATTTTAATATTCAAACTAAATAGGTTCAAGTACTTACCCCTTGGTCCTTTGAAAAATTGTCGTTCAGCTTCGCTAAAGGAGGTACTTGTGTCGACGGCGAAATCCGTCACAAATGCTTCGAGAGTTCACGCAGTCCAAAAATCCACGGCTCGCGAGATCGCGTTGTTCACTCTTTTCAAGATAGCGATTCTTGCGGGGGTCTAGGGAGGAAACTGGTTTTCTTGGAAGTTCGTCCTCCTTTCTGTTAACCTGGATAATCACTGGTGCAACTCTATGTGTATAGAACCAAAGAAAATTTCATGAACATCAGAAAAAATGTACCTTTGCAAAAATTGTTCCACGCTACGATGGGGATTTTTATTTTCCTGTTCTGCAAACTTCAAATAGGTCGCTTCGATCCAATCACCAATTTCTTTTACAGAGGGCCACCAAAACATAGCCCTCGAGGTACCACGTAGATCTCTCTTCAATAGATACTGAGTTCAACCGGCAACGGAACCAATTTGTTGGGATAAATGGGCAGACCCGAGTTTCACCTTTAACTTCACACCAACAAAAGACCCACAGTGTTGGCCCTTTCAGCAGCATCCTGTGAATAGGCTACAGTCTCACCCGAAATAGCTATGGGGTGCCGCAGAATCAGGTTTCTGCAAGCAGAAGAGAGAATCTTACTATACCTTTAGTCTTTAACTATTAATATTTACTTAACACAATGCTTGTATTATCAATTATGCAGCTTCGCGATTAGATAAATAAATAGTTACTTTCACAGCCCTTATCTGGGATTTCACAGCGAAGCTAGTTATTAACAACAATCTTACTTTATCAGTTATTTACTTAACAGTGCATAAAATATAATAACAAATCACACAAATGAACCACAACACCAGATGTCACGTGGTTCACCCCCAGTGTAGGGGTTACATCCACAGAACTGCGCTTTATTTAACTCTTTACAACTAAAACGACAGTTCTGATCTGCGCACTCAGCTGCAGATCCCTTCAGTCCTCAAAGCCACGCACACAGTAGCAAGCCTCTACGCACACAGCTGGGACTTAACCTTATTACAAAAACCCTTATACAATCTCTTATCTTCGCATTACAATAGCTTCATAAGATAATCATTCAAGACCTAACCCTCCTTCTTTACATAAGTGCATATTTATATAGCGCACTGTTACAAAACCATGGATTTAAACCATGGGCGCCCAAAACCCTAACCCTGGATTTAACCTAAGGGTTAATTACAACAAGGGGGTTCGACCCACCCACGGCACCCCTAAGACTATTTTAGGCAGTAACTCCACTTACACTTCCTCAAGAACCGTGGAGTTACCAAAACTAAGGACCTTTAGGGTCGGAGCCCCAACAGGCCAGTTTGCCTCGGTATTGTTGGGAGGATTTGGTTGTTGACCTCCTCCCTGCGGTTTATTGTTGCCTTGGTTCTGGGCTAGGTTATTTTTGGCTTTCCCTTATTGGTTATTGGGGGCTGGCTAGTTGGGATGGTTTTTCTATGCAAACACATGTCCCAAAGGTGCTGGAGGAATGGGGGCGGGGGCTTGAGTGGCTTGCACAGGTGGTGCATAATAGACTTGGGGCAGTGGAGGTGCCACAAATGTGGGAATTTGTCCCGCATATTATTGTTCCAGCCAAGCTAATGCCTAGGCCTGCTGCGCCGGTGCATGTTGTGCATAGGAGGTTGTAGCTCCAGATTGAGACATCATTCTTGCATAGTCAGGAGATTGGTTTATGTAGGAAACACTAGGTTTGTTTCTTGGTTGAGGTGGCACCGTAGGTGGTGTCAGACAGTGTTGTGATTGGTAGGATATGGAACCTATGATGCTTCTGCAGTATGGGCTGCGCCCAACACAATGTGGTAGGACAAATTGACATGCTTGCATGAGGAGCGTCTGGAATGATGGTGTATAGGTATCCATACTATGTGTAAATAAGTTCAAACTGTTGGGCCTTCAAGATGGCCTCTTCCTCTATTTGGGGATGTTCATAGGTGACATCCTTGGCTATAGGTGGCAGAAAGGTTTTCAAGAACCAGTCAAGGAAGATCCTGTCATCATAGCTTGATCTTGCACAAGCTGTGACATCACCTCCATTCGTGGATGTGGTCGATGATGTGGGTCGCAGTGTTTTGGTGGAAACATAGCAATAATTCCACTCCTTCATAATATCTGATGGGGAGTTGGAAATATTGTAGGAACATAAAGGAAAAGGAGTTGAACTCTAGGTGCATTGGAACAGTCTCAGTCTGATTGAAACATCCAGTGATGTTGTTTGATGAGCACCATAGGTGAAACATCATTATATGGTTTTGGGGGAACTCCCCTTCCTTCCCTTCAAACTTAGGGATGTCTGAGGGGAGTTTGTTTAGCAAGGGAGGCCAAAAGGTTTGATGACATATGGGGAGGTTTGACCCAAGGTTGATGTGTGACAGAACAACAATGATGGTGGGGTTTTTAGGAATATGATGTACATGCATGACTGGGGGTACTTTTGGTGCAGTTGTGGATAGGCCATTTCCCCCAGGTATGGTAAGAGACACAGTGTGAGTGGAAGGGCCACTTCCCCTAGGCATGCCAAGTGGGATAGTGTGAGTGGACAAGCCACTGCCCCCAAGCATGCCAAGTGGGAAAGCTTGACTGGTAAGTATGGGTAGAGTTAGCTGACTTATGAAAGTCTGCATGATGGTGCTAGGACCTCCAGCAGGGGTGTTTTTGGTGGTATGGGGTATGGACGTGAGTCCACTACCAATCACCAAGCCAGCAAATGGATCTGGGTTCATACCATCCATGGGGCTAGATGGTGTAGTGTGTAGGTATGGCTCATATTGATATGATTTTGAGTCTGAATTAAAGGCTGTGTGGCCTTCTGATGGTGTATATGGTCATCGAGAATGGTCGCAACGGTGTTGGTTCAAGGATCCGAACTGTCGTGGATCACCTCTTAGGTGTGAGAAAGAGCGTGGGGGATCAATTTTGTCTGGTTGGTAGATCAGGTGGTGAAATCTGGTAGTGACGTTTTGGACCCCGGTTTTAGTGGCTTCCTATTGGCTTTTAGGTGGTCACTTGGCCACCAATACTGCCAAGAGATAGCGCTTGTCTTTTCCCTCATGGGATTGCTAGTCAATCGGTAGGGGTCATTTCCCATTTCGCTTGGCAATTCCTCTTAGTGGCCAGCTACTTTGGGGTTCCCGTGGTACTCCTCACAATGAGTTTCTGGGATGATCCCAAGTACTTTCCATGGTTAAGGTAGTTAGGGACTCATGTCCTCAAAGATTGCAAGTGTTTGAATTAGTGTAAATTAATAATTATAATGGCTATCTCAGCGTCATGAACTAAGTTTGGTTTTTTTATTGGGTATGGTTTGTGTGCATGTCCATTGTATTTATGTTATACTTGGTGGCTTCTTGTATGGGTTATGAATATTACGCAGATATTTTGGGGGTTTGTTACAGAACTTACAACATGGGTAATCATATTATGAACGCAGTAAATTGTGAACAGAAAATTTAAAACATGCCATAAATGAATCTGAACTATGGTAGACTTACTAGGTGACTTCCTTACACATGTATTCCTCTTCATCCAGGAAAGAGTGCTAGGCTCTCAACACAATGGGACTAAGCCCATCCGTAGATCCTCAGGTCACTCTCTGAGTGTAAGGTCAGTCAACAGGGAGGATGCGAACGCTGTGAGGCCCCCTGGGCCTACCACCCCCTCTACCTTCCAAGTCACCCATTTTTAGTGGTCTCCAAAAATTAAAAATGAAGTGCCTATTACTATACGAGTTTCACCCTTTATCTTATCCCAGAATACCCCGAAGGGTGATGACTAGGTAGAGGAGGAAGGGATAGGAAAGGTGTTAATTTCCAATTAAGAACTAAAATTTAACCTATAGTAATTTTATTCAAGACTTAAACAGATTCATTATACCAATAACCAGTTAAATTTATCATTTATTTACACAGATTGTATGAAACTAAACATATACTGCTGGATAGAGGTGGCTAAGCCACACTGACGGTCGAGACAGTTTAAAAAAATGAATCTGAGAGATAGGTCACCTATTTTGGGGCCAATGTGGTGAGGGGGTCACTCAGAAACAAAAAATGGGAGCGATTTACTTCGTGAGAGGGGATTCGCACCTTTTGGGAAAAACTGAGCGACCTGGTCTCCTATTTTAGCCTGCTAAGTGTGACCTGGCCCAAAAACAAAAAAAACAAATTAACCTGAGCTGGGAACGGATGATAGTAACTTGTACTACGGACGAATGGGCTTGGTTTGGCCTTAAGGAGGCTTGGCTATGAACTGAAATGAAAAAAAATATATATCTAAACTAGATTTAACAGAAATTGAAACTAGGTTAATAAAACAGAAATGAAAACAGAAACTTGAAAAGAAAATCCAGGGATCATGTGGGATCGACCCAGTATGGTCACCAGTTCTATAGTAGGGCTTTCACCCTAGCTACAGGGAGGAATATCTACCTTTCTTCTATTGCGAGGAAGGGTAGGGTTACTGTTGGTTGTAAGAGAACCTGCAAAACAATGTCAGAACTAAGCTATGAAACCCTACATGAAATGGTTAGGAAACAAACTATGGCTGCAAGAAATCAAAGGGAAAACCTGGAGCAAACCATTAAAGAACAAACCTGCAACTAAAATAAGCTAGAAAACTAAAATAACAATTAAAACAAATGGTTATACCTTCTGTTTGGATGGAAATGGGCCACCATGCCCTAGCTTTGGAAGCACCTCTCTTTTTGGGATGGAATCTTGGCTTGTGGAGCAATGGAAAAGAGGGAGGGTGAATGGATTGAGAGGAAAAGGGTCTCAAGGCACTCACATGGGAAGCATAACGATAGGGAGAGAAGGATTTTTTTTAGAGTGACCCCCACCCCTCTATTTATAGATTTTTTCTAGAGATTTAGGGTTTTACGCCCCTGGTTAGGGATTTAGCCCCTTTTTTGGGATTTAAGCCCCTTTCACCCAATTATTAGCTCTTTTGGGGGTTTTAAGCTCCTTTGAGGGGTTTTACACCCTTTTTGGAGGTTTTAGCCCCTATGAGAGCTATTTTGGCTTTTTTTAGGGGTTTTTAAGCCCTTTTTCATATTTTTGAGCCTTTGTAGGGGTGTGGGGGTCAAATGAGGGTCATACATAGATGTATTTGGGTGGCATAGGTCATGTAGAGATCATTGAGGGATTTTTTGGGTTAACACCCCCCTGTGCGAGGATTGCATGCCCTCTCTTGGTGGAGTATGTGTGTGGGAAAGGACTGGCAGTCTTTCCAACCACACGATTTCCCATGCATACATTTCCCAAGGGTAATAACTACCCAACCAACTCTGGCGGAATTAAAATGGTTGGTGGATGAGACAAGGAAGGGTGAATAAGATAGAAAGGTGGCTGCCAGCTAGATGGTTCACCACTTGACACTTGGTTGTTCCCCAATGGCTCCCAAGGGTTAGACATCCCCCACCCTTAACCTTAGGAAATCATGCCCTTTTCATCATTGTTGCATCGACATAGCTGGTTGTAGGTATTGTTATGGAAAGAAATTCCTATGGCTTGGGGTACCACAACAGACAGCTTAAATCCAAAAATCAATCCTTTCCAATATGCAAGAGAAATCAAATATCTAACAGTAAAGGATCAAAACTCATACCTTATTCTGGACGGTTGTAGTAGAGCCCTATTGAGCTTTCCAACTCCAGCTTGAATTGATAAATTACTTCCTCAACAATCAATAAACAAGACAAGAATGCTATGTATATTGGTGTTATATCTACTCTAGCATATATAATCAACAACGTATAAGCATTTGAAATCATCCATGGATAAAATATTCATTCAAACATACATTATTCGATAGGAAAATATATTTCTATTTATATAAAATTAGAGATTACAATGAATGCAACCTCTGTCGGCACGTCTGCGAATCGGAGAAACTGAATCCCCCACTTGGGCCTCCACCACCTCAATCCTCCATCTCCCAATAGCAAGCTCACAAGCAAAAGGCAAGCTTGGGAAGAACACCAAAGTGCTCCAAGGGACAAAGGGATGTAGACTCAAGCATAAGTTTCGGCAACAATGGACTATAGTTTCTTTTCTCTCAATTCTCACATATTCTTCAATGTATCCAAAGGGTTCCTTATATAGCTCTTCAATAGGGAAATGAAGGGTCGAATCGAAGCAATCTCAAAGGCATATGGAAGGCTAAGAGACAAGTGAGTTGGATCCATGTCAAGGAAAACTCCAAAATAATTTTTCCTTTTGCACACATCTCGATGTACATAGTTTTAGGGGTCAAAACTGCATATATATGCGAGAAAGGGTTTAAAAGTCATGTATACCAATTTAAGCATGTTTTTAGGGATGATCTTGGAAAAATCAAAGGTATAAAAAAGGTACATGGGGTTCCAAGAGTCTGTAGAGCGACAAAGGAAGGCCATACAAGTGTGATTCACCAGGTGTGGTAAAATCAGCTATAACAGATGCCCCCTAAAGTGTGAGGTCAAAGGGGTCATACGATGGTTGAAATACATTATAAGTCCATTATAGAAGTGGAGTGATGAAGAACCAAGTGGAAGACTAGCCACCCAATAAGCATAGTACAATGAGACAACTCTGCATATAACTGGAAATACATATAGCAGTCCCAGATACATAAGAGTACAATGGCCATGAATAGGTATGATACAAAATATGACATAATTGGTCATCACCACGTACAATATACATAGATCAGAATCTCCATGATGAAGATATGCAAAGGATCAAGATCTCCATAATGGCTGAAGAAATACAATGGATCAAGATCTCCATAATGGCTAGAAATGTCTGACATATACTGGAATCAAGTCATGAGAGCTGAAATCTCATGAACATTGGCACGATCAAGGAGGTAGCATATAAGAGATACCACCAATCTAGAAGGTCTTCTACAAAAACCGCTACAAGTACAAGTCCTACTATGTGAATAGAGGTGTTGAGGTCGAACATAGTAGTCCATCATCTGATTACTGGTCATTTATGTATACCGTTAACATACGCGAGATCACCCACTGATAATGATAATGGGAATCAAGGTACTAGAGTGCAAACTAACAAGTGTGAATAAATGTGTTGAGGTCGAACACTTGAGATAATCCATTGATCAGGGAACATTGATGTATTCCCAAAGAACTATGGATGGCGAGAGAACCTACCACTGATGACTGCAAGTCTCAAAGCACTCAAAAATGACTCTAGATTCCAATCCCAGAATAAATGATCTAAAGTCGATGGGATGAAATCTGCTAGAAGGAGGGCATTAAGGTATCCCCCATCATCCAACATGAGGTACTCAGCAAAGCTGTATAATGTGGAAGGACTCGATCATAAGGTGCACAAACCAGTAACTGTACCAGGAATGGCCGACATGAAAAGTCAAGATAACTAAGGAATGGCCGACTCAAGTTTCAACTTCCTTCAAACAAGAGCATAATAGTGAAAGGTAACTGAATGTAGGTAGCATAGACTCGATATACAAAACTGGGACATCTCTTCCACATAGGAGGCATCGACAGAGGCTCCATAGGGACTGGAAGCTTAACCAGTCAGTGGAGATAAAATCAGATAAATGAGTATAGCTCCTAAATTCAAACTACAAACCAAACCAACATATGTGTTATACAGTGCTCTGTTCAAAGGTGACATGACTCGACAGCTGCCAAAGATAACATCTTTCCTTGTCCGGCTTTTTGGTTTTTTTTATAAAAAATTTAGACTTTTTCAAATATTTAAAAAGCTTGAAAAAGAATAAAACTTCTTTAAAGTTACAGACTAGGAGGAGATGAGTGTAAAGGAGCAAACAAACTAGTTCTAAGCAGTGGAACATACCTATGCTTAGTGCAAGGAAACATGTGTAGGATAGTGACACTCAAGGGAAAGTCCCCTCCCAAAAAAAATGGGCAATCAAGCTGCAAAATATATATAAAATGGCTCTGCATGTCTATACATGGGACAAGCTCGGGCTATATGGCTGATACTCAAAGTCAAGGAAGCCGGCATAAGGCTCAATGAGGCAAGCAAATATCATGATAATGCAATTACAACTAGACATAAGGGAGTCCCGGGGGAATGGCCAGCATAAATTTCAAGAGGAGTATGAAGCTCTTGGTCAAGGACATGGCGGGACTAAAAGGGGACTCCCAGACCTAAGAGAGGACTCACAGCATGGGTACCAAATGAAAAAGGGAGCTAACTAGGACACCCATGTACAGGAAATCTCTACCATTCACATAATATCACTTCTAAAAACAGCATGAAGGTTCCGTGATACCATGGAATGGGTTCGTACCTAAGGTTAATATGCAATGGTCATAAGGCAATGCATCAGTGCAAGCGTATGTGAAATCCTAACCTATATGGCAGTTTAGACATAATACCTGTGATAGGAATGAACAGGTCAAAACCTCAGAGAGAGTGTACAAAAACTGGACCCTACATGACAACCATATTAGTCCAAAACAACCCAAGATAGTCAATAAAGAATCCAAACTATAGGATATAAGGAGGAATGATCATGACAACTGCACCCAAAGGAAACAATGCGGTGAACAATGGGACATAAAATAGAAAGTAAGGTGTGAACCCAACATTCACGTATCCACTACCACCCCCGTGACGGTGACCACTGGTGTAAAGAGCAAGCAAAGGGAATAAAAATCCTCCACAAATGCAATAGAGGATGGAATATGACCATTCCCAAATCTATGAGCACGGTAAGGGGCTATGATGCCCCTAAGTCTGACACCAGGGTTCGTACTAGGACCAAGGATGGGTGATAAGATACCAAGCATGCTGAAAATAAAAGGATCAAAACTCAATAGAGCATAAATATACTCAAGTAACCACGATCCCAAAGTCCAACTAGCGCACAAAGAGCACACTCCTAAGAAAATCTACATCCAAAATACAAGCAAACCAAGGGGTGGATATGTGAGCTCCCGAATGTAGAAGGTATGTCTTGCCTAAGAGAAGCTTGAAACTCCCATACACTACAAGTGGAGGTACCTAACCAATTATAGTGGCCCTCAGCTTCAACGCATAAATCCATTGTGCTGTCCGACCTCTACCTGGCCGAGACACCCGCAGAATAACCCTGCAAAGTACCCCCTAGATATCCTAGGTAATGAAACTAATGTCACCTCAATATAATCAATGCTCAGGTGGATAGTCGCAGGTGGGATTTACCATATGGATAGGGTAGCAAAGACCGAAACTCTCGAAAGAGCCCCCATATACGAATACAATCCTGGAAATATCTCTGGTGCTACTCAATTATGACCAGGGGTCATCCCAATCATTAACCGCTCACATTGCCTCATGCTTAACTCCCTTGTAAGAGTAGGATCTTGCGAAACACTAATTATACCAAGGAATTTCACACTCTCACCTGGACAGACACATACTTGTTGTTGTTTAGTGGTCTTGGATAATTTACTGACAATGAATTATTCCAAGACCCTAAAACCTAATCTTGTTGGTGCACCCTATAAAAGAAAAGAGTGTAATTCATTTTATTATGCGTTGATTTTAATTGGTTGTAATTACTCAAAGGGAAATGGCTGTGAAACTAATGACATTATGACTCAGCAGTGAAATAAATATGCATACCATAACAAACAATGCTAAGTGCAATCTTTGTCAAATGAAAAATAGGGTATGCCACTACATGAGATGCATAAATATATATTCCTTTCCGAATGCCAATGCAATCCTTCCTATATGAAAGCCTAAATAAAACTCTCATCCAAGCAATCCAATGCAAGTACCTCCTCAAATCCATATGCAAAAAATGCAACTAAATTGTATTTTTCAATATAAAAGAATGAAAAATGCAATAAAAGCCATCTAAAACTCTTGGTCTCTGCAGCAAGTATAAAACACAAGCCCAACAAGACACTGAGACAAAAAGAGTAATGCACTAATGAAAAAAGAAAAAAGAAAAATGACTAAAACTACTTTTAAAAAAAATCAATGAAAAAGCGGTCTCTGGTAACAAAAGAAGCATCCAACAGACAACATCAGACCCAAGGAAGACCCAACCACACTCACAACCCACCCAAGAACTTCCCACAACATGAAACTCACCGAAAGGGAGGATGTACACTACTGTTTAAAGAGCACTTGCATATATACATGAATTTTGGCCAAAAATATGCATGTATACATGGATTTTGGCCAAAAACCTGCGTGTATATGCGACTTTTGCCCAAAAATCTGGGTATGTACGTGACTTTTGGCCAAAAACCTACTTATACAGAGAAGACAGTGGTAAAAAGTAGGCCAAGGGTCAAACCAATAAAGGTGAGTGTCAATGGATGAACATACTATAAAATGCAACATAGAAACAAGGAGAAACAAAGAGCAAGTCAATAATATCAAGCACATTGTGCCGCCAAACCGCAAAGACAAACAAGGAACATCCCCAACAGAGTCCCCAATTCTATTACGGAGAGAAATTCCTATGGATTGGGGTACCAAAACAAACAGCTTGACTCCAGAAATCAATCCTTTCCAATATGCAAGAGAAATCAAATATATAACACTAAAGATTCAAAACTCGTACCTTATTCCGGTTGGTTGAAGTAGATCGCCGTTGAGCTTTCCAACTGCAGCTTGAATTGATAAATTACTTCCTCAACAATCAGTAAACAAGACAAGAATGCTATATATATTGGTGTTAGATCTACTCTAGCAAATATAATCAACAATGTATAAGCATTTGAAATCATCCATGGATAAAATATTCATTCAAACATACATTATTGGACAGGAAAAGATATTTCCATTCATATAAAATCAGAGATTACAATGAATACAACCTCTATCGACACGTCTGCGAATTGAAGAAACTGAATCCCCCACTTGGGCCTCCAGCACCTCAATCCTCCATCTCTCAATAGAAATCTCACAAGAAAAAGGCAAGCTTGGGAAGAACACCAAAGTGCTTTAAGGGACAAAGGGATGCAGACTCAAGCATAAGTTCCGGCAACAATGGAATATAGTTTCTTTGCTCTTAATTATCACATATTCTTCAATGTATCCAAAGGGTTCCTTATATATATCTTCGATGGGGCAATGAAGGGTCGAATTCGAGTGATCTCAAGGCATATGGAAGGCCAGGAGACAACTAAGTCGGATCCATGTCAAGGAAAAATCCAAAATAATTTGGCCTTTTGCACACATCTCAATGTACATAGTTTTAGGGATCAAACCCGTGTATATACGCGAGAAAGGGTTTAAACGTTGCATATAGCAATTTAAGCATTTTTTTAGGGATGATCTTGGAAACATCAAAGGTGTTGGTCATTGGGAAGACCCGAGTTTACTATTATGTACCAACAACACCCCTAGCTCACTGGCCCTTTCGGCAACAGACCACGGAGTGGCCTGAACTCTCACCCGAAGTGATCCTAATGGGTTGGACAAAGACTCAAGTGTCTCAACCAGGTTCTGTATAGCATCTTGTGTGCGTCTTGCAGCTCTTCTTAGCCTGTGAGATGTCTCTTTCCGCCATGTGCAGTTCCTCTTACTCGTGATGACTCTAGTCCTTATCGCATCGCCTCGTCCTAGGCAACACGTAACTCTCTCCTACGCTCAATACTCAACCTGTGGTACCACGCACCATAGCTCCTATGATGGTGCGATATCGCCTCCCTGTGATATCCTACCGCTGCGGCTCAATGAACTTAGCGTACTGGTGTTCAACTTACAGGACTCAACATACAAAACTTCTTTTACACTGCGATTCTTAACTGTCTTTTGTGAAACATAGACAAACTCTTATATAGAATACTTAAAGGATTCAACTTGCATTTATCCTTTGAATATGCTGTGAACTGAATAACACATACATACATTTACTGTAAGCAAAGTTCGCATAATGAATGACAGATATAACAAGTAAATACAATCACATGAATCAATCACATAACGCTCTAATTTTGCGTGGTTCACTTCCAGGGTAGAAGCTACATCCATAGAACTGTGTTTCTATATTATAACTTGAGAGAGGTACACAGTTCTGCTGCACCACATATGCAGCTAGAGATCTTCCGGGTAACTCCGCACATAGCCTGGAGCCCTTCTCTCTTAGATCTCTTCTCTATATTGCCTTCTTACAATATACTCTCACACTCTCTCTCTCTCTGTCAATCCCTGCAGATTGTTACAATACAAAATAACAGTGAGCTAACAGGTTACCCTAATATCTCCAAAAGGACTAACTAGCTAACCTTTTTCAATACAAAATACATCCCTTTATAGGCGGCCCGAAGGTCTCACCATTACAACACTGTGGGCCTGTCCCAATAGTAACCCAAAACCCTAACTAGTGACAGTCGGCATATATGTAATTGGGGTAGCCGCTTTTCGTCACACCACTGCTCTCTGTAGTCTTCCATGCTTCTCGGCGTTGACCATGGGTACTATGCACCGCTTCCCATCTTCTGTCCTTCGTCTTCAATACCTCGGCCTCATCGCTCCTTTTCCTTTATGAGGGTAGCTGAGCCCTCCTATGTTTGCCGCTGCCTTCAATGCAGTGGTTGAGCTCTCTCTTCTCGGCCGCTCAGGTACTGTCGTCTTTCTTGACTTCTCTATCCCAACAGTCACAGTTTTCAGCTCTGCTCTATAGCTAGAAACATGCTACGGCATCGTAGATTTACCTTATCTCTTCGTCTTCACCAAACTGTCTATCCGCCAAAATGGTAGCTTTTCATATAGCTGCGAGACTCTGCTCCAACAGTCCCCTAACACTTACTTGTGGCTCATCCCCGAGCCACTACCAGCGGGCTTCTCTTGCTGTAGCTTCTCCTTGGCTTCCTACGAAGTGTGTTGAAGCTTGTCCCAAAGTCCTGCGACTTCATTCTGCATAGCTGTGACACACTCTTTATAGTTTCTGTAACTTAGTTCGTTGGGCTCTCTTATCTTTCCTTCCCTCATTCATGATCTTCAGGTTTTGAGAAGTCTTCCATAGATATCCTTTACTCTTTATCTGGGTAAGAAGTTTTATCACAAGGAAAATCTGTATCTTCCAGCCTTCTCAAACATTTCATTCAGTCTGGAGCCTACTTATGTGAAAGGGATACAAACCAGGAATTCCATTCTGAGAACAAGCCTTTGTCTGCATCTTGAAGTTTTGCTTGTTTGGTTTTTTTTCCCTTTCACTTTTCTTTTCAGCCACTTGCTCCAGGTTTTCATGCTGCTTGGGTTCCACATATTTTCATTCTTGACCTTTGGAACCTCTTGTTCTTCTCTTAGCTGATGAGATAGGTCATATTCCTTCTCTCGTTGCCTTCTTTTTCTCATTTTTACTTTCTTCCTGGCGGGAGATTTCTTCTCATCATTCTGCTGCTCTGCTTTCTTACCTTCAGTGATTGGCTCAGCATTCTTTCTCTCTTTAGTAGATACTTTGATGACATCTTCTACATCCTGCACTTGACTTCTCATCCTTGGCGGATGTCTGACCTGTGATGTTCCTAATTTCACAACCCTGGGCAGCGTCGTCATAGCAGACATATGGCCACCATGCTCGAAGCGTCTCAGAATGTCTTCTAAAGGTTCCTCCTTGGATAGAACCCACTCGGTGCAATACTCTAGGAGAGAAATGGTTGCGAAATGGGGAAATCATAGCACTCTATTAACGAAATTAGCTCTGCACAAGGGAAACTTAACAATGCACTCTATAGCTCTCGGCTCTTGCAAAAGTAACCGTCCTGAATGAATGATCTCTGCTTTTATGATGACAGCTATAATCCCGGATGCAACGGTCATCTAGACTAAACCCATCAGTCGTATTAATTCCTAGACGAGACCACACCCATCATTCTGATCCTCAATAAATGCTGAAATCCGATCAATTTCCCTCGAAGCGTGTGTATGCAGGCATCGGTCTCGTCGAAGATTTGCCAAATCTGGACAATTGATTATGCTGTGCCCAGATCTACGGTAAGGTAACTAGTCATTTATTCACTAACTACTTGTCAGAAGGCGACTTGACTAGCCCTTTGTCTCATTGCAAACTAGGTACATGGCACAGAGAAACATCGCGCTGTTGCGATGCCACACCGCATCACTTGCTCAAAACAAACTTAAGCATTTTTTTTTTTAAACTTGCGCAAAATGAACCATCCTTATGTGATTCCTGATACTTAGAATACCTGCCGGTGTAGACTAATTCCCAGTGTGATGCCTCCTTTCAACTACACTGGACATCTGCACCGCCCGCGATTCTGAGTTAGGGATAAGAGGTGGAGTGGCTGTCACTATAGAGCTTAAGCCTACTACCATTGATCATCATGGGAAGAATCTCCCCATTCAATTTGCTGAGCTGAACGACTCCTCCCTCTGTGACTTGCTGTATCTGATACAGCCCCAACCAATGCGTCTTGAACTTCCCTGGAAACTTACTAAATTTACTGTCATAGAGGAGTACTAGGTCTCCGATCTGAAGAGTCTTACTCTTAATGTGTCTGTCATGCCAAGATTTTTCTCATGCCTTCTGCACTTTCTGATGGAATCCGGCGATGAATCTCTCTTCCTCTAAGGCAAGCAGTTGTGCTAGCCTTTCCTACACCGTGTCTGTATCAGCCATTCCAGTGATCTGAGCAATTATTAAACTAGGAAGAATATACTCCATAGGCATAACAGCCTCCTTTCCATACACCAAGCTGAAAGGTGTGTGTCTTGTAAGTTTCTTGCATGTAGTCCTATAGGCCCATAATACAGCGTTAACTCTGAGGTCCCAATCATTCCTTTGGCTGTTGCAAATCTTAGTAAGAGTGTTTTCTAAAATCTTGTTAAAGGCCTCCACTGTACCATTAGCTTGTAGGTGGTAGGGAGTGCTCTTATGGTGCTGTGTCTGGAATTCTTCCCTCAAGGCCTCAATGGTGCGATTCAAGAAGTGTGAGCCTTGATCGCTCATCAAAATTACTGGGCATCCAAATCTAGTGATGATGTTTTCAAAAATGAACTGTGCAGCTATAGCAGCATCACAATTTCTTACTGCTTTGGCCTCTGCCCACCTAGTGAGGTACTCTGTTCCAGTGATGATATATCTCGCACCAGTTCATTTTCCCGGTGGGTTGATAGGACCCACAAAGTCTATAGCCCACTTGTCAAATGCGCACAGTGTAACCTGCGGTCACAGCAGCATTTCTTCTCGTCGTGAAGGTTTTCCTACCCTCTAGTAGATATCGCAGCATCTGCAAAATTCCTTAGTATCCTTATGTAACGTAGGCCACCATAATCCTGCGGTCAGGATTTTCTGTGCAGTCGGATTTCCTGCGAAATGACCTCCTGCGGTACCTGAATGTGCTTCTCTAATAATAGCCTCTTTTTCATGCGGCATCATACATCTGTGCAAGACTTCATCTGGACCTAAGTTGTATAACTGTCCTGCGATCAGGGTGAAGTCTGCTGCTTTAACAACCAACTACCTCTTTTGATGCTTGGTAAACTCCTCAGGTGCCCTTCCTGTAGTGAGAAAGTTAATGATATTAGCATAGTGCTCATCTATGATCTGGATAGAGAACAACTGCGCATCTGTCTAATTGTCCTCTAGATTACTTGGCTCTTCTCCTAAGTCTATTCGCGACAGATGATCAGGTCTAGCGTTCAATCTTCCTGGTTTCACAATGATTTCAAAATCATACTCCTAAAAGAGGAGTAACCATCTGTAGATTCTTCCCCCTAACACTGGCTTATTGACCAGATACTTTAATGCGGAATGGTCAGTAAACATCTTGAACAAGGAACCCAACATGTAGTTCCTGAACTTCTGTAGCGCGTACACCATAGCTAAGCCTTCTCTTTCTGTCGTGGTGTAGTTCTTTTCTGTTGTCGATAGCTTTCTGCTGGAGTATGCGATAGGATGATCGATACCTCCTTCTCCTGGTTGCGTTAAAACAACCCCTAGTGCGATGCCAGATGCATCCACATGTACATGAAACGGCTTAGTCCAGTCTGGAAATACTAAGATGGGTGCTGTAACCATCTTCTCTTTAAGTGTGTTTAGACTCTGCTGGCATTCCTCATTCCATAGGAATTTTACATCTTTCTTTAACAGTTTTTCCATCGGTGCTATAATCTTTGTGTATCCCTTGATGAATTTTCTGTAGTACCCGGTATGACCAAGTAATTTCCTCAATGATGGCAATCTTTGCGGGATCTACAATCAAGCCTTTCCTACAGACAATATGACCCAACAAAATACCGAATGGCGCACAGAATATACATTTTTTCAAGTTTAGAGAAATCTGGAACTGCCTACATTTCTCTAACATCAGTCTTAAATCTCCTATGTTCTTGTCAATTCATCCAAACACAGTCCAATCATCAAAATAAACTTCTAGGAATTTATGGATGTATTCTTTAAATACGGCAACTACTACTCTATAAAAGATAGCTGGTGCATTCTTAAGACCAAAGGGCATTACCGTATACTGGAATGAGCCCCATACTATTGCAAAAGTGGTCTTATGTCGATCTTCTGGGTGGATTTTGATCTTGTGATAGCCTGAAAATCCATCAGTGAAGGAGTAGACCTCATGTCCTCCCACATTGTCTAGTACTTCATCAGTGAAAGGTGTCAAAAATGGATCATGAAGCGATGCGTCATTGATTTTACGCAAGTCGACATAGATCCTGATGTCTCCTTTGGTTTTCTTCTCTTGCACGACCATGGGACTAACCCATTCACTCTCTTCTACTGGCTCGATGATGCCTGCTGCTAGCATCTTATCGATCTCATCCTTAAATTTTTCTTTGTAGCGTGGATTTAATCTATATGGACGCTGCTTGACTGGTCTAGCATCCTCTTTCAATGGTATCCTCATTACTCCCAGGTCTCCAACTATTCCCTTCATCTCTGTGAACTTGGTGGGAAATAGGTCCTGATAGTCATGTAGCAAGTCTGCAATCTATCCAACTGTTTCATCGGTCCAATAGTCTCCAATAGAGGCAAACTTTGGTTCTGTGTCTGTGCCAATATTGATCTTTTTAATCTTGATCGGCTCTGTGATTGCTGGAATCTGTAGCTTCGGTCCATCAACATCGGGAGTCCCTTCAGACTCCAGAATGTTGATGTTGTGAGGATCCTCATCCCCATCCTCTGGTTCTACTTCGAAGTTATAGCACTCGAGCGCCTCTTCTAACTGGATGGCCCACTCAGGTTGAGTATGTACTGATAGGGTACAATCCTCAAATATCTTAATCTTTATTACATCTAGGGCCTAATCAACATTTGGATACTTAGATTCAAAAGTGAAGGTAAGTAGAAAGCTATCTATTAGAAGTAGCCATGTAGTCGTTCCCTTGCGCAATTCAGTCTCTGTGTACCAGTTCCGTGGAACTGTGTCCAAAGTGTGAATGAATCGGTGAACCCATTCATCCTCGGGAATGTCTGACCAATCCTGTTCACATGTCTGAATATGTGACCTGGGGTCACTTTCTCCTGTGTATCTCTGCTGGACATACTCTTTGTTGGTAGAGAATCTGATCGCCATCAATCTCTTAAGATCATCCCATGATGCGATATTGTCTTTATGTGCATACCACCATCTTGCAGGTGTGGCTCGTATTGCAAGGTCCATAGCTGCAATCCTCAGCTCGTGAGGAATTTGTTGTTCAAACTATGTGAGAAAGTCCTAGACATCTGTTAGACCATGAAATGATGGAATCTCATTGACCTCTGTGCCATTCCATCGCAGTGACTTAGTCATGTACACACATCTGCGCACTGAGACTTCATAAAGTATGTTCTGCTAGTTCTCTAGACCAACATCTGAATCTGATGCGTATGAGCTGTCGCATCGCCAACTAATGTTCCCTTCTGTGGTTGGATTGATGTAGTCTCCCTGGTTCGTAGTCATCTGATAGAGACTCTCCATGTTATGTGCCCCTCCATCTGCTCAAATAGGTTCAATGTATCTAGGACCCTGAAGAGGATCTAACAGTGCAATGACCCGGATCTGTGCATCTTCAAAGGTCATTTGTTTTCTCTTTAAGTCGATAACAGCCATGTTACCGATCACCCAATAAATGCCTAGTAGTGGTGGATATGGTATACTATCACCAATGATTTCTATAACTTCAAAGTCCGCAGAGATGTGAACTCCGTCAATGTCAACTGGCACCTACGATAATCGACCCAGGGGTGATACCCGCTGCTGATTAGCTAATCTGAGATGGATAGGTGATCTGACTAACTTAGGGCTACCCATCTGTTCCCATGTCTACTTAGTCAGAACATTTACCTCTGATCCTAGATCTAGGATCACCTCATCCATTTCAAATTATCCAACCTGTTCTGTGAGTCGCATCTCTCTTCCTGTTCTTGTATGTCCCATAATACTATGAACAGCACGTTGTGCACTGCTCACAGAAGAAGATGGTTGACACTGATCTATGATGCACTGAAGTTCTCCGATAGCTTGCTCATTTCTCACGAGTTTTAAACAACTCCATAGGAAGGATTGTACACTTCCTGTCAACTCGTCCTCGTCGCATGTGCCCGATGTGGTAGCCTGTGATATCTGTACAGGACTAACGCCATAGGGTGCTTGCTGTGGTACACCCTAGATGGCGGTACCTACGATCCTGATTGCATAGGGTCATCAAAGAAAGTCTTAGCTTCCTGAAATATCTATTTATTCTTCTGTAGGTCAAGTGGTGTTGCTTTGTTAGGAGCTTTGCACACCCACTCTTGACCTGTGGTCTTTTCAGTAACCTGCGATGTCCCATTGGTGGAAGCACCACTACGAGTCACAATGTTGACTCTTGGTTCTGGTACTTCCTGCTTAGCAACAATAAACTGGATGTTCTGGTGTACTACTGGCTTAGGTTCTATGATCTTAGCTATCAAGGTAGGACAGTCTTCTATAGCGTGATCGTAAGATTTGCAATAATTACATGTGGTGGTAGGGATCTGATAGTCCCTAGCATAATGTCCTAGAACTCCATAGTTGTAACAAGTGACTGGTCCGCGACCGCGGCCAAAGCCTCCTCCACATCCTCATCCTCTGAATCCTCCTCCACGACCAACATGAGCCTGATCGTACCGTGGTCCTGCTGCTGGACCCTGTGTTTCTGATTGGACTCTGTACAAGTCTTGCTTCCTCCTGACCATGAGATCATAGGCTCGGCAATTATGTTCATCATGGCCTAAGGACTTGCAGAAGACACAGTATAAGTTCTTAGGTGTATGCACGTACTTTTGAAGTAGAGGGCACTATTGAGGTAGGTGTCCTCTTGTTTTGCATATTTCACACCACGGCCCGTGGGTCTGTGGCAAGGGGTTAGGAGCCCCAGTTGCTATATATTCTACAAAGACTGAACAATTATCTTTAGTATGGCCTTGTGCTTTACACTTTACGCACCATATGTCTTGCACAACCTCTTTCCCTTTCTTAAGCTCATGAATCTGTATCGTGAGATTAGCCAATTGGTTTTGTAGATTTGTCATACCTGTGCTAGTTTCAGCTAGAGGTCAAGCCTCTAGTTTCATCGCCATATCCAACGCGTCGTCCTGCATCTGGAGTTTCTACTGCATTAATGGTAGTCTGATGTGAGGGAGCAGTGCTGCAATAAACCATTCCTTATGCTGCTCCGGTGCAAACTCAAAGTTGACTTGGTCTATAAGGGCTTTAAATTTCTGATCGAAGTCCCACACTGACTCTGTAGGTAACTGTTTGATGTCTTTGAGCTCTATAATGCACTGTGACTCAGACTTAGGTTTCTTAAACTCTTTAATCATGGCGATCCTGACCGGGACAAGTGTTCTGGGTACCGCTGTGGTGTACTTCATATACCATGTTAAGGCTCATTCTCTCAGTGTGGTGACCAACTGTACAAGTTTACTATTATCATCATTGATTGCTTAAATGTTCCACATGACTTCACATAGAAACCAATTTTGCTCTGGGTCCTCTGCCCCTATACCCTTAAATATAGGTAGCTTCATATCATCCCCCATTCTATTTCTACCTGGTGGATGTTGATTTTCTGTGTTACTACCACTCGGTGGTGTAGGTGGAGGTGATGTAGCGGTAGTGTGTACTGTCTGGGAGCTACTAGATGGAGTTCCTACGGGATTGTTCTGACTCTCGATCTATTTCTGTGGGGTATAAGGGTGGTAAGGGATACCCCCTTCTGTTCTTTCTGTGGTACTGTGACTCTGTTGTCTAGTATTATTTGAACTGTCTTCAAGTATGGGAGAGCTGAAATCTACTTTGTATTTCTTTCCAATACGTGTACGTCCAATGTCATCAAAATCACTTTCAAACTCTTGTGACATTACTATCTTTACTTATTCATCTGAAACTAGATCCATTATTCCTTTTTCATGTAATAACATCTTAATGGACAATTTTAAATATTTTAGGTACTTACCATGATATCCTTTGAAGAAGTACCGCTCAGCCTCGCTGAATCTTTTTCTTTGTTCAAATGCAAACTCTGTGATGAAGCCTTCTAGCACACTCGCAAGCCAGAATTCTATTGTCCTCGTAATGGGATTATCAAGGTTCTTCACGGTCTCAATCAGCTCCGGTGTCCAGACAATGTTTCTTTTCTTCTTGAATATGCTTGTATCAGTCAACTTTGATAACCAGTCGTAAAGCTCGTTTCCATAGGTCGCAAAAAATATTGTATGCAGGTCTGTAAAGATATTTTTTTGTAACCAGTCCTCTGTACTCAGTCTAGGACTCTTGTTCTCATGTTCAAAAAATTCTTTCTCCTTAGACCCAACCCACTCATTGAGTTCGTCTCTAGTAGGACGCCACCACAACATCAGTGCTCAATTTGTTCAAAAGCAGCAACGAAACCATTTGTTGGTCACTAGGCAGACCCAGGTTTACTATAATGTACCAACAAAACCCCTAGCTCACTAGCCCTTTCGGCAACAGACCGCAGAGCGACCTGAAGTCTCACCCGAAGTGATCCTAATGGGTTGGCCAAAGACTCAAGTGTCTCGACCAGGTTTTGTATAGCGTCCTGTGTGTGTCTCACAGCCCTTCTTAGCCCGTGAGATGTCTCTTTCCATGATGCGCAGTTCCTCTTACTCGCGATGACTCTAGTCCTTATCGCATCGCCTCATCCTGGGAAACATGTAACTCTCTCCTATGCTCAATCCTCAACCTGCAGTACCATGCACCACAACTCCTCTGATGGTGCGATATCGCCTCCCTATGATATCCTACCGCTACGGCTCAGCGTACTTAGCGTACTGGTGTTCAACTTACAGGACTCAACATACAAAACTGCTTTTACACTGCGATTCTTAACGGTCTTAAGTGAAACATAGACAAAATCTTATATAGAATACTTAAAGGATTCAACTTGCATTTATCCTTTGAATATGCTGTGAACTGAATAACACATACATACATTTACTGTAAGAAAAGTTCGCATAATGAATGACATATATAACAAGTAAATACAATCACATGAATCAATCACATAATGCTATGATTTTACGCGGTTCACTTCCAGGGTAGAAGCTACGTCCACAGAACTGTGTTTCTATATTATAACTTGAGAGAGGTACATAGTTCTGCTGCACCACATATGCAGCTATAGATCTTCTGGGTAACTCCGCACACATCCTGGAGCCCTTCTCTCTTAGATCTCTTCTCTATATTGCCTTCTTACAATATACTCTCTCTCTCTCTCTCTCTCTCTCTCTGTCAATCCCTGCTGATTGTTACAATACAAAATAGCAGTGAGCTAACAGACTATAGGACTCTCAGACTCACTGATGTCTGAATAGCTATAGGTTACCCTAATAGCTCCTGAAGGACTGACTAGCTAACCTTTTTCAATACAAAATACATCCCTTTATAGGCAGCCCGAAGGTCTCGCCATTACAACACTATGGGCCTGTCCCAACAGTAACCAAAAACCCTAACTAGTGACAGTTGGCATTTATGTACTTGGGATAGCCGCTTTCCATCACACCACTGCTCTCTACAGTCTTCCATGCTTCTCGGCGCTGACCATGGGTACTATGCACCGCTTCCCGTCTTTTGTCCTTCGTCTTCAATACCTCGGCCTCGTCGCTCCTTTTCCTTTATGAGGGTAGCTGAGCCCTCCTGTCTTCACTGCTCACTTCAATGCAGTGGTTGAGCTCTCTCTTCTCGGACGCTCAGGTACTGTCGTCTTTCTTGACTTCTCTGTCCCAACAGTCACGGTTTTTGGCTCTACTCTACAGCTAGAAACATGCTACAGCGTCGTAGCTTTACCTTATCTCTTCGTCTTTGCCAAAATATCTATCCGCCAAAATGGCAGCTTCTCCTATAGCTACGGGACTCTGCTCCAACAAAAGGTATAAAAAAGGTCCATGGGGTCCAAAGAGTCTACAAAGGGATAGGGGAAGGCCATACAAGTGTGATTCACCAGGTGTGGTAAAATCAGCTATAACATGTATTTTATATAATTTTGCATATGTGCATGTTTTTCAACTTTATAACATTCCTTTCTAGCTCAAAATGTTGGAGACATTTACCATCATACACACTCTTTTGGTCAAATTGTCCTAGTTAAACCACTATCCTAATTTTAATTGACATCAGTGGAGCATTAATTGCCATCATCTAGTCACACCCACGCCTACCTATAGTCAAGGAGGCTAACTGGAGCACTCCAGGGGTGATCTGTGTGGCATTAATGCACCTAATTGCTAACTGGTGGTTACAATCAGTTCAACCAGTCAGTTACAGTCGGTTAAGGTACCTCCAGTCATTAAATATATTATTTAATGATTATTTATTATTATTTAATGAATTGGAGTCAACAAGGTGCCTCCACCAACTTCTGATGGTTATTTCAGCTTCAGTTAACCTCATCAGGGTTCATTGGAGTCATGGAGCACTAGCACTTGATGATTGGATTGCTATGACATGTGTTTGATCTCCTTCAGTTGAGATTCAGTCATTTATTGCACTCTAACTTTAGTTAGGGTTTGGTGAGTCAATTAGAGTTTTGATCAAGTGGTTAACTGAGTGAGATTGAATGGTTGAGATTCAGTTAAGCTAGACTCACTCACTGAATTCGAATTGTCTCCTTAGGTATTCGAATTATTCATGGAGTTAAGCCATTGCTTAGCATTTGTATTGTAACCCTTTATTGTTTATTAAATATAAAAGAGGAAACCAATTCCGGTTCCGATAATTTCAAATTCATGAGTATTTGTTAATTATTCTTTGATGATTTTGATTCCTAGTTCCTAGATCATGTGCAAGAATTAGTATGGTATCAGAGCTTACGGCGGGACGAAGAACAATCTCTCAAAAACAAGATTTTTGACAGATTTATCCATGAGAAGTGAGCAATAGCTCATAATTCCAGCACTGCACCAGAAGCCAAGGCTTACCACTCAATATCCCAAGTAAAGAACTTGTTGATCAAGCTTGCTTGATTGACTATGCTGGGTGTGATGAAATCCTAGAATGTGCAGGCTGTCCGACCTTATTTTTCCCTTTCTATTTTGATTTTCAGGTTTCTACAGGTGAAGCATTCGCTACAGCATATCCAGATGGCCTCCTCAGTACCTCTATTGACTCCATACAATTTCCACACATGGAAAAATAAAATGGAAACTCAGTTGTGCTCCAAAGGACTCTATAGAGTCGCCATGGACACTGAAGTTGAGCCTGGATCCGCCATAGAAAAATCAAGATTCTTGAACAAGAAGGATGAAGCATTCAGTTTCTTGTGCCTCTCTATTTTCGATGACCTTCTCTTCCATCTTACAGATCTGAAGACACTGAAAGAAATATGGGACAAATTGGAATCTCTGTATGGAAAGCATGATGACTTGAGAGTTTACCAACTTGAAAATGAACTCATGTCTCTCCAACTTTCCAATTTCAAGACTCTGAATGATTTATTTACAAAGTTCAAGCATACTGTTTTTCTCTTGAAGCAATGCAAAGTGGAGAAGGAGGATGATCAACTCATCCTAGCCATCCTCTCCAAACTCGGGGCTGATTATTCAGTTTTTGTTTCTACATTCCGTGCAGGGAAGCTCACAACCCCTGGATGGAAGATGCCTACACTCAATGCCTTCATTGAGTCCCTAACTAGTGAACATGACAAGCTTGTCCAGATGGGGATCATCCGATCTTCCCGTGATCAAGCCCTCCACGTCTCAGGGCCCAAAGATGTGAAGAATAAAGGAAAGCAGAAAAAAAATCAGAAAACTAAATTTGATGCTCCCAATCCTAGAGTTGAAAATCAGCAGCATGATGAATCTTCCGGCTCAAGGAAGAACAAAGGAAAAGGGAACAATGGGAAAGAAAAAGTCAGGTGTTCTTACTGCAGGAAGGGTTTTCACCCTGAACATGCCTGCATGAAGAAAAATCTTGATGAAGCAACCTCTCTCCTTGAGAGGAATCACATCAATCTTCCGGAGAGATTTCGGAGGAGAGATTGGGAACCACAGCATGAGAAAGGTCATGCCCTCATGGAAAGCATTTCGAATTCCAAATCATTGTTGATTGATAGTGGAGCTTTGAATCACATGATGGCTGAAAAAGACTCCTTTTCATCCTTAGATACCGGCAAATCCATCCCCATCCACATGGGAGATGACTCCACCATCATTTCCAAAGGACAAGGTACTGTAGATCTAGAAAATGGTTTTTTTTCTAAAGTTTTGCATGTACCATCTCTAGAAGAAAATCTCCTTAGTGTCTATCAGATGACACATACAGGAATTCCTAAGAGAGTCTCTTTCATCCCAAATGATGTTGAGATAACATAAATTTCATCCAAGAAACTCATTGCAAAAGGCCATGCAAATCATCGTGCAAAAGCCTATGAGTTCTCTCACTTTGCTGCGGATGCAAAGCCCACCACTCTACTAACTCATGGAAATGAGGTTAGCAGGATGTGGCATGAGAGGTTTGGCCATGTTAATTTCAAATATTTGCAGCAATTACAGAAAAAATCCATGGTTGAAGACCTCTCGGTCATCAAGGCAACCACGGGAGTCTGCAAGGGCTGTGTGATTGGAAAACACCCTGAGCACAAGTTCGATCGGGGGAAGGAAAACCGAGCTACAAGTATATTGGGGCTGATACATTCTGATATCAGTGGTCCAATTCCTGTCACATCCATGAATGGATCAAGGTACCTCCTTACCTTTATTGATGATTTTTCAAGGTATACATGGGTTTTCTTTCTCAAAAAGAAATCAAAAGTATGTGAAAAATTTTCTGAATTGAAGGCCTTGATCAAAAATGCCTCTGGGATTAAGATCAAGATATTGAGATCTGATAATGGAGGGGATTATTTCAGTAATGAGTTTCTGTACATATGCTCCCAAATTTGTATTCAAGTCCAACATTCAATTCCCTACACTCCCCAGCATAACGTAGTAGCGGAAAGGAAGAACCGGTATCTCAAAGAGATGACCACCTGTATGTTTGAGTCAAAGAATCTTGCTGCAAATTTGTGGGCTGGATCCATGCATGTTGTAGCATACATTCATAATAGGGTTCCACATTCATCAGTGAAATGAAAGACTCCTTTTGAATCATACTTTGGACACAAGCCAGATGTGTCGAACCTACGGGTGTTTGGGTCCACTGCATGGGCCCGAATTCCGCTTGATAAAAGAAGGCCTTTGCAACCGCAGAGCATAGAATGTCTGTTTATTGGGTATCCTAATGAATCTAAAGGATTCAAGCTACTGTATATCAATACCAAACATATCATCATCGAGAGAAGTGTCAAGTTCGATGAGCCTCTTCAGGAGGTGGAACTAGTGAAGGAGAAAACTGATGAAATTCCTTCCTATTCCACTGAATATTTGGATGATGAAATTGGGGGTGATGACCATGATTTGGATCCTATGATTTATAATATTAGTGTGCAGCAATAATCAGATACTGAATCAGAACTTGAAGTGCAAAATCATCTTCCTACATGGGCCCAAAAAACACTCTCCTCCGCAGGAGACAACATTGGAAATCCGGATGATCCAAGGAGAACCCGATTTGATTTCCAAAGAGCAGGTATTGCGCTCTCTTGTTATGATAATTTGATGTCCAAAAATTGATATTTGATGATTATTTCAGATCCAAAATCCTACTACCATGCTCAGAATTATCTGAGATGGCAATTTTCCATGGATGAAGAGATGAATTCTCTTCAGAAAAACACTACCTGGGAGCTAGTTTCTCTTCCTCCAGGAAGGAAATTGGTTCAATGAAAGTGAGTGTTTCAGAAAACGGTTGCTGCTGATGGAAGCACCTGAAAATATAAGGCAAGTCTGGTAGCAAAATATTTCTCTTAGGTCCAAGGAGTGGACTACCATGAGACCTTTGCACCAGTTGCAAAAATGGACTCCATCCGCCTTGTTTTGGCTATTTCCGCATCCAAGCACTGGGAGGTGCATCACATGGATGTTAAGTCAGCCTTTATGCATGGAAATATTCATGAGGAGATATAAATGAAGCAGCCTAAGGGATACATCACTGATCCATATTTGGTTTGCAATCTAAAGAAGTCACTATACGGGTTAAAACATGCCCCAAGAGAGTGGTATTCCAAGATGGATGCCTTCCTTCTCTCGCAAAACTTTCAGAGATGTAGATCAGATCCAAATGTGTATTTACAGAAGAATTATGGTCATATAATTATCATTGTTTTATATTTTGATGACTTACTGATCACAGGTAGCACAATTGCCTCCATTTCATCCATCAAAACTGCTCTCCACAATGCCTTTGAAATGAGTGATTTGGGGCTTATAAAACAATTTTTGGGGATTGAAATTGAGAAAAATTATGATGGGATTATGGTCACTCAGTAAAAATACATTTCAGACCTATTATTAAAGTTTAACATGGCTGAATGTAGGCCTGTATCATTCCCTTTCATTTCAGGGATCAGCCTTGAAGAAGGAAAAAGCACACCTCCCATGGACTTCACTATCTATCGACAGCTGATTGGCAGCTTGTTGTACTTGACACATTCTAGGAATGATATTTGTTATGCCATGAATGCTGTATCAATATACATGTAGCATCCTCATGATCTTCATTGGAAGGTAGCCAAGAGGATCCTCTAGTACATTCAGGGAACCAGGACCTACGACATTCACTATGCTGCAGACTCTGAGCTAGAGCTGGTTGGATACACAGATTCTGATTGGGTGGGTGATTCTATTGATCATAAGTCAACTTTCAGATATGTATTCATGTTTTTTGGTGGGCCTATTTTCTGGTCAAGCAAAAAGCAGGCTGCCATAGCATTATCTTCAGCAGAGGCCGAGTATCGAGGAGCGGTGAATGCTTGCATCCAAGCAATTTGGTTGCAAGGAATTCTTTCAGAGTTTGATCTTGGTATTACTTTGTCCACTATCCTCTTTTGTGACAACCAAAATGATATTAAGATATCCATGGATCCAGTTACCAGGCAGAGGACCAAACATGTAGAGATTCACATGCACTACATCAGGGAGCTAGTGCATGACAGGACCATCATTCTGCAATACTGCCCGACTGATGAGCAGATTGCAGACATCTTCACCAAGACCTTTTTAGAAAAGAAGTTCACTTACCTCTTTTCACTGTTGGGGGTGAGTTCATCAGGGTGATCCAGACTACTTTCAGTGTTCAGCTTGAGGGGGGGTTTTTCCCACTGGGTTTTCCCTCTTTTCCTCACTTAGTTTGTTTTGAGCATTGTTTCAGTTTCAGCATTGTACAGGGTGACCTATGGCCTTAGTTTCTAGGGCCCTGGCATTTTTATGCATATCTGTTTTCTAACTCTTCCTGAGTATAGCTTAAGGGGGGTTGTTGGAGACATTTACCATCATACACACTCTTTTGGTCAAATTGGCCTAGTTAAACCACTATCCTAAGTTTAATTGATATCAGTGGAGCATTAATTACCATCATCCAGTCATACCCATGCCTACCTACAGTCAAGGAGGCTAACCTAGCCTTCTCCTACAGTCAAGGAGGCTAACTGGAGCACTCCGTGGGTGATCTGTGTGACATTAATGCACCTAATTGCTAACTGGTGGTTACAATCAGTTCAACCAGTCAGTTACAATCAGTTAAGGCACCTCCAGTCATTAAATATATTATTTAATGATTATTTATTATTATTTAATGAACTAGAGTCAACACGGTGCCTCCACCAACTTCTGATGGTCAGTTAACCTCATCGGGGTTCATTGGAGTCATGGAGCACTAGCACTTGATGATTGGATTGCTATGACATGTGTTTGATCTCCTTCAGTTGAGATTCAGTGATTTATTGCACTCTGACTTCAGTTAGGGTTTGGTGAGTCAATTAGGGTTTTGGTCAAGTGGTTAACTGAGTAAGATTGAATGGTTGAGAGTCAGTTAAGCTAGACTCACTCACTGAATTTGAATTGTCTCCTTAGGTATTCGAATTCTTCATGGAGTTAAGCCATTGCTCAGCATTGGTATTGTAACCCTTTATTGTTTATTAAATATACAGAGAGGAAACCAATTTCGGTTCCGATAATTTCCAATTCATGAGTATTTGTTAATTATTCTTTGATGATTTTGATTCCTAGTTCCTAGATCATGTGCAAGAATTAATACAAAATACCATCGGCATCACCAAAACACAATACGACAATCAATGGTGGGGCGTTTTTCCTAGCTCCCCACAATGATTAATTACAATACATATACATCATATACATTGAATCAAACGAGGTCAAAACTGGGGTGTTACATTCCCCTCCCATTTCAATAGCACTATCCTTAGTTCTTTACAAAACTTGAACCAACAAAAAGCTACACTGGAATCTCCTCAGTGCTCCAATACTTAGGAATACTTATAAAGTTTACACATCCAAAATTTCGAAATTTTGCAGATCCGTCCTACATTCTATAATTTACTCTGAACTTTCAGGTCCAAGTCCGTTGGCTTCCAAAAGCTCCTCCTGCTAGTTCTGAGCTTTCAACTAATCCACAAGTCTATGAACCTTATGGCTTTTACGCTCTTGATGTTCCCTTGTTGGCCAATCCCGGCGGTAATGATGTCCTCCACATTTCCATCATTTTACTGGTTGCTTCATCTTTTCTTGCTCAATTTCCTTTGAGTCTTCATGCCTAGAACGTTTATTAATGGGTCGCTTGGATGAATGCTTCTTCATTGATCCACTTTCCTTTCCTTTAAGGATTTCTTTCATAATTCTTTTTACCTCCCGTTGCAAACAAATAGAGTCCTGCAAAAGCTTGTGGTTCATCTCATTCTGCCTTTTCTGTATCCTGAGCATCTCTCCAATATTTTCTTGGGTCTTGGAAATTGTTTGAAGGAGACTTCCAGCCAAGTCCAATAGCCTTTGGTCTACTACCATGGTCAATGTGCACCACTGGATTTCACTTTTCTCACCTGTGAAATGTATCATTGTAATTCTATTAGGTCAAGCAGAATATAAACATTATAAGTAGTCAATTAATTGCCTAGTTGACATGGGTGGTTTGAGTTTTATCCATGAGACTTTCATGCTTCCCTAATGGGCACATGAACTCATTCATGTCCATTCTTTGAAGGGGAAGTAACAACCTCAGTATTCACAATTTATTTCAAGCAATTAAACACATTCTAATTTCATCCATACATGCATTCAACAATTTTCTATTTATTATTATTATTATAATGCATCAAGAAATAAATAAAAAGGAAGGAGAGAGTAGTAAGAGTTTTTGTCCTCTTCATATTGTTCCATTTCAGAACCCACACCACCAATGTGGTTTTCCTGCTCCTAGCCTCTTTCACTTTATCGTGAATGCTTGACCAACCCTTCTTGGCTATGACACTTAGTGTCTATGGTCTATTCTGGACCTATCAACCATGGAGTCCCTCCACATGGTTTGTCTACAACTCTTAGCTGTTAGGATCCACACAGTATCAGCAGAACCTTCTTAATTACTGCTCATGTTGATCTCTTTAGGACAGTCACATGTACACATGCATCTCTATGATGCCTTCATAGTCCTGGTTCCCAGCAATACCTACACTCAAACATTGAATCGATTCACATGTTTAGTTTATTCTCGTAGGGTTTATTTCTAAACATGAGTTTAGAACATCATTACCAAATCATATACATATGTATATTCATAAGCAAGAAGCTGCAAAATAACCAAATACTTATCTGCATTAGGCATTCCCTCTCTGGTCCTCAAGGTCCTGCTTTGCAAGTCTTGGGATTGCTTATGGACTTGGATGTTAGGCTAGCACGGAGGCTACTCCACAACATCAAATAATTAATGTCCAACCAGTACACCTTTATTCCGACTTGGAAGGAAACTTCAACATGACCATTTCTAGGTCAAGGCTCTACTATGGAGCCCTAGGCATATAACAACCTCATTTCAACAACACCTTCACAACCCCTCATCAAAATCCCCACAACCTCCATAATCTCCACAACATCCTCCTCAAAATCCCTTACACCCTCCACAACCTCCACAACATCCTCATATACATATCAACCCTTACACCACAACCCCTCACAACAACCCTTTTCTTTTTCTCATTTATTGTGCAACACCAAATTGCATCTATTTAGCATGAAAACATAAGTAGTATAAGAAAACTCATCAGCGTTAGTGTTCTAAACTTGTAACCATATTTCACAACATTCACTATTCAAGTATTGAAACACCATGGATGCGTCAACTCCCTAGGGTGTAGTCAATATTGAAAACCCTATCATGACCCGACATCGGGGAAGTGTGCACCCTTTTCTAATGTGAGCCATGTAGGCCCTACTCATAATCAAGCAGTCTGTCATAATGGAATTGAAATCAAAACATGCTTTGCATATTTACTCTAACAATTAGACATGCATATTCTTAGCTAGGGTCACAGAACACTTCTCCATTTACAGATGCAGTCTTTCTTCATCAATGAGGAATGGGGGCTCCCTTCTCTGAGTTGACAGCCCTCGGTTTGTCATCCCAACTCCTCTTTACCTTCCATATACCACATATGTCTTAATGACATTATATTTACCATCTCACTCAGATTGTTTACCAATCATGTAGTGCAGATGGGACATTACCAAAATGTCCAATGGAGTTTCACCTGAAACCCATTTCCAAGATATGGAATCCTTCCCATGAAGTTTGGCTCCTGCAGGACATCACACATGGTCTTCCTACAATATGCAATTCTGGCACACCTATCAAGTAGCCAAACAGTCAACATCATTTAACAAAACAATTCAATTTGATTGTTTCTTAACCAATCAATGGCACTAACAATTAAATCCAATAGGAATTTGTAACTATGTCTACTACAGAAATTTATTTGCTTAGAAATGGGGCCATCCTCATATTTTTTGTCTCTTGTAAGTGGCACCACTCAGTCCATTATAATTTATGCTCACTAGCATAGCATGAACATCCACTTACAACATGTCCTCCTGACACAATTCTATGCAAGCCAAAGGTGATTAGTAATTATCGTCAAGTTCTCAAATATGAAATTTACAAGTCCAGATTGACAATCCATTATGCACATAAACTATTTTTTTACAACCATGAGACTCTTCTCATGAGGCTTGGATCTTTCACCTAGTAGATTCCATCCTTCTTCAGGGACTTACCTACTTTGCCATGCCCAAAACAATCTACCTGAAATCTGAATTTCAATCAACCAAACACTTTGTAAGTCTCTATGCATATAATATTTTCATTGCTGCAACAATCACTGGAGCATTTTAAGAATTATAACACTCCAAAATTCAAACACTTCCAGCTGTTAACATATCAATATCACCACACTCATTTACTTCACGTGAATCATTATCATACTAAATTGCAAGGTACAACCACATCATTATGTAGTTTAAATGATACTTTTAGATACCCATTATTTCACAATCATATCATTTATACAACTTGGCCCTTCCACAGAGCATTCCGACAGCCCATCGATCATGACTACCCTCTTCATGTACTTATTGTTCTGCATCAATACCCCATTTCATTCATTATTTAGTTTGCAATAGCACACGCACCATCCCTGTGCATTCATGCAATACATCACAACATGTGCACCCACACTTATGCATGCACATTTACAACATTTACTCAAACTTTTCATATGCATCCACTCAATGCATAACTACAATATTTATAAAATATCTTAATGCATATCCACTCAATGCTACCTTGTATTAATTCATGAATACTATGCATTCAAGCATATTATGGCCTAACCATGACTACCTCATATAGGATGCATTACTATAATCAAGACCATCAGTCCTCACTTGTGTTGGGTTGTAAAGCTCATAACAACATACATAAGGCATGATATATATATATAATGTAGTCTAATTTCTAAATAGCCACATGGTATGAGACCTCTTTTCCTTCACCACTCCATGCTCCACCACACTAGGGAAGTATGCCATTCACATGAATTCATTTCAATCCTAAATGCATACCATTCTATGATTACTAAATACGGCTCAAAGGATTCTTACCCAATCCATTTTCATTACTTATTCAATCACCATAATTAAACCATTACCTGCATGGCTCCCATCAGTCTAATTTCTAAATAGCCACATGGTATGAGACCTCTTTTCCTTCACCACTCCATGCTCCACTACACTAGGGAAGTATGCCATTCACATGAATTCATTTCAATCCTAAATGCATACCATTCTATGATTACTAAATACGACTCAAAGGATTCTTACCCAATCCCTTTTCATTACTTATTCAATCACCATAATTAAACCATTACCTGCATGGCTCCCATTCACACCCTTGATGTTACCTGATTAGTTGGTCTCTTACAGAAAATTGTAGAATTCTCCCACCAAGTTCTTGATCATGGATCTGTTGCCTTATCCTCTCCTTCGTAAGGTTGCTAGTCACATGCAACAACATCATCAACATCTTCAGCCATGCTCTTTTTGTCGTTGGTACTACCACCAATACCAACACCAATACTAGTTATCAACCTCAATATTTACCATCAGTGGTTCATCACATATGTAAAATACCACTACTTTTATCAATATGTAATATCTTATGTGTGCATAAACATATTCTCATGCATTGTGCATTGTTTATGAATATGATAACTAGTACATATTCATTCCATCCATCTAATCTTTGCATTTTTATCATTCCCATGCCATAATCTTATGTAAACAAAGCCTATAAAATATAATTATAGTTAGCAAGATAGGGGTTAAGGAATTTTCCCTTTCCAATCCCTCTTCTTTGCATGGGATTCCTCTTCCACGTAATAGTTGGTTCAATTTCATGGTCTCTAGAAAGCACACAAGGAATCATTAGCTATGACTTTCCCATTAAACAAAAATTCAATACATATACTTATGCATAATATACCTACATGCTACTTCTAGGCATGTAACTCTAGGAATTGTCCATATTGACAACAACAATTTTTTTGTCAAAACAACCACTAGCACTTTTCAGCTCTAAATATTTATGATATATGAAAACTTCATTCATACTATGGTGATTCTCCACTGTTCTCTGTTGGAGAAGATTTCCAATGCCTATCCACATGCTCCATTCTGACTTTGGGTGTGAAAATTACAATACCAAAGTTCTACAACCTATCTTATGAACACAACTGTTAGCCACAACATTTAAATAAGTCATAATTACTTACCTTGACCTAGGAAAATCCCACATTCATAACTTTACCCAAAACACATAATTTTCTTTCACAGGAGGACTATCTCAGGGGGCGGATGACGGGGGTTAAGGGGGCTCGCCCCCTTGTGGCTTCCCTATGCCCCCTTGTAAATCTAGCGCATACACATGCTACCATTTTTTCATCTTCTGGCCCCTAAAACCTCACTGGAAGGCCTGCAAAAACTCCCTGCCAAAACCTTGAATCAACTCGAATTCCACTTTCCAGTAGCTGCCGTAGCAGAAATATCTTCAGTATTCACCCGCCGTAGCAGCCGAGTCTTCCTCTTCATCCCGCTGCACATCTTCTCTCTTCTTTATTTTCTTTCCACCACCATACCGGTTCAGTTTCCATCTTTCACCCATTGTAGTGGCTGAAAAAAAAATTGCACCTGCCGCCGTAGTGGCTCGAACTCCACCCTCCAGTCATTGTTCGTTGGCTTATTCTTCAAATTTTACCCGCCACCGTTGTGGCTCGAAGTTCGATTTTCAGCCGTTGTATCATCCTGTTGACGGGCATATGTGACTATGCACGTAACGGGGAAGACAACCCAGACTAGGATCCTTAGAGTAGGTTCCAAGTTGTTTGGGATGGTTGTTTCCGACAGGTTTAAAGGCTCTGTTAGCCTGAAATTCTATAAATAAAACTAAAGGTATTGTTTTGGTTAATTAAATCTACTAAATACCTACGAATGTACAAATTAAACTAGTTAATGAATGTATAATTTAAACTAGTTAATCCGATTACTAATAAATTAGTAATATAATTAAATTAATCTATGAACTAAATCTATTCAACTAACTGAACTTATAATATAATAATCAAAAGTTAATCAAACATGCTAAATGAGTTCCAAAATTGCATTATTAACAAATATACATTAATTACAAAAATCAGAAAATAATCTGAATGTGATAAACATCTGATTCAATAGCTGTTTTTCATAAAATAATTTACAGGAAACAACTATTAATCTGTTCTTGATCTTATCTCGATCGGGAGCGTTTCAAATATTTAAACTGAAATCGAATCTGCTAATGAGACTATTGCATTAATAAACTTGAAAGGATTCAAAAGAAATTCAAAAACTAACAAGGTCATGCAATAGACAAATACATCACATATGTTATGATGTCAATCATCAAATTCATAACATGACATTCATTAACAGGTCGAGAATCAGCATAAGTCGATAATCAAATCAAGTATATTTGCAAAATTCTTAAAAGAGATTATGACAAACATTGATATGCAGAAAAGGGAAACAAGATTGACTGATATCAAGAACACATTGGCATAACATTAAAATACTGTAAATGTATATAGATATCACCAGTCTTGAAGATGCTGTAACTACTGGCAGCAAACTGCCTTAAGTCACAGGAACATTCTAACAGTAGTCTCGTGCAGCCCTTTACAAACTATCGACCCCCCAGCTCCAGCTCTTGGTCTGCTCTTCAAACAATGAAAAAGAAATTCTTCAATGCTGTTGATCCTTCCCAAAATTACCCTGGTAGCAGCGATCTGATCTGAAAGAGAAATCTCTCAGCTCCACCACCCTCCAACATCAAATTCTTCTTCTGCTTAAATAATCACAATCAGAAGCAATGGGATCCAAATTTAGTTTAGCACTGGCGAATTTCTGGAACAATCAGTTTCCCTGCTGGCCGCAACTGCAAAAATCGTGCTCAGAGGATCCCCGAAATCTCCTAGAATCCATCACGTTCTGGGGAAATCCTCCTGAGTAAAGTTAAATGGGTCCGTTCTGAAGAAAACCCATGTGGCCGATTTTTTAGATCTGCGTCCATTTTCTCACAATGTAGCCCAGAAAAACGTCTGTTAGTTGAAAACGTGATTTTTTGTAACTGGCAACAATCCCGGCAGTTTCGTTCTTTTTCTGGAATGAAGCTAATCGCCTGAGACCCTGAATCTCTGCAGAAACAAAATGAATAACTCAATAATTATTATTGCTAATTGTCTATGCATTAATTTCTGGAAGAGAAATGTGGTGTTTACAATCATTTCTTTGATGATATCTCAGCAATATTTAATTCATGCTAACAGATTTTCAAAAAAAATTAATGAATATATATTTGCTGAAAACTAAATCTCTTTTATCTGCAGAAATTCAGGATTTATCTGGCCACACATGTTTTCACAATCAATTCAAATATGGTAATGTGGTAAATTATTTTATTCGCTGTAGTTTTTGTTTGGCATATGGTGGTATATCCTCAAAACAACAAACTGCAATCTGCTAATGACATTAAATCAATCCCTAATCCCATTCTTAATTTGGCGGTGAATGCACATTTGCGGATTTAAATTTATTTCTTCGTAAAATAACAACGACTTGTGTGAAATCACCATAAATGTATGATAGAGAAGTATATCCTCTTTCAAATCGAATTACCTATCGATCTGCTTAAATTCGAAAATGATTTGAGAAAACAAATATATGCTTTTCAAACTTCTTGTAATGTGGCAACAATATTTTGGAAATTGTCATGATATCCATCTACTTATGGGATTTATGAAAACAAGATATGGCATTAATTGCAAAAGTGTTGAAAGCTTCACTACCATAAATCTCCTTTCAATATAAACATCATATTTAATCCATGAAATAATTCTTTATTGTTTAAAATACTCTTTTGGTTGTCGTTTCATATGGAAAATATCTAATAATATTTATGGTTACCTTGTTTTTTACCCATGTGGAGGAATATCCACCAATATTACCAATACTGAGAATGCTCTCTGTATAATAATTTCAACCTTCCGATTTCGAAACCTTAGCAATATTTACAATAACAAAATCACATGATAAATATTTGAATAAGATTTCAAGATTAAGTCATGACAAATTATTAACACTTATCCCTTGATTTTCAATGCAAATCCACTCAAAATAATAATTTCAAAGTAGCGATTTTGTCAACTAATCCATAGTTCGCAAAGGTTTTCTTTAAAAACATTTAATTTCATTGTTTCAGTAGCTTCTGGAATGTCACCATTTCAGGAGCTGTCCATTCTTTAAGTTTGCTATATGAAATTCAAACATTTCATCAAAACAAAATAAAATTTTGTTTGATGAAATAATGTTTTTTAAAGGTTGTTGGCTAGGGGCACAACACATCCCATTTGTTTTCTTTTCTCCGCCACCATAGTCGCTCAATATTTGAATTTCTATCAATTTCTTCTACCCTTAAAAAAATTTCAAAGTTTTCTTCTCATAGGATTATTTCTCCCGATGGCATCGGCTCTCAATCCTTCTTCTTTCTCGTCGTTGCGGCTCCCTTCCGGTGATCATTTCCTTTGTCTATTGTCACCACTGCATCGAAATAATTCTTGTCTTCTTTCTGCTGCTGCGATCGGGGAATGTATTTATGCCTGCCGCCATCGGATCTCATCAACAGATTTGTGTCAGCTCCATCCTGCCAATGTAGTCGTCGTGCATCGGCTCCCTCGAGGTGACCCAACTGTTGTAGCGACTCTAACTTTGATTGTCACCTGTTGTAGATGAAAGAATCCACCAAAGGTCATTGCTTGATTCTGTTGAACCAACCACCGACATAGCAGCTTGATTTTGTCCTTCACAACTGTCATTGTGACTCTCTTCTAGTGAAGGCATCCGATGTATCGGATGGACTTAGCCAAAGTCATCCAACATCCATACTTAGAAAAATTTTGATTTTTCTCTTTGCTGGCCTGTCTTTCAACAAAAGTTACTCAACCTCATCAATTGATGTTCTTGGCCCATAAAAGCCCACTGCTGCAACCTGTAAGCTCTGATACCAAACTGTCATGTCCTCGACCCTCCAACCAGTGAAGAGGACGCGACTGAACGTGCTAACTAAGAACTTGGGCTAACCAAGTCCCATGAATTTAAACATGTACATAATAAAATATATGGAAAGACATGCTGATGAAAATATGTTAACATACACAGATAATATACATGTGTAGATGCATGATTTATTTAACATACAACAGAAGCAAATGCATGTCATCATACATTCACAGCATATAAGCATTCATCATATTCATTCATAAAATAATACAGTTGCAAGGATTTAAGCACAAGAATACTTATCTTCAGGAAATCTTTCCCCCAACCAGCTATGTTGCTGCAATGTTTCACCCAATCGTAGGCCAGTATGCTCGTCAATCTCTCAGCAACACTGCCACCCCTGAGCTGGGCGTGATTCCACAAGGTTTAAGGGAAACTAGCAGGCTCACACATAACCAAGGGTATACAACTTAGCCAAGCCAACAAAATTGGGTTTATCAAGTAATAATCCAGCCAATACCGAGGGTTTAGCAGACTATTTAAGGAACTAGAGATACTGGCTACTAATCTAGTGGGCCCGCTAAAGAGCTATGGACCTGCACCACTAGGTTTATCAAGCACACTCAGGCTCCATTTCCAATCCCAAACAGTCCAATACCAACAACCACAAAATACATAGCAAAACTTAGCTCTGAGATTTGAGGGGATCACCACCACAGAGCAAACCAGGATGGCAGCTGGGTAATACATAGCCTAGACTGAGTGATTCGAATCCAGAGTCATTGATGGCCCTATCGTGGCCAAGAAAACTCAACAACAAACCTAAAGCAAACCAAATTCACACAGATGAAAACCATGAATTCTCCCTTGCATAAGAAGAAGGAATACGACCTCTATCGTGAAGGTTTCCAACACATACACAAACTCCCCCCAACGTCCAACGATTCAGACCCAGACCAAAGTGTGAAAAAAAACAACACATAGCCCTGCGTAAGGAAAACAAGTGTCTCCGTGACTGTTCAATGCCCCCTCTTCCCCCCCCTGCATGAGGACTGCATGCCCTCCCTTAATGGATTATGCATCTGGGAAAAGGACTGGCAGTCCTTCCAACCACACGATTTCCCATGCATACGTTTCCAAAGGGTAATAAATACCCAACCAACTCTAGAAAAATTAAAGCGGTTGGTGGATGAGACAAGGAAGGGTAAATAAGACAGAAAGGTGGCTGACAGCTAGATGGTTCACTACTTGATACTTGGTTGTTCCCCAATGGCTCCCAAGGGTTAGACATCCCCCCCACCCTTAATCTTAGGAAATCATGCCCTTTTCATCATTGTTGCATCGACATAGCTGGTTGTAGGTCTTTTAATTAATTTTGCATATGTACATGGTGTCCAACATTATAATGTGCCTAGCTAGCACAAAATACCATTGACATTGCTGAAACACAATACGACAATCAATGGTGGGGTGATTTTCCTAGCTCCACACCATGATTAATTACAATACATATACATCATATACGTTCAATGCAAATGGGGTCAAAACCGGGGTGTTACACAAGAAATATTACAATGCCATACAATTGTTATATTGGAAAGGAATGCATAAAGACTTTCAAAAATATGTGGCTGAGTGTGACACATGTCAAAGGAATAAAAGTGAAAATGTCATGACTCCAGGTCTATTCCACTCACTGCACATTCCAAAGAAAAAGTGGGAGGAAATTTCTATGGCTTTTATTGAAGGACTACCTTTATTAGATGGTAAGGATAAAATCCTTGTGGTAGTAGATCGGCTAACGAAATATGCACATTTTATGGGGATAAAGAAAACTGGCTTCGCTAAGCAAATTGCTGAAGTGTTTTGTAAAAATATTTACAGGTTACATGGTTTTCCAAAAATTATAGTGAGCGATAGAGACACCAAATTCACAAGCAATATTTGGAATGAATTATGCAAACAAACATGGATCACTCCTAATATGAGATCAACTTATCACCCATAGGTAGATGGGAAAATAGAAGTGGTCAACAAATGTATGGAAACCTATCTCCGTAATTTTGTTACAGACAGACATAACAAATGGTTACAATGGTTACACCTGGCAAAATGGTGGTATAATGCTACGTATCACACATCGGCTAAGATGACTCCATTTGAGGCATTATATAGTTATGAACCACCCAGATGGAAGGAAATCATTCAAGGAAGACAAAAAGTATCCACCATAAAATATCAACTGGAAGACAACCAACGAATCATGCAAACACTCAAAGATAATTTAACTATAGCATAAAATCATATGAAACGGCAAGCAGACCATCATAGAATCGAACGAGAGTTTGAATTAGTAGATTGGGTATTCGTAAGACTTCAACCATACAAACAATTATCCCTAAAACAACAAGGAAAGAACAAATTAGCACCTAAGTTCTATGGTCCATACCAAATTATACAGAAGATTAACCGTGTAGCATACAAGTTAAAGTTATGAGAGACAAGTCAAATTCACAACGTCTTCCATGTATCAAATCTAAAAAAGATGTTGGGTCAATATCAATCAGTTCAAACAAAACTTCCCGCTCTGGACGACGAAGGGAAACTTATCTTAGAACTAGAAGCTATCACCAACATCCAAGAATGGAGATTAAGCACTAGAATGATCAAGGAATACCTCATTAAATGGAAGAATTTCCCAGAAGAAGATGTATCATGGGAAAGAGAGAAATTCTTTCAGCATTATCCATCATTACCCTTCTTTGAGGACAAATCATTTAGAAAGGACAAGGAAATGTTATAAATGCTAAATTTAAAATACCAAACTAGGTTAATCTAAGATCATTTTAGTAATTAATGTAATTAAATTAAAGAGGTGACTTGAAAAGTCTCCTCCCTTCTCCACTTAGGGGATAAGTTACCCAGGTCCCTTCTTATGTAATTATCGTATACATTATCTTATATACATTTTTCTACATTGTATTTCTTCTTCACCCAATTTTGTTCTTTCAACACTCTATTTTACCAGCAACTACTGGAAGGAGGCTGCAACCCCCTTGCAGGCTTATATCCTTCCCTAGCACCACCCTGCCACCCTCATATGTTTTTATTAGACTTCCATATCTTCTTATGTCTTCAATTCTATCACTGGTTTCTCATTACTCCTCAGTCTTTGTCTTCTTTTGCTGCTACTACATGGATCTAGACTACAAACACATTTAAACTTCCGATTCAGGCATATGCTTTTATATATTTTATTAGTAACAACATTCATCTAATATTCATGTCTCTTCAGCATCAAACACATCTCTTCATAAAACATGCCTCTTCATTTTCTATGTTTTAATCTACCAAATCCCTCTACCCTCAATATTGATAATTTATTTTGAACTAGTGTTTGGATTACATGTACAATAAAAATAACAAATATTACAATTGTTTTGGTTAAAATTACAAAAAAAAAATTTAAAAAAATTTCAATACATATAATTGGTTTTTGGAGGTTTTGAACAAATTTCACAAAATTCTTGAAAAAAAACAACTCTTTCAATAAATGCATAGAAGAATTTATTTTAGAGTGTTTTGAACAAATTTCGCAAATTTTTCATTAAAATTACTCAAAGAAACAATACTTTCAATCAATGCATAAAATAACTAATTTTGGGGGGTTTTAAGTTTCCTACCTCTTAGTATGGAGGCCTTAGTAGAAACAAGTGGTGGTTGGTGGCAAGTTCCAATCCTTAGTGAAATTGACGCAACTAATCTATACTCTTTGTTTAATATCCTATGCAATAGATGCAGTGAAATAAGTCGAGGTCTGTTTTTTTTGCTTTTAAACTTGTTACTAGAATTTGGTCAAGATCTTAGTTAATATTTATAAAGTTCAATCGAGCTATGAAACTTTATCGAGATTTCAAATTCCACAGGAACCTATTATTCCATGGCCTTTAATTTTGGTATTTTATCCTCACCATCCCTTGATTGAGCACGTTACCTTAATCAAGCTCGGATTCTCAATCAATATTACTAAAAAATCTCGATCGAGCACTTTATTTAAGTCTCTTGAGATTTTAAGAGCTCGGTCGAGGGATGAACAATAGATTGATTGAGATCATTTTTCACCATACTGTTACGAAGAGAAATTCCTATGGCTTAGGGTACCACAACAGACAGCTTGACTCCAAAAATCAATCCTTTCCAATATGCAAGAGAAATCAAATATCTAACACTAAAGGATCAGACCTCATACCTTATTCTGGAGGGTTGAAGTAGATCCCCATTGAACTTTCCAACTTCAGCTTGAACTGATGAATCACTTCCTCAACAACAACTAAACAAGACAATCATACTATATATATTGGTGTTAGATATACTCTAGCATATATAATCAACAACGTATAAGCATTTGAAATCATCCATGGATAAAATATTCATTTAAACATACATTATTGGATAGGAAAAGATATTTCTATTAATATAAAATCAGAGATCGCAATGAATACGAACTCTGTTGACACGTCTGTGAATTGGAGAAACTGAATCCCCCACTTGGGCCTCCACCACCTCAATCCTCCATCTCTTGATAGCAATCTCACAAGCAAAAGGAAAGCTTAGGAAGAACAGCAAAGTGCTCCAAGGGACAAAGGGATGCAGACTCAAGCACAAGTTTCGGCAACAATGGACTATAGTTTCTTTGCTCTCAATTCTCTTATGCCTTCAATGTATCCAAAGGGTTCCTTATATAGCTTTTCAATGGGGTAATGAAAGGTCGGATCCGAGTGATCTCAAGGCATATGGAAGGCTAGGAGACAAGTGAGTCGGATCCATATCAAGGAAAACTCCAAAAGGATTTGGATTTTTGTACACATCCTGATGTACGCGGTTTTAGGGGTCAAACCCACGTATATACGCAATAAGGGTTTAAAAGTCACGTATAGAAATTTTCACATGTTTTTAGGGATGGTCTAGGAAACATCAAAGGACAAAAAATGGTCCAAGGGGTCTAAGGAGTCTGCAGAGGGACAGGGGAAGGCCATACAAGTGTGATTCACTTGGTGTGGTAAAATCAGCTATAACAGATTCTCCCTCATGTTTTAGGTTAGATGGGTCATACAATGGCCGAAATACATTATAAGTCCATCCCAGAAGTGGAGTGATGAAGAATCTCAAATGGAAGACCATCCACCCAATCAGCATAGTACAATAATACAACTCTGCACATAACTGCAAATACATATAACAGTCCCAGATACATAAGAGTACAATGGCCATGAATAGGCATGACATAAGTGGTCATCGCCACGTACAATATACATAAATCAGAATCTCCATGATGAAGATATACAAAGGATCATGATCTCCATAATGGCTGAAGATATACAATGGATCAAGATCTTCATAATAGTTGGAAATGCCTGACACATACTGGAATCAAGCCACGAGAGCTGAAATCTCATGAACACTGGCACGATCAAGGAGGTAGCAGATAAGAGATGCCACCAATCTGGAAGGTCTTCTACACAAACCACTACGAGTACAAGTCCTACTATGTGAATAGAGGTGTCGAGGTTGAACATAGTAGTCCATCATCTGATTACTGGTCATTGATGTATACCATTAACGAACACAAGATCACCCACCGATAATGATAATGGGAATCAAGGTACTAGAGTGCAAACTAACAAGTGTGAATGAATGTGTTGAGGTTGAACACTTGAGAGGATCCATCTATCAAGGGACATTGATGTATTCCCAAAAATTGTTGATGGCGAGAAAACCTGCCACTGATGACTGCAAGTCTCAAGGCACTAAAAAATGACTCTAGATTCCAATCCTAGAATAAATGATCTGAAGTCGATGGGATAAAATCCACTGGAAGGAGGGCATTAAGGCATCCCCCATCATCCAACACAAGGTACTCAGCAAAGCTGTATAATGTGGAAGCACTCAATCATAAGGTGCACGAACCAGTAACTGTACCAGGAATGGCCGACATGCAAAGTCAAGACAACTAAGGAATGACCGACTCAAGTTTCAATTTCCTTCAAACAAGAGAATAATGGCAAATGGTGACTGAATAAAGGTAGCATAGACTCAATATACAAAACTAGGACATCTCTGCGACACATGAGGCATCGACAGAGGCTCCATGGGGGACTGGAAGCTTAACCAGTCGGTGGAGATAAACTTTGATAAATGAGTACAGCTCCTAAAGTCAAACTATAAACCCAACCAATGGATGTGATATACAGTGCTTTGTTCAAAGGTGACACAACTCGACAGCTACCAAAAGATAACATCTTTCCTTGTCTGGCTTTTTGGTTTTTTAATTTTTTTGGACTTTTCCAAATATTTAAAAAAGCTTGAAAAAGAATAGAACTGCTTTATAGTTATAGACTAGGAGGAGATGAGTGTCATAATGGAAAAACAAACTAGTTCCAAGCAGTGGAACATACCTATGCTCAATGCAAGGATACATGTGTAGGATAGCAACACTCGGGGGAAAGTCCCCTCTCGGTAAAAATAGGGAATCAAGCTGCAAAGGATATATAAAATGGCTCTACATGGCTAGACATGAGACAAGCTCGGGTTATATGGATGAAACTCAATCTCAGGGAAGCCAACGTAACGCTCAATAAGGCAGGCAAAGCTCATGATAATGCAATTACAACTTGACATAAGGGAGTCCTGAGGGAAATAGGCCAGCAAAAGATCAAGAGGAGTATGAGGCTCTTGCGAAATGTAATGCAATACTATACAATGGACTCCCACACCCTGAGGGACAAAATGTCGGCATGGGCACCAAATGCAAATAGGGCACTAACTAGGGTACCCATGTAACTTCAATCTCTACCATTCGCATAATGCCACTTCTAAAACAGCAAGAAGGTTCCGTAATATAATAGAATGGGTTCATACCTATGGCTATAATGAAACGGTCATAAGGTCATGCAAAATGCAAACAGTGATGAAACCTAACCTATATGCCAATTTAGACATGATACCTCAAATCGGCACGAACAGGTCAATCCAACGGCCGAAACGACGCTCAAAAGGGCTGCTACAGTATAAATTAGTCCAAAAACAGTCCAAACGGATTAGAAACAGTCCAAACTATAGAAAAGGCAGTAAAAATTTTCAAAAATTTGAAAAATTTCTATAAATAGTAAAAAATTCAAAACAATATATAACATTTGAAATTTTTACCCAATTGAGCTCAGAACTTCCACAGCGAATTCTAGGAGATCCAACCGGCGGAATCCACTACCGTTTTTTCCAGGTACTTACCCATGCTCTACTCTTTCATTTTGATGAAAATTTTATCAATTTCCATGGTGTATTTAGGATTCTAGGCCCATCTTAAATGCACGCCATGGCCCACATGGAAATCAACGGTTTTTCCATGTATAGGGCTAGATATATGTGGAAAATTCCCTCAAAGTCACGTACATATGCGGCTGTTTAGCAAACAGTCACGTATGTGGCCACGCTCAATGATTTTTAAGTGTTCTAATGGATCAAACTCAACTTTTATGTGTAGGATGGTCCTAGAATGGAGAGAACGTGAACATGGTAATGTAGAAGAGGCACTAAGGGTGGATCTAATGGCTCAACAAGCGTTACGTGCATGCGGGATTTACAAATTTTGGTGTCTTGGTGGCTTAAGAGCCAAACCAAGACTATTGCAGATGTTAGTGGACTACTAGGATCCAGACTTAGAGTCCTTCCAGGTAGACGGGATGTCCCTCACCATAGAAGTGGAGTACATATTTTATTACTGGACTTTCCCGACGAGGGGAATTGGTGAACCTACGCTCTCGTGGGCCCAGAGATGGCCTGACTATAGATGAGTACATTGCAGTGTACTGCTATCCAGACACGGAGAAGGTGAGGAGTCATATCCCAACTAACTCCATACAGGTGCTGGGCCTAAAGGCCATCCTACTGACACTAGGTAGGATAGTAGGCTTAGCTTCACTCCACCAGGCCTTACGACCTTTGATGTTCTATGCAGTGGAGTGCATGAGACCCACTGTGTACGATTGGAGCACTGCGCTACTAGGAAACATGAAACACCAGCTCAGTGAGTGCAATATGGGTAGAGTGTGAAACTTCGCTTTCAGCAGCATACTGAGCACGTTTTTCTTTGAGAGAGTTCCAGGATTAAGCCCTAGAGCTGACGTTCCTCTACACGAGGTTCGATATCCATCCCAACGATGTTGGGTGGATGCGATGCATAGAATAGGTGGAGGTAGGGTGTCCAACCCCTATCCAGTTGATTTCTTTCCATGGTGGCGATGACAGATAGTTGCCATCGATGACTACCCCTATGCGGGGATAGATTTCTGGGGAGGCCCAGACATGCCGCTACCACTAAGATCGACATACGGTGACATTGGTAATGAATCTCAACCCTCTTTTTAAACAAAATTGAGTTATTTAATTTTTTTGTGTTTTCTGATTATGTGGAGTCAAAAGACATGTTTTTGGGTGACAATACATAGTGACATCTACCATATGCATGCAGATGTGGGACCATGGTGGCCTGAAGGCTTCCATCGTTATAGATGGAGGGGAAGAGGAGACAATATCACGGGTGTGGATGCGGAGAAGACACTCCAAAGCATTCATACTAACTTTGTGAGACTGACACATAGAGTACCCATGGAGCAAGTCGAGGACTTGCCTGAATCCATGCAGCACCAGGTAGTAGATGTACCATGAGCATGGGTGCAGCTATTTTGAAAGCTAGCTAGAGACGTAGTGACGTTCCACGATCACAACCCCCCTCCTCCTCCACAGGCTTAGATACCTGGGAGTGATACATTTTGTACTACTGTGTATTTATATTTTGGTGGCTTGAGAGCCCCATTTTTGTATTATGACACTATGTATTACCACATTTTGGATGTTTATAAAAAAATTTATGATGATCGATTTATTTATTTACATGTGTAAAAAATTTATGTTTGTGATGAGCTTATTGTGTATGAAACAAATGCTAATCTAAAACATAGTTAGCATATGAGTCAGCAACTTTATTATTAATTCTTGGAACATGTATGTATGTTATATTGTCAAATTGACGTTCTAACAATCTCACATGTAAGAATCTTCTTATTGTGACACTACTAACTCCGAATCAAGTCGTACCTCAAGAGAAAGAACACCATGTGAAATGGAATCCCGTAGAAGTTCAATAATGGCACTATACTCAACAACATTGTTTGAAGATGGCTGTAAACATACACCTCCTGAAGACAATACCCGACCCATAGGAGTATAAATCACCCAAGCAGTAGAGGCTGAGTGTTGAGTGAGATGGCTCACACAATCTGCGAATCCTATGAAGGTGGAATATTCCATTGAGATCTGCCAAAAGAAATAGAAACTAATCACAAACCCGATCACCATAATAAAAATACCTACCTATGCAAAACTGTACAATAATATACAATAACCAGCCTTGGTTAAAAATCATGCATAGTACTTTTTGAGATAGATCCCATCTCTAGGCTCCGCCATGGCCATTCCATCATAATCCACTAACTCATAAGCACCCTTCTCTAACACACGTTTAATAATGTAAGGACCACGCCACACGGGGTTAAACTTTCCTACCCCCAAGGGTTCTTTCTATTGATCCCACAAAAGGACCAAGTCTCCCTCACTAAACCTCCTTGGATGGGCAGACTTATCGTGACTAGACCTTAACGCGATCCTTATTCACTTCTAGAACCACCAAGGCATCTTGACAATGCTCATCAAGTTGCTCTAGGTGGACCAAACGCTTCTCCAACAGGGAAGTCTCTGGTAAGAGCTCTATGGCTAGCTTCAATGAAGGAATCTCGCACTCAATAGGAAATACCGACTCCACTCCATGTACAAGCTGATATGGAGAAAAACCTGTGGTAGTCTTAACAGCGGTTCTATAAGCCCACAAAGCAGGATATAACATGATGTGCCAATTTGTCTTTCTTTATGCGATGGTTTGTTGGAGAATGGATTTGAGTGATTTGTTCACTACTTCTACCTATCCATTTGCTTGAGGGTAGTAAGAGGAGGAATTCTCTTGCTTATACCCTAACTTTGATGCCAACTCTTCCATCATATGATTCTGAAAGTGCGAGCCATGGTCAGTGACAAGCTCTTTCAGAATACCGAACCAAGTAATAATTTGGTTAAATACAAAGTGTGCGGCTATCTCACCATTGAATTTAACTGTAGGAATAGCCTCAGCCCATTTCGTGAAGTAGTCAACAGCCACTATGATATGATGATGCCCCCTAGCTGAAGCTAGGTTGCAATCCATAAAATCAAGCCCCCACTTAGTGAAGGTACTGGCAGTGATGATGGGATGTAACGGGGCAGGTCACGAGCGCATATTCCGTGAAAACACCTAGCGAGGGTGGCACTTCTCGACCACATCTACACAATCTTTAAAGATCGACGGTGAGAAATAACCCGCTCTCAAGATTTTTTGGGCTGTAGAAAGCCCAGATAAATGACCACTACATGCCCCTCTGTGGCAATCATTCAGCACAAGCTCAGCCTCCTCGTGAGTTAAATGACGACATAAAATGGAATTTACCCCATGGCGGTACAAAGTGTTATCCACTATGAGGTAATTCTTGGATATGTGAAGTGATTTTCATCGTTCATCTCATGAGAGGTGAGTAGGGACCTTCAATGTTTGTAAATATATAATAATATCCCCATACCATGGGTCTAAAGTTGTGATTAAGAAGATGTGCTCATAAATAAATGTATCTTCACAAACCAACTCCTCGGCTTCGCTTGGGAAATCCGATATAAGCTCCGCAAAAATTAATGATTTCTTCGATTTTTCCAAAACAAACTCGAGATCGAATTCTTGCAAGATGACAATCCATTTATTATACTTTCCCCCAATCATCCTTCGAGTGAGGACGAATTGAAACGGATTGAAACGGATTGACATGGGCTACAACCAAGGTCTGGCGAAGGAGAATATAATGTCTCAACCATTGAACCGAATGTACAGTAGCTAAGGCAAGCTTCTCAACATGGGAATAATGGATCTTCGTGTCAATAAGATTCTGGCTCAGATAGTATATGAAATGCTCTTGGAGCTCCTCATCCTCTTGAACCAAAACCATACCAATCGTCTCCATGGACACGACCAAATAAAGTAGAAAATCATGGCTATAGTCTAGGGGACTAATCACTGAGGCTGATGCTAGGGCTCTCTTGAGCACATCAAAGGAATCCTAGGATCGCTCATCCCAACAAAAGGTGGTTTCCTTCTTCAAAAGATGCATAAATCCTCTAGTCAAACTGGAAAAATTGACAAATGAATCTCCGTAAGAATTTTTCCATGCCTTGCAAACATTGATGATGTCTAATGTTTTTCAGAGGAGACAACTGAAGTATTGCCTCAACCTTCAAAGTGTCAACTCTTATACCCTCTTTCGAAATAATGAATCCTAATAAGTGACCAAACTTCACACAAAAGATGCACTTGTGAGGATTTAACCTGACCAAATAATTGTGGCACCTTTCAAATACTAATCTCAAATGATAGGAATGATGCATTCTGATACGAGAATGAGCAGCAAGGTCTTCCAAAAAGACTTTGATAATCGATTTGAGATCATGGAAGATCAAGGTCATAGCCCGCTACAAAGTACCTCCAACGTTCTTAAGGCCAAAAGGAATTTTCTGATATGCAAAGCTTCCCCAAGGACAAATAAATGCAGTCTTATGTTGGTCCTTGGGTTTAATTTGTATCTGATTGTATCCGGAAAATCCGTCCATAAAATAAAATACCTCGCTACCCGCACATTCATCCAAGATTTGATCTATAAATGGTGTGGGGAAATTATCTTTAGGACAGGCACGATTCAAGTCACGAAAATTAGTACATATGCGGATCGCTCCCTGCTTCTTATCAACTGGAACAGGGTTTGAAACCCACTCTGTCAAGGGAACGGGATAGATAAAAGCGGCTTTCAATAGTTTCTATATCTCTTCCTTAATCGCAGGTGCTTTCCTAGGATTCACTGCACGCAAGCATTGTCGAACAGGATTAGCATTGGGATAATTTTTAATCTCGTCTTCAACAATGCAAGGGTCGATACCTAGCATTTCATCGTAAGACCAAGCAAAGATATCACGAAATTATTTAAACAACTTGGTGTATTCTTGAATCTCATCATGGGAACATTCTATCCCAATATAGACATTATCTATCTTGCCAGGATCATGAGAGATATTGATAGGAATGGTAGGAGATATATTTGCCATGTTCCCATCAGCCATCACACCAGGAGAGCTTAATGGAACCATGGGACTACCAATTCTTTCACTAAGAACCTCCCTAAAGTCCTCACGCTCCAAGCGGTCAAGCTCGAGAAGAAAATAAGATCTATGATGCAACTCTTTCCAAGGTGGCTCAACCCCTGACATGGCCTCAATAATCGCTTCAAATGAAGGAAAAACACTATCAAGGCAGTCATGCGCATGAGAAGATTGAACTGCCCATGTAGGCAGCACATATGGGTCCTCCTCCTCCATCCACGAAGAGGAAGGACTAGGCTCTGCAACACACTCAATATTAGCTTGATAGGCTACCATAGTTGCAGGCAAGGGCATGTCCATCATGATGGGATCACTCGAAGTATTCGGTGTAGGAAGAATCCAAGGATCTTCCATATGACTCGTGCGAAAATACATCGATCTCACAGATGTCGAAGCCTCACCGGAACTAAACCCTATCATAAGGACAGGTGCAAGGAAACTAAAGCTTCCCATAAGGGATGGATACATCCCCACACCCACACTCCCAGTTGCCGACTGAGAGTGCTCTACAATCGGTATCAAAGCTCCCAAAGATGTTGTAGCTGACGGATTCTTGAATGACATTCGATCAATCGTAACTATCTTCCCATTAAATGGAAAGCATACAACGTGAAATAGTGAAGAAGCTATGGCTTGCATTCTGTACATCTAATTCCTACCCAACAAGAGATTGTAGACAAGGGGCGCATCAACCACCTCGACCTCTATCGCAATGGTCTTCCCTCTGTTGCTAGGGTTTTAACCCTAGCTTGTGTGAATGAGCACCTACTAAGGAATATGGATTCCTTAGTAGCAGTTCAATGATATATGAATTAAATAATGTTTAAACGGAAATAAAAGCTAATCTAGACATTCATGAAGCAATACGATGAAGATTAAATAACATGAAGCAATACGGTGAAAAGTAAATAATGATCTTTATTGATGTTACCTCCAATGAGGAGGTTGATGGAGTCCCTTGCGTTGGTCCGATGTCGGTGGCTTCGAGCTCCAAGCTGCTTCTTCTCCTTCTCCGATGGTGGAAATGGGCCAAAAAGAGTTCTCAATGGTGAAAGTAGCTTGATGGTAATAAATGGAGGCGAATGGAGTCGTCTGTGGGTCCTCACCTGCCTTACCCTCAAACTTAGGGATGTCAGAGGGGAGTTTGGTAGGCATGTGGGGCCACACAGGGTTGTGCCGGATGGGGTCGTTGGTTAACCTGGCTAGGTCAGGTAGGTTGAGGCTAGCCATGTATGGAAAACTGGATGAAGGGGGTGGCATGGTAGTGGGTTGGACCACGTTGGGGCCCATGCCCCCAGGGGGAGGGGTCATGTGAGGGAGGTTACCCCCAAGTGGGGGAACTACGGTGGTATGAGAAGGTCCTGCGCCACCAAGGGCGGTAGGAGTTACTAATGGAGTGGGTATGGGTATTCCTACCGTGGGAATAGGTACGGTGAGGGGAATGGTAGACGGGCCTCCCGTGGAGGGCATACCCATGATGGGTGTGGTAACTGGTATAGAGGTGGATGTATCGCCGGTGGTCCCTATAATGAAGGGATTAGGATTCACGCCAGCCATGGGGCTAGTGGGGGAAATGTAAAGAGTGTTCTTAGAATCTGGTGACGGAGTCCTATGCCGCTGACGAGTGGAGTCGAGTGACAAGGCTCGAGATCTACGGTGATGACGGGTGGTGTCAAGTGAACCATGCTGTGGGGGCTCGCCTCTGAGGCGACGAGAATGTCTCGGAGAGTCGATGGTGACAAGTGGTTTCAAATATGTGGGTTGTGGTGTCGAAAAAACAACTCAAAAACCCTAATGCAACCGTGTGTGCAGAAGGAGAGCTCGAAAAATAAGGCACTCAGGCCAAAAAACAACTCAAAACACCTAGTGTAACTGCGTGCTACAATAGGCGGAATGTCAACAAAGTGGTCAGAATACCAATAAGCAGTCGGTTTCCTAAAAAAGAAAAAATCGGTGGACTCACTAGACCCAGAGGAGGTAAGGGAGCATGCAAACACCTAAGTAATAGTATTATGACTCAACTAAGTATATCCTCTACAAGGTGATGAAATCCAAGTCAAACAATATAAATAGGAAAGTCAAATGGCTAAAGTATCCCCCTACCGAGAGGGATACCGGGTACGCAAACCTAGAAGTATGGCAACTAAGATACCTCGTTCATGACACGTCCAGAAAGGTAAATCTTCTGCTTGGTC